>OX595996.1:537439-1049276 GCA_951394045.1 Nitzschia sp. DOCU1 | reverse complement strand
CGAACGAATCTGCAAAGAACAAATATCACACTGCAGTTTTCTTCCGAATTCTATTTCGCCGGCAAAACATGGAGATCTTAATTCAGATCCCGCCATGGCTAGTGGATGCCTGGGAAGTGGTTCGATCTCGTAGTGAGATTGTCCATGAATTTACATTCAAATACGGAAATTCGATCTGGGAGTTTGTTTGCTATCAGAGAAATGCTCTTTGGTTATTGTTGAGTATGGTGATTTTCTGGCCACTGTGGGTTTACTTTGCGGTTGCCATCACGACGGCGTGGACATGGATATTTTGGCTCTTTGCATCTGTCCTCTTGGGAATTTTACAATTGATCTACGTGACCTACCAGTTCTTCATGATTGCTGTCGATATCATGGCCCTGACCTTGCTCAAGACCTATCAAGTCCTTATGCGCTCCAGAATGGTCCAATCGCTTTTCTTCTTTAGCAAGAGGATCCGCAAATCACGACTGCAGACTTCAAGGCGCCGTAAATGGAGAGAAGATTGTGAGGGGGCTCAATGTTATTCGGATTTTTTACGCATCGGGGTACTAGAACCCAAAGAGCCGGAACCGATTGATACTGCGTTAGATTCTACGCCAATGGCACGACGCAGTCGATCCATGAATAACCTTCGAAAACTAGCGACGCTCTACGAAGAAGGAGAAGAGCTTAAGGCTCCTTCACCCTCCCCACCCAAAAGGCAGTTGCTTCGGAGTATGTCGTCGGGAGACAAAAAGCCCGGCGCCTCTGCCTGGGGTCAGGCCTTGATGAGCGAGGATGTAGATCCGGTGATTGCCAAAGACCTTGGAAACTTGACCGCTCAAGTCTTGCTTTCGACGACAGAAAGGTTAAGAGAAGCCAGAAAAGCTTTCAACGGAAGCCATGAATCCAACCTAGCCTACCTGCTGTCGGGTGTTGTAAAACGGAATCACTTGACATTGGAGGACTTACTGGTCAACAACGCTCGGTCGGTGGCCTCCAACGGGCAACATGAGTTTGCCGCAAGTTCCCGAAAAGCTATTGCAGACTACTACTCTGAGGTCTCCAAAGGGCTTGATAGCTTGTCTGAAGCCCCTGTCGGTTCTGGAAACATCAACGCCGCACAAGAATTAAAGGATCGTATTACCCTTGTTCGGAAAATGAAGCAGAATATGGGCCGTACCGCGTTGATGTTGTCTGGTGGCGGTGCGCAGGCCATGTATCACTTGGGAACCGTTCGAGCGCTTGTAGACTCCGAATTATACGATGATATTCATGTCATCTCTGGCACATCGGGCGGGAGTATCACTGCGGCGTGCTGCGCGATGTTCACTGCTCATGAACTGTATGAAAATATTTGCGTTCGAACTGTGTCGACGGACTATGGTCTTAACGGTGAAATGAAAAAGAAAAACATTCGTTGGTTCCCACCTGTAATGGACATGGGGGCATACTGGCTGAAGCATCGTCTTTTAGTGGACAGCGAGGTAAGTTGGACAGCGTACTGGACCACATCCGTTCCTCAGTCGTGCTCATATCGGACGAATCAATTTGTATGCAGTATTTCTACAGAACATGCGAGTTCTACTATGGCAATACAACATTCGAAGAAGCCTTTGAAAAAACCGGAAAGCATGTTTGTATCACCGTCTCGGCAAGCCGTGCGGGCGGAGGGACAGCGCAACGACTATTGCTGAATCATATTTCAACGCCACACGTGACGCTGGCGAGCGCTGTGGCGGCTTCGTGTGCGTTGCCAGGGGTCATGAAACCGGCCAAATTGCAATCGAAAAACAGTCTGGGAGAACTGGAGCCATTCGAAGTCGACGGAGTTGAATGGATCGATGGATCGGTTCAGGCCGACTTGCCCTTTCAAAGGATTTCTACATTGTTCAACGTGTCGAATTTTATTGTGTGTCAGACGAACTTTCATGTTGTGCCATTCTTGAACAAGGAGTACCACCCCAGCAGTCGTAGCACCTATTGGAAATTGTTCCAGTTATTCGAATGGGACACCAGAAACAGAGTGCTTAAGCTCAGTAAACTGGGACTCTTTCCGCGCTTCTTCGGACAAGACATCTCAAAAGTATTCAAACAGAAATATCACGGAAACTTGACGTTGGTGCCACGCTTTACGACCGCTCAGACCTTTGGTTTGAAGGCTCTTGTAAATCCTTCAGTAAAGGAAATGGATGGGTATCTCAAGTATGGTCAGCTAGCAGCGTGGCCGTACCTCGGGTAAGTTTGTTACTAGTAGCTACTCTGGCGAGGCACGCTGTGGTGGTCGTAGCTCATGCTCTCATTCCGTGTTTCATCCCAACAGCGTTATTCGGGACATGCTTCGATTAGAGAAAGCGCTTGACGAGTGCCTAGAGCGACTTAAAAGCAGACTTGAAAGCGATTTTCATGATGATTATGATGACCTTGACTCGATTGCATCGGGAGGCATGGCGTCGACAACCGCTAGTTTGAGCAACCGAGTGGTCCGATTTACGGTTCAGGAACGACAAGTGGAACGCCTGCAAGCAGAGCTAACTCGGGTGGAAAAGGAAAATGCTATATTACGGGAGGAAGTCATCGACTTGAAGAGAAGACTCCTTGGGGGTGGCGATGATGACAATGTACAAGAAGAAAAGAAAGGAGAAGATAAGGAGATTGGCCGTGTCGAGCTCTCTGAAAGAGGAGTGTGGAATGTTGTGAAGCAGTTGAATTTCCAGAATGCCACCTCCAATACCAATTCTAGCTAGCTAAAACTGTGTACCTGGTAAAAAGCAGATTGCTCTGTATATCATCTTATCGCCAAACTCTGCTTTCCGAACAATTAGCCTCTCTTTGAAACAATAGAAATTGAGCAGCAGCCTACCCAGGTACATTACTAACGGCAGAGAACGTAGTTCCAGCATGCGGTGGGTCTAGAGGGTCGCCTATCACTCGCTGGTGTTATATCATACCAGGTACTAGTACAAGAAGTCTGGAAAGCAATAGTGCGGTCCCATCAAGTACTGCTACTGACCACTCAACCACCCCGGCAAGCATACATATGAATATCACCATCATGGCGAAACTATGCCATATATCATAGCACAACACTCATTTGAAATTTCGGGGAACCCCTTTTATTTGTGAGGGTTGTCGACTTCTTTTCAAGGGGTGTGATGAGATGGCCCGATGTGCTGTCTTCTACATTTTTATAGCGGAATGCAATAGGTACACAAATAACATGGCGAACTGCCCAATTCACATGGCTTGGTCGCGAGAATTGAACGGCTCCCATGCGATCTTACCGGTAGGACTTTGTACTACAAAGACGCAGTCAGCAGAGCGCTTTGGGGTGCTGGTATTGTTGCCAGACAGCCGTTGTTAGGCATAACAGCTGTTCCTGATTATTGGTTAGTTATGTTGATATGTCCTTCGATTCGCTTTTGCAGGAAAAAAAAGATCATCTAACCCTTTCCGATGCCTTGATTGGTCCATTCCCCAATTCTCACAATCTGTTTGATTGACGTGGTTTTCTTCAAGTCGACTTCACCACCCCAAAACGCCGAATGCGACATGCCTTACTTATTGGAGTTGTACTTTCTCTTCAATAACATGTGTTTGGATTGCTAAGGGCCGGAACAAGGGAGCAGATGGCCATATGTGTTCCACACCTGATTGTCATCAACGTCATCCCGAAACGCTGCAAGCTGCAAGATTGCGAGTTCTAGTAAGAAACTCTACGTGGGGTGTCGTAGGAGTGGATGTGGTCAGATTTGGAGACCACCGCGGCTGCCCCGCGTGCAACCACCGAACTTTTTCAACGCAGAGAAAGTACGTCGAGAGTCGCTCGCAACTCCATCAAAATTACGAAGCAGCGCGCTGGATGATACACATCTTCCAGCCCCATCACAAACTCCCATTTACTACATAAACTCTCAACAACATCCAGCAGAAGCAAGTTACCATGAAGGGAAATCAAGGTCTCGAGGCCTTAGCGGCGTTGTGTGGAGGTCAATCAGACGTACCGATGGAGGGAGAATCGCAGGGCAGTCAAGGTGCACCGCCAGCTGCGGGCAACAACGGTGGGGCACCTCAGCGCCATCAGGGCTCGCAAGATTCATCCCTCCAAGCTCCACAGCGACAGGTTCCGGTTCCCAACCAACAGAATCCGCTCTCGGCTTTGAGCGCCCAACAGTGGCAACAGGCCATCGCTGCAGCGTCTGCTCTCCAGAACAGCGGGGCGACCTCCTCACTTGCCCACAGCCTCCTGCTGTCGGGCCTTTCTTCACAGGGACTGGGGGACAACAGCTACCCCAACATGCAACAATATGCTATCCAGCGGTATATGCAGGCGCAAGCCAAACTTTCGGCGGCTCAGCAAGCAGCAGTTACCCAATCGCTTGGAAATTTCGGGGACGCGAATCATCATCAGGCCTTGATGATGGCTTTGGCGGCTGGGAAGGCGCAACAGCTCCAGCAAGCTTTAGGTGAGTTCTTGTTTGCGATTTATTGTGCCAGCTTGGGAGATGAGACGGATCAATATCATGGGCTCTCTACTCGATCTTGGAACCATTACACATCATGGTGCCATTCGTTCAAAAAGGGGGAAGCTGAATATCGGACGCCTTCAAGGGGTCTACCGCTACTGGCAGTTCGGCGACCTGGCACATGATGTGATTTACTTATTGCCCGTACCTGTGACGTGGTAGCGTCACGTCGAGTCACCATGATTGAGCGATCCCATTCGTCAATCTTGTTCCCATCTGCTCCTGCAAGCTTGTTCTTCATATCTCCTACTTATGTCTCACCCTTCTGCTGTTCGCAAAATTCACCTCGCAGGATACGAACCCCCCAAACAAGCTCAACATCAATCGCAACAGGTGGTGATTCCATCTGCTGCTGGCGGGGCACCCACTCCTTCGGTTGTCAACCACCCGGTGGTATCCCATGAGACGCAGCTACCACTGCCAGCTGCTAGTTCAGCAGCAGCGATCACCTCTCCGGGCGTTAAAAGTATGCAGCCTCCTCCACCCCCTTCTGTTCAGGCTCTTCCAAGCACTTTGAGCACGAACCTGCTGTCCCACACCGCCCCGATAGCCCCCATGCCTGGTGCCAAAGTTGTTCAGGATCCTCATGATATGGATTATGAATCCTCGGATGACAAGAAGCAGCAAAAGCGCGCTGCCAACAGGAAGTCTGCCCAACTGAGTCGAAAGCGAAAGAAGCAGTTCATTGAAGAATTGAAGGAGGAGAACGATGACCTTCGAAGGAAAGAACAGATCCTTCGATCTATACCTGATCTGATAGTTGTTTTCGATTCTTCTGGGAAACTTGCGTTTGTTTCGGAATCGGTCTCGCGCTTCCTGAACATGGGCCCTGATGAGCTCGAGGGAACCTCCTTTTGGGACCGACTATGCGAGGACAGTGTACGGCTTCTTAAGGCTGCTTTCATGGATTCGCTAGCGGCTCGTAAACCAGACTCGGAGACAGCTCCGCTTGGTTCCGGTGTCTGGGAGTTGCGTCTGAGAGACAAGGACTCTAATTTCATGGTTGTTACTCTGAACGGAGTTGTGCATTTCACGGGGGATGCGCCAGAGTGCGTTTGCTGCATTCGACCAAGAGACCAGAAGGAGATCAAGGAGCTGCCCATGGAACGCAAAGCAAAATCGGCGAAACCTCACAGCCGCTTTGTGTCGAGCAGTGATGGATCCCGCACTTCGGACGACAGTGGAAATTCTCACCCTCGTATACGGGTGAATCCGAACCAGAGCGTCATCAGTAACGATATCTCTACGGAGGACAACTCGGCCGAGGACGAGTCGAGCCCTCAAGAAAGCAGTGGTTCTAATCGAAAGAAGATCCGACGATCGAAGAACGATTCAGGGGAGAAGAGGGGCATCCGTGTCAGCGATGGCGACAGCGGGTGCGAGGTTAGCGAAAGTAGTGGCAGCGACGACGGAATCGCTTCCAGCTAGATTGAACTTGGAGAAGACAAGACAACTATGCACTGACTCATTCTCTTTCATACCATTTTCGATGGTTTGGCCGCTGCTCCCTGCAACATGCAACGACGGCGGGACTGCGGGAGGCGGCGTTTCTTAAGGCAAGCGACAAAGGATGATGGTTTAGTATGAACTGGATAAGCCACTGCAGTGATGCAGAAGCAGGTAGTGGCCTCTTTCCCTCTCCAGGACAGGTGATAGTTCGCCGGAGTTGCATCGGTACGCGCTTCATTTTAAGAAAGTAGCACTGTTCATTACAACCGACTTCTGTTTGTTAGCCAGTTTGTTTTTGTCAACTACTCGTACTACTTTACAAGTTAGCTAGCTAGAATACGGTATGGAAGGCTCCCAATATGGACGAAGCCAACTCAGAAGACTACAACGCAGGATCCCCCCTACGAAGATGACTATTTCTACATGCCCGACAGACTTGGAAAATAATAATGGATACTGTACGGTACCACTTTGGAATAAGCAAGTCTAAAAGCCGCCTGGGGCTTGAAACAATGGGTCTGCTCCCAACTACTATATACCGTTACTACCGGACCATCGAGAATATATACGTGGTGACAGCATCCAGAAGCTGCTCTAGACTCTACTAGCTAGAGTAGCTGCTGCTACGATCCTCATTGGACAGACGGTGTCGACGACCGAATCCATGCAGACATACGTACGAACATACGCTGCACACATAGACGGATCTTCTGAATACTCTCTCGCCGCGATCTTTTTGACTTCGGCCATGGTCGCAGATCCTTTTTCTGCCCCACGGGCCTGGTGTTGATTACCTGGTACAATTTTGCCTACTAGGGACGGCACCTTATTCCCATCATATAAGTAGCAGTAACTCGGGAACAGAGCTATCTAAGCGGTTGTGCTATTCGAAACATGCAGGGCACCCTGCCGGTCATCTGGCGAGTAGCCCTTCTTGTGGCAACACTGGGGTCGGCATATTTGGCTGTCGCCACCGAGCAAGAAGAAATAAAGTTGGAAGAAGTTGTCGATGAGCTGTCTTTGGAAGGCTGGCAGAGTTGTGATATTTTCTTGGCTCCTAGCACTACTGGTTGGGGTGTGTATGCGGCCCGCGACTTTGCCCAACATGAAACTGTAGAAGCCATACCTTTGCTAGTCCCTGTCGGTGAGGAGGAAAGCCAACGGATTATCAAGAACTCAGTTCTGGACGATTACATCTACGGTTACCATCGCCTCAACGGTGAATACGCGAGCGGTGTCCTCTTTGGGTACGCAATGTTTTTTAACCACCATCCCGTTCAAAATGTTCGTGTAAGTTTCCACGAGACCGAAATATTCTTTTCGTCAGTACTTTGGTGGTTGCTCACTATAGTTTTTTCTCTCTGTGACGATGATATTAGTACTACAAAATCGGCACAGGGCGGACGCATACTATGGGTTTCGTGGCAACTCGAGACATTCGAGCAGGAGAACAACTCTTTTCCACTTACGGTTCGGAAGATGGAGGTTTGAAGTGGTTTGAGGCCAGAGGGATGCCCATGGTCGTACCAGAAGAAAGCTACATTGGCTCTGAGGATCTGCCGTTCTTCCTGGCAGAATTTTGCTCCAATGTCTACTCTGGAATCGGTCAACCATTTTGGAAGCGTATGCTCGATGACAAAGTAGGTTGCGGGGACGTAGCTAAATTGGACGAATCGCGTCTTGCACCCTTTGATGCTGGAATAGGCGAGGCTCGTGCCAAACGAAACATTTCAAAAGGTTCACGGATTGAAATCGGACCTGGCCTCGTCATGTCGAAGGGGACCGTTGCCGGAAGTGCATTAGGGGGGCTCGTCTTTTCTTGGAACGATTTCAGCGAGGAGCAGAAGGCCAAACTCCGAATTCTCTATTCGAGCGGTAGTAAGCGTAAGGTTCAATATCAAAGTCCTGATACAGATTGGAAAAGAGTCTACGTTTCTATACCATTCGAAGACCTGAGTATCCTACCGGCAAGCGGAAACATTGGGATGGTACGACGAGTCGGAGATGCGCAATCGAGGAACTGCCGCTTGGACATATTGTGGGAGACAGGCAAGGTCGATGATGTTACGGTCACTCTGGAGCTGATAGCGACCACCGACATAGAAGCAGGCGGAATCCTACTATTGGACCTGTCCCCAGCTGGAACCAGAAAGGAACTCGAATTATTGAAAGCGGAGCTCGATTTAGCTGACCAGCCATACTTTCAGGAAATGTTTGAAGCTAGCGTCAATGAGGTATCCTCTAGTGCTCAAAACGACGAACTCTGAGAATCGTACATATATACCGATGAATGAAGCGTGGCTGCCGTCTACTCAGGCAACCTTCCAGTATGTTTTGCGTCTGTTTGGCTGATAAGGGTCCTCGCAAGCGCTCGTTTGACTCGTTGGAATGAGGGACTTTCCTAGCCACAACTACCGGAAACAAGACCAAGAGACCATGAGGTACCCACCATGGAACGCAAAGTAAAATCGGCGATACCTTAAAGTTGCTTTTTGCCGGCAGTGACACTCGTACATTCGCGAACGATATCTACGGAGTATAGCAGAATTGCACGTGCATAATCTGCTCATTTTGGCCTAACTTGACGATTTGATAGCAGCTGAATCGGTACGCGCTTTATTTTAAGAAACTAACAGTGTTCATTACAACCGACTTCAGTTCGTTGGTCAGACTGTTGCTTGTCAACTACTCGTACTACTTTATATGATGCTAGCTAGAATTCGTACGGTATGGAAGAAGGGTCCCAGCAATTGGGACGAAGCCAACTCAGAAGACTAAACGCAGGATTCCCCCTACGAAGACGACTATTTCTACCTGCCCGACAGACTTGGAAAGGTCTGCTCCCAACTGCTATACCGTTACTACCGGACCATCGAGAATATGTACGTGGTGACAGGATCCAGAAGCTTCTAGCTACCATCCTCCTTGCTGGACAAGATCGACTGTAGGTGGAGAAGATGTCGACTTAGTCGAAGCCTGAAGCCATATTACATACATATATGCATACGTATGAACACGCAAACGGATCGACACCTCTCTCTCTCGACGATGACCGCCAATCTCTTGACTGACAATTATCGCGGCCATAGTCGCAGATCCTTTTTCTGCCCCATGGGCCTGGTGTTGATTACACCTTTGCCTAGGGACGGCACCTTATTCCCATATCAGTAGCAGTATCTCGGGAACAGAGCTATCTAACCGGTTGTGCTATTCGAAACATGCAGGGCACCCTGCCGGTCATCTGGCGAGTAGCCCTTCTTGTGGCAACACTGGGGTCGGCATATTTGGCTGTCGCCGCCGAGCAAGAAGAAATAAAGTTGGAAGAAGTTGTCGATGAGTTGTCTTTGGAAGGATGGCAGAGTTGTGATATTTTCCTGGCTCCCAGCACTACTGGGTGGGGTGTGTATGCGGCCCGCGACTTTACCAAACATGAACATGTGGAAGCCACACCTTTGCTAGTCCCTGTCGGTGAGGAGGAAAGCCAACGGATTATCAAGAACTCTGTTCTGGACGATTACATCTACGGCTACCATCGCGTCAACGGTGAATACGCGAGCGGTGTCCTCTTTGGGTACGCAATGTTTTTTAACCACCATCCCGTTCAAAACGTTCGGGTAAGTTCCCACGTGACGAGAAATATTCTTTCCTTCAGTACTTTGGTGGTTGCTCACTTTAGGTTTTTCTCTGTGACGATGATATTAGTACTACAAAATCGGCACAGGGCGGACGCATACTATGGGTTTCGTGGCAACTCGAGACATTCGAGCAGGAGAACAACTCTTTTCCACTTACGGTTCGGAAGATGGAGGTTTGAAGTGGTTTGAGGCCAGAGGGATGCCCATGGTCGTACCAGAAGAAAGCTACATTGGTTCTGAGGATCTGCCGTTCTTCCAGGCAGAATTTTGCTCCAATATCTACTCTGGAATCGGTCAACCATTTTGGAAGCGTATGCTCGATGACAAAGTAGGTTGCGGGGACGTAGCTAAACTGGACGAATCGCGTCTGGCACCCTTCGATGCTGGAATAGGCGAGGCTCGTGCCAAACGAAACATATCAAAAGGTTCACGGATTGAAATCGGACCTGGTCTCGTCATGTCGAAAGAGACCGTTGCCGGAAGTGTATTAGGGGGGCTCGTCCTTTCTTGGAACGATTTCAACGAGGAGCAGAAGGGCAAACTCCGAATTCTCTACGCGAGCGGTAAGCTTAAGGTTCAGTATCAAAGCCCTGATACAGACTGGAAACGTGTCGACGATTTTACATCATTCGAGGACCTGAGTATACTACCGGCTAGCGGAAACATTGGGATGGTACGAAGAGTCGGAGATTCGCAATCGAGCAACTGCCGCTTGGACATATTGTGGGAGACAGGCAAGGTCGATGATGTTACGGTCACTATGGAGCTGATAGCGACCACCGACATAGAAGCAGGCGAAATCCTACTATTGGACCTGCCCCCAGCTGGAACCAGAAAGGAACTCGAATTATTGAAAGCGGAGCTCGATTTAGCTGACCAGCCATACTTTCAGGAAATGTTTGAAGCTAGCGTCGATGAGAAAATCGTTGACAGTAACGTCAATGAGGAATCATCTGGTGCTGGAAGCGACGAACTCTGAGAATCGTACATATATTCCGATGAATGAAGCGCGGCTGCCGTCTACTTGTGGCCCCTCCGAGGTCTTATCTTTCGCCTGGTTGGCTGATAAGAGCGCTCACAAGCGCTCGTTCGTATGGTTGGAAAGCAGGGGGCTATCCCAGTCGTAACTACAGGAAATAATGCTTCGTAGTACCGGAGCATGAACGTAGTTTCAAATCGTCAAAACTTAAATGCCTCTTAGTTTCACACGAGTCTTAAAGAATGGGGCAGCTAGAACGATAGTCGCTGCGTTCCATATTAGGAAAAGTCGGCAGAATACAGTAGTCCCTCGAGCTTCATGCTACTGCGATTGAAGCAGCGATGCTATTCTCAAGAGTCGCCACCAGCGAGATCAGCCCAAGGGTCCGACTACAGTCAGTATGATGCTCGTCTCACCTCTACTACAAGGAGGGTCGGTCCATCGAGTCTAATATTCACAGTCGTATGATAAAACGCAAAGCCCTTTGCTTTAACTACGGACGGAACGCGTATGATAGTCGGCTCGAAACCATCATCCTTAATTGGATGGGCAGGATTGCTCGTTCCCTGGTGCGAGGCGACGGCCAATGTAGGGCAATTTTGTTGTTGAACCAGTAATATTCTTGTACATAGAGTAATTGAGAGTGTACGTCGTGAACGCGCTTTGGCGGCCGGAACGGAGGCATCAACACCCACAATAAAGAATGGCAACGTGCGTCATCTTTTCTGATGGAAAATGAAACTTATCGGCTTTGATGGTACTGCTTTCTTTGCTCATAGGCCATCAGAAGATCGAACCACCATGACTGATAAGAACCAAATGGAAGGTAATGCCGTACCCTTTGTGCCGGTGCCAAAAGACGACGACGAACGGGGACGTTTTCTTGGCGTCATTCCGAAAAAGTACATGAAGTCAATCCCAGGCTTGATTCATGGACTTTCTTCGATCGCATCCTTGTTGACCGGAAGCTATAAGGTGTTGGTTGATTATCTGTTGCCTTTGGTGGTGGTGGGATATGATGAAGCGAATAATGTTCGTGAATTTGTGACGAGAGCTTTTTATTTCAGCAGCTTCGTTTCGGGGCTCGTCACATTCATCTACTTCTGGGAGAAAGTTCAGGTACGTTTAAAGCGTTCACTCCGGCACCAAAGATAATATCGGTTGTTTACCCACCCACCATCTCTTACCTTCCTACTCTTTAAAGTCATGGCAGCTTTCGACGACATCCGCCAAAGATAAGGGTCTCACTCCCGAGATGGTTCGAAGATTCAACCAGGGGAGGGGTGTTGTGGCCATTCTGTTGTACGTCGCCTATCCGGCAGTATGCACCGCGGCGCCCGATGGGGTTTTGGCAAGTCGTGTATTTTCTTGCTTGTTCTCAATTGTACTCCTTATTGGGACCGCCATATTGCAGTCTCTCATCAAGGACTACCCGCAGCCAATCTTTATCTTTGCAATGTACTGCCTACCCCACTTGGATTTGTCAGGTGCCATTGTATCTCATGGGTCGATTGCGGCGTTGAACAAGGCACATCCTCGGGTGCTTTCTAGTTGTGAAATGATGGCAACGATCATGATTACATGTTTACAATTTGGGTTTCTTATGTATTATCTGTTCTCCCGGGGTTTGGTGCCCAAGGCTGTGGCCATGAAATCCTGCAAAATCTTTCACCCGTGCATGTGCGTCATCTACTTGATTCGAGTTCTGCTCGGGCAATGGTGGAAGTTTGTCCCTGGACCTATATTACTGCAGACTGCGTTTTTCTCATTGACTGGATTTTATAAACTCTTCGAGGTTCTCTGCCTCAAAGGTCCTACTCAAAAGACGGCGCTCGGTGTGGGTGATATCAAGAGCAGAAAAGTGAAAGCGGTTTCTTGTTTCCTGCGCGCGAAAGACGTCGATTCATTTTGATTGCGTTCTTTCATGTTAATCTAGTGATTTTTGGAACGACGTTGCATTCTTGCGGCCGCGATGAGCCTCCATCTTCTGCTAGCATTACTCCCTCGCCTACGACTTGCTAAAAGTTGGAAAATCACTTTGGCAGCCAAAGCTGCATGGGGCACCAAAGGCTTTTGTGTGCGTTTTCTGAACGCGGATTTCGCGATTTTGTGAGGCCGGCGTTCTCATTTTATTTACGTTTAGGAACCCCGTGGAACATTTTCTTATTTCGCACTTCTCGCAAATTCACCTGCCTGTGCGAACCTGTGGGTGGCGCGAAATGGGCAGAAAAGGCCCATTCGTTCTCAAATGTTCAAAGGTATGTACAAGCAAAGTACATGGTGGTACGTGGATACTTATCTCACTGCGATCGCATACGACGTCCTCCAGATCTCCGCGCACCGCCAAACAAAATGGACATCATCAGAGAGGACACGCTAGCTAGAAGACATTTGGAGTGTTCAACGATGTGAGAATGCAATAGTTGCAATCCTTGCAGGCCTACTCATTTCTTCTGTGCTCGTTCGAGGACGATTGATCTTTGTCAATACATGGCGCGTCGTTTTTCGTTTTGGTTTTGCTGCCTTGTGATTCTTGCACGTATCATTGTTCTGGTGGCAGAATCTGCCGCCAACCAAGATGACAAATCTTTAGAACCATGGCAGACCTGCCAAATCTTCATGGCGCCCTCCCAAGAGGGTATGGGGTGGGGTGTTTTTGCGGGTCGGTCCTTTCACGAAGGAGAAATTGTGGAAATGTCCCCAGGAATTATTCCAATGGAACAATATGCTCCCGCTCTCGTCACATCTGCATTGTACGACTATGTCTATGGGTACCATCGACTAGTGTACCCAAAAGCAGGCACAACAAATGGACGTCTGTCGATCCATCCCATGTATGCTGTCATGTTGGGGATGGGAATGGTGTACAATCATCATCCCGAATCGCCAAATGTGGAATATACAACGTTTGGGCGGGAACCAGCCCCAGATGTTCCGAATACGGCGAATTCCATCGGCTTCAAAGCATTGCGAGATATTGCTGTTGGTGAAGAACTATTTTCAACCTACGGTCAAGAGGATGGAGGCAAAGTGTGGTTTGAACGACGAAACATTCCGCTCCAGAATCCTACAAAAGACCAGCGAAGGATCTTGCCCGACGACTTGTCAGAAGCAAAGGCTAAATACTGCTCCAAGCTTTCGGCCGGCATGGGTCAACCGACATGGCGTAAACGAGTCTTGCCGATTCTTCCTCCACCACAACATGTACCATTTTGGATGGATCCTCAATGGCTGCCACCTTGGGATGCGGAGATTGGAAGTGCAGTGGCCAAAGTACCAGTAAGTCAAGGCGAACGTATCGAACTCGGTATTGGAATGATTGTGTCACAGCGGCGGCACCTAGAGGGAACCCCTCTGGCTGCTGTTTCATTTTCTTGGAAGGACTTCCAGCCCGAACATCAAACAGCTCTCAAGATGCTGCGAAAACTAGGTCGACTCAAGCTCCAATACAATGAATTCGAGACGGAATCGACCTGGGAACGCACGGACGGATTTGCGTTTTGGGCAGATATCGCGATAGTACCATTTGGTGGGAGTATCGGACTCGTGGGTCGGACTACGGACCACGACACCAACTGCAAACTTGTCATTCCTACCAATGATACGCTGGCCGACGCTCATGGCGTTGTGGTAGCAATCGAATTGATTGCGACCAGGGACATAAACGTGGGCGAGGTCATCCGTCTGGATCTGCCACCATCTGGGACTGCCACGGAAGATGCCTTGCTTCGAAAAGAACTACAACTAATGGGGAGAATACCCCACAAAGACTCTCAATTCTACTGGAAACACGAGTCCGGCCGGGAGGAGCTGTGACGTAGTGCGTATCAATGCAAAATGAGTATCTATAAAAAACAACTTCCTTCTCGCCGCTTGTCTAACGCTTTCCTTCCCCTAGTCCGACAGCCTGCCGTTGTAGTTCAAAGTGCTCCACCGCAGCAGCATACAGTTTCAAATCCAATTGATTGTGCGCCTCAATGGCAGCACGAGTTTCGTCGTCGGGGTGATCTGGCAAGTTCCAATGAGTGTTGTCCGGACCACACCTATTATTCAGAGGGGAAGAGTTGGCATGGGCGAGATCGCATTGGCGATCTGACCAATCCACTTGTTTCTTCATCCACGGGAAGACTGTGCCCGCAATCTCAATCGTATCTTCAAGGCTTTCGGTCAATCCAATCACAGTGAAGAAAGATTTCATATTTTCAATGGCTTCTGCCAAGAGGCCGGCATCTTCACCTCGAATTTCTTGATCTGTAGCATTTTGCCACCCTGGTAGTCCGAATTGTTGATTCCACTCGGTACTTAACAAATTCGCCACTTGATGGTTGACAAGCTGCTGGTAGCACGTTTGTTCCATACCATTAAAGTCTCCATTGTCCATCAATTCGTAGATTTCTTTCAAGGGTTTGCATTTGAAACAGTTGTTTGTCTGGAATCTGAACATACTCCACACTCGATCTACGGGCTGAATTGCAAATCAAAATATCAGAAAGGTGAGAGAACGTCGAAATAAGGAGACTGCACAATCCATACACGCAAGGATCAATCTTACATGACGAAGTACCGTAATAGCTCCATGAGAAGGTGGAGATGCTACATCGACACCGTGTTCACCGATCGAGCCCCATGCAAAATACGGCAAATCCTTGAGAGGAGCACAATAACTCATCATGGCAGATTGATTCAACATGTTCAGACAAATTGTATCTTGTCCTGATTTGCATTGATCATACCGCGCCTTGCTGCATTCGTGAATATTCCCGTAAGGAACTTTATATCCCATGTCTGTTTTGAGGCGTTCCATGGCACATCTTAGGTAGATATCCATGGATGTTCCGCCCGTCTAAAAATCGCAACGAAAATAAGAAATAAGAAAGATGCTCCTTCTGACTCTATGCAACTCGCATTGTACTTTTACTCACCTTCATGTGATGCAAATGGAGAAACTGGTGGACAGACAATTTCGTCGGGGTGGCGTCCTCCGCTCCGTCATCTACTTCCAAGGCAAACTCCCTGGGGGTAGTCAGTTTCTCTGTCAACGCAGCTAACAGAGCTGCAGTATCCACTGGTGTCGACGACGACGATGACGAGCCTTCTTGCACCTGTTCGTGCACCATTTCGTCGGTGCCGAGGATTTCCAAATGGCCTTCCCTATGATGTCCTGGAGCGGATTCCGCAACAAAGGTTAAGACAACGGACGCCACAATGAGCGCCAAAAACACAAGAACGCTCCTCCATGTGACTGCCATTTTGATGAATCTATACTACAGGTATGATGGGCCAATTGAAAGTTTCAGGAGTAGTGTAGCAACAAACAGCGGAAAGGAGTTGCTTCAAAATAGAATTGTCTCTACAAGACCAAAACACGGCGTTTCGCCGCTTCTTGTCGCGAGTGCTGGTGGCGGGATGGAAGGGCCTAATCTGATAGGCTGTTGGCCGGCGCGCGCGGGTGATCACCAGTTCGCACCCCAAGTGAAGGAAAGGAGTAGTCCAGCTACATTATGGGTAAAATGAGACCGGGATCGTATTTTCTGGTAGCCCGGCCACGCAGTCTACGTCATCATACCCCATCCAACATTGGAGTATTTGACCCATAGGATAAGGCGAGCGGGAGTATGAAAATGCAACGAGGTTCTCATTTGCAGTCGTATAAATATTGATGGAAATGAGACCCTACTGTTCAAATACGGTAAATCTGGTGGTCAAGGATCGCTCTTCACGACGTCATCAGCGTGATGACGCAATCGTATAGGGAAGTGCAACGTTCACTCCCGAACAGCCACGTGCTGACTCCAACGAGGAGAAGGCATGGAGATGGCACTAAGTACGATACAAATCAGAGTACATCAGCTGTCTATCTCGACAGCATACATTTAGTTTACGCACTGTTAGTGCTCATAAGTTTCAGAATCAACACACTGCAACACAACCACAAGTTATTTGAGCTCTTTTTACGATTAGCCAGTACCGGTCATCGTAGATTTCAACACGCTTCCTCTGCGCATAAGAGACATACAAGTTCTTCAACAGTTAATCATCAGCTACAATGGCCGCCAACCTTCAGGTTCCTCCAGTGGTTCCACCAATGATACCACCGATAGTACCGCCTCCGGTCGTGCCACCAGCGGTCCCCCCAGCGGGGCCGCCAGCTCAGCAAAACATCGCTGCGCCAACGTTTGCACTCACGCCAGCTCTCGCACATGCGAATGTGCTTGACTACACGACATCCGAGGGAATGAAGATTTGGTCATCCGCAACTTCCTCAATGTACTCATCCGACGAAGAAGGCTTCGACTGCTCTCCCGAACGAATGAAGGATTTCCTCAACAGGAAAGGCGGACGAGCAGCTATCAACGGATGGGACGACTCCTTCCTAGCAATCCCTGAAGATCCCAACAATCCAATCGGACCAGCATCCAATTTCCTCAATCACTACGGAGAGTACACCCTCGACTACCTGCATCAGTGTGCACAAGTCTACGTCAACGCTCAGAATCGAGCTGCTCAAGACTCCGTGCAAGCGTACAACTGCATCATGAACAGCTTAAATGCATCGGGTCGCAACAAGATAGCAGCATACAAGGACGAGTACACTGTCAGCAACAAGGGCGTGGGAATTCTCCTACTCAAAGTGGTCATACGGGAATCAAGCATCGACACGAACGCAACAACCGCACACATCAGGACTCAACTCTCCTCTCTGGATACCTACCTACCTACCATAGGCAACGACATAGGCAAGCTGAATCTGTACGTAAAAGGACTTGTGGATGCTTTAGCCGCGCGAGGCGAGATCACAAACGACCTTTTGGTAAATTTGTTCAAAGGCTATCACGCCGCAAGCGACAAACGATTCATTGCCTACATCGAGAAGAAAGAAGAGGAATACGAGGATGGAACCACGGCGATCACTCCAAGCACTCTCATGGCATTGGCCAAAAACAAGTACGAGGTGCTAGTCGAAAAGAACCAGTGGAACGCACCATCTTCGGAAGAAGAAAAGATTATGGTGCTCGAGGCCACTCTGAAACGACTCCAAGGTCAACAGAGAACTGCCGGCAAGTCTAGAACGACTGAAAGCAATGACAACAAAGCCGGCAAGGCCAAAGGCAACAACAAGAAGAAGAAGTCCGACATGCCTGCGTGGGTGTCCGTCAAACCCAAAGCTGGGGAACCCACAAACAAGACAGTCGATGGCAAGCAATGGTGGTTCTGCGCCAATCATCAAAAGTGGTGCCGCCATTCGACCGACAAGTGCGAGAAGAAAGGATTGGGAAAGGGAAAGGATGGAGGCAACGCGACAACTTCGAAACCAGCAACGCCGACTACAACGACTAAACAAGAGTCGAAGTTTGCAAAAGCAATGACTGCTCTCGCCGATATCGCCGAAGAAACTGAGGAGTGATTCCTCAATCTGCCGACGAGGTTACAAGATACCCTGGCCGTATGGACATACATTGGCCTGGCGTACTTGATAATCTACATATGGGTGACGGTCTATGCCGACAGCTGCTACTACTACTATCCTAAGAAGCAACGCTTTCGGGCTAAGTTAACTCGCTATTTAGCATATCTACGAGCCTGGAAAATCGCGATTTGGACTAGTTTTAGGCTGCGAATGAAGCACAGTCAACAAAACAAGGAAGTGAGGCGACGACGGGACATCGCCAGCAAGTACCGACGCAACGACATGCCGCTACAATGTCACGTCTGCGGCAGCATCAACTTTGCAGCGCCGCGAACACTACAAGTCTGGCAAGTCCTATTGGCAATGGAGACGATGACGAACAAAGGAGAACGGTTAGCAGTGATCGATACAGACTCGACAACCCTTGGGATCGACAATCGCGCGACGGCTTACCTATCGGGGTTCATCGAGGACTTCCCCGGTGAACTACAGCCAACAAATCGGATCGTGAACGGGTTCATGGGAGCCAAGGCCACGAATGTGTCAACAGGAACAGCAAAAGTAAGGTTAGAAGCCGACGGCGGCGACGTGCACGACTTCACTCTGCACGATTCCTACTACGTACCTGGATGCGGAATACGCCTCTTCAGCCCACAACATTGGGCCCAACAAATGAAAAGACAACATCGCGGCCCAGCCCAATCGACAACCACACACGACCGCGTCATCCTCAGCTCCAAAGACTTCACCAAAACGATCCCACTCGATCCGGTCACCAACGTGGCGACGTGTCGGACCGCCCCCGGATACTCCAAGTTTGCGGCGTTTTGTGCGGAGGCAGGATTCGACGATGACGGCGACGACGTCCTGGCATTCGATGCACAGGTTATCTCCGACGATGAAGATGACGATCCTGCGGATTTCTCGAATATAGGCAACGATAATGTTAGCGACGACGTTAACAACAACATACGCGACGACACAGAAAACTTACTCGGACCAACGCCTGCTCCACCTGCCAATCCTGCGAGGATAGTGGATGAAACAGAGGTTGAGAGAGAGGAAAGGAAGCTCGAGACCGAATTACTGACTTACCATCTGCGCTTCGCCCATGTATCCTTTCGGAAACTACAGATCATGGCGCGATACTCCATCATCCCAAGGCGACTGGCCAAATGTCGCGTTCCCGTATGTGCAGCCTGCATGTTCGGTAAAGCAACAAAGCGTCAGTGGAGGCAGAAGGCACCAATCAACAAGGACGAAGCTTACTTACCAACAAAACCGGGTGAAGTGGTCTCGGTCGACCAAATGAAGTCCCCAACACCGGGGTTCATCGCGCAGATGACAGGTATCTTGACGACGAAGCGATACGTGTATGCAACTGTCTACGTGGACAGCTACTCATCGTTCGGCTACGTCTACCTGCAGAAGACCGCTAGTGCTGACGAGACGATCGAGGGCAAGCATGCATTCGAACGTCTGTGCCAGCAAAACGGTTTCAGAGTCCAACATTATCATGCCGACAATGGAATTTTCAAGGCCAACAAATGGGTGCTTGACTGCCACAAATGCGAGCAAGGTCTCTCATTCGCGGGAGTCAACGCGCATCACCAGAACGGACAGGCGGAAGCTCGAATCAGACGACTACAAGAGCTGACGCGCACACAACTGACCTACGCAAAACGACAATGGCCACAGGAGATCTCGGCGAACCTCTGGCCATACGCCCTCCGAATTGCGAACGATGCAAACAACGCGACACCCAATCTGGCCGACAAACCTGACTACCGCTCCCCAGCGGAGCTCTTCTACAGTACGAAGGTCTCCACCAACGCCAAGCGCTGGCAACACTTCGGTTGTCCAGTGTACGTGTTGGACAGGAACTTGCAACAGAACAAACCGCTCCACAAGTGGGTCAGTAGAGCGAGGGTTGGGGTGTACCTGGGACGATCACCACACCACTCTCGTTCTATTGCGCTGGTGCTGGACATCAAGACGGGACTTGTGTCTCCACAGTTCCACATCAAGATGGACACAATGTTTGACACCATAGCACAACTCTACCAGTCGGTGGAGAGTGCTAGCACACAACAATCGCTATGGCAAATCAAGGCGGGGTTTGTTCAGCAGTCACAAGCGAATGTGACAGCACCCAAGCAGGGCAATGCGACAACCACAGCTTCGAAAAGAAAACAGGTCACTACACAAAACTCTCAGACAAGAGAGGGCACCCAAGTTCCAGAGGGAGCCTACGTGGCACCACCTGAACCACGCACAGTCGACATGTCCCCGAAGACAGACAGGGACAGCGGTTCTCCCACCGTTACAGAAGGGAACACACCCGGGAATGGCAAACAACAGCCATCTACACAACAACACCAGTCTCCACGAATGCAATCAGAATCTGGTACGGCCACCAGGCGATCGCAGAGACGCGTGCAACCTGCGCAACGACTGATAGAAGCAATGACAGCGGAACTCACTACGCAAAGTGATGTTCCTGGCGAAGTGTTCTCCTTCCAGGCGATGTTCCCAAGCGACGGCAGGTCCATCAACGAGGACCTGAACCCACTCTATGCCTACAAAGCCAATGCAGACCCCGACACTCTGTATCTTCACGAGGCTCAGAGGGAGAGCGACTGGGAACAGTTCGGCGAAGCAATGGAACTGGAGATCAAGCAACAGGTCGACATGGGAGTCTACACCATCATGTTACTCACCGACATACCAACGGGGACTACCGTGCTACCTGCAGTGTGGCAACTGCGCCGCAAGCGCGACATAAGGACGGGCGCAATCAAGAAATACAAGGCACGATGCAATATCGACGGTTCTCGAATGCGACACGGCGAGCACTACGATCAGACGTATGCTCCGGTTGCCGGATGGCCCTCGATAAGGCTACTGCTGGCGCTGGTTCTACTCTTCAATTGGCGAACGGTCCAACTCGACTACGTGCTCGCGTACCCACACGCGCCAGCAGACAGGGACCTCTACATGAAGCTACCAAAGGGATTCACCCTCGACGGCGTTGACGACCCAAGCAAGTATTGTCTACGAGTCAACCGCAACCCCTATGGGGGAAAAAGCGCCTCTCGTATATGGTATCAATATCTGAGGAAACGGCTCATCGACAAGTGCCATTTCGTGGTGTCCAAGCACGACGAGTGTGTATTCTACAAGGGCAACATGATCTACGTCCTCTACACCGACGACTCAATCTTAGCCGGTCCTGACCAGGCAGAGATCGAGCGAACGATACAGGAAATGAGAGACGCAAACCTCAACATTACCATTGAGGGAGATCTCACGGACTTTCTCGGAGTCAACATCGATCGGAAAGAAGACGGAACGATACACCTGACGCAACCCAAGCTAATCGAACAGGTGATATCGGACCTACGCATGCAGTATGACAATGTACGAACCAAGGACATCCCCATGGCGTCCAGCAGGCTACTGTCACGTCACCTGAGCTCCACACCACACGACGACTCGTTCCACTACAGGAGTGTCATCGGCAAGCTCAACTACGTCGAGCGCGGATCAAGGCCAGACATCGCATACGCAGTGCACCAGTGTGCACGGTTCTCCATCGACCCAAAGAAAGAACACGGCGATGCAATACGCTGGATCACACGTTACCTGCTCGGCACACGAGACAAAGGAATAATCTTCAAGGCAGATCCTTCGAAGGGATTGGAGGTATTCGTCGACGCCGACTTCGCGGGGAACTGGGACAAGGAACTGGCAGGATTCGACAAGGACACTGCTCGCTCCAGACACGGCTACATCATCTGCTACGCAGGAGTGCCAGTCACATGGAAATCACAGCTACAGCAAGAGATCGCTCTGTCTAGCTGCGAATCGGAGATCACAGGACTCTCGTACGCTTTGCGAGAGGCTATACCGATCATTGAGCTTCTGAGGGAGATGCAAGGACTCGGATTCAATGTGCACTTCGACAAGGCACACATCACTTGCAACGTCTACGAAGACAACATGGGCGCCATTGAGATCGCCCGTACTCCCAAAGCAAGACCAAGAACAAAGCATATCAACAATCGTCTATTTCACTTCTACGACTATGTGGAGAGAGGCGACATCGAGATACATCATATCCGATCCGAAGATCAACCTGCCGATATCCTGACCAAAGCATTAAGCGAGGATCTCTTCGTCAAACACAGACAGGTCATCATGGGATGGTAACACTCGCTCGAGTCAATCCTTGAGAGGGAGTGTTCAAATACGGTAAATCTGGTGGTCAAGGATCGCTCTTCACGACGTCATCAGCGTGATGACGCAATCGTATAGGGAAGTGCAACGTTCACTCCCGAACAGCCACGTGCTGACTCCAACGAGGAGAAGGCATGGAGATGGCACTAAGTACGATACAAATCAGAGTACATCAGCTGTCTATCTCGACAGCATACATTTAGTTTACGCACTGTTAGTGCTCATAAGTTTCAGAATCAACACACTGCAACACAACCACAAGTTATTTGAGCTCTTTTTACGATTAGCCAGTACCGGTCATCGTAGATTTCAACACCCTACCACGAGAAAAAAGCGCTACACTCCTAAAAATGAGACCCAGTAGCTAAAAGAAGAGTTGTGACTATGCGTTAGCTCGGCATCCTTCCTTCTCAACCCCGAACCTTAGCAAAAGTAAAATACTACCATATTTAGCGTCGTCATTCATTGAATTCATGGACGACCATTTTATAGTATCATAGCTGCCTATTAGACTACTAAGCCGGATCTAACGATGGCTATGGAGTTGCTCTACTACTAGAGCACAGAAAGGAAGAAGAAGCAATAATGATATATTCCCTGACCATTTCTCTAGTTCTACATTGCGCGGGCGTCCCCGTCTTGAGGCATCCCAAGGCAAAATTGTGCTTGGCTAGCGTTTGGGCCAGTCCGACGGAAGGTGGTTGGACTTGTTCGGAATCTCGTAAATGCCTCCCGCCGCTGTATCGTTCATGGCCAATCATGAAGACACCTCTCAGAAAGGTTCCTGTGGTTATAACAACGGCTCGAGCGGATATTTCTTGACTAGACCCATCCGCTTTTTGCACGACAACACCCCGAATGCGAGCCTGACGATTATGGGCCGGGACCTGATTGGTGGCTTCCATGGGAGCCATGGACTCGAGATTGTTATTGCCGACAGATTCGTCCAAAAGCAAATCCTGGGCACTCCCTTCCACTAGTAGGTACAAATTGGGGACTTGCGGCGTCCAGAATGTCCCACCGTCTTTTCGCTGCTTTGATGATGGTTGCCATCTCCAGCTTTCGACGCATCCTTGGTTTCATCAGCTTGGACCAACTGCTCGTCAGGCCCCTCTTTGTCGCCATCCACGTACTCGATGCCATATTACTGGCTCTCTTCGGTCGGCAATCGGATGACTTTGCCCTTGAACAGTCCGCGTCTCGCAAAGTTCTTGTAAAAGGTGTTTCCGAGCTTGTTGGAAGTGGCGTCCTCGTCGTTTTGTTTGGCGGAATTCGACGACAGCTTGTTGGGATCAGAAGAAAAGATGAGCATGCGAAGGTCGTCAAGTACACGTTCGAGATCGTCAGCCTGCTCTTCAAGCTCGTCGTCGCTTATCAAGGCCTTTGGGGTGAGAGAAGCTGGAGTAGGTTTTATAGGACCGCCATTATTGTCGTTCGACGCCGCAGCATTTGAGCATCACCAGAGCACCTTGTTGACAGGCTCTTCCACAGAAAATCCGATGCAACATGTCCCGCCGCGCTCCGATGCTGCCGACTGACGCGTTGTTGCGCGACATGTGGTGTCGACGCGTAGTGTGTTTGGCAGTTTACGTAGACTTTGTACTAAGGGCTACAGGGTCTCATGTACGGTCTTATTTTTTTCTGGTACGGTCACATTATGGGTAAAATGAGACCGGGATCGTATTTTCTGGTAGCCCGGCCACGCAGTCTACGTCATCATACCCCATCCAACATTGGAGTATTTGACCCATAGGATAAGGCGAGCGGGAGTATGAAAATGCAACGAGGTTCTCATTTGCAGTCGTATAAATATTGATGGAAATGAGACCCTACCACGAGAAAAAAGCGCTACACTCCTAAAAATGAGACCCAGTAGCTAAAAGAAGAGTTGTGACTATGCGTTAGCTCGGCATCCTTCCTTCTCAACCCCGAACCTTAGCAAAAGTAAAATACTACCATATTTAGCGTCGTCATTCATTGAATTCATGGACGACCATTTTATAGTATCATAGCTGCCTATTAGACTACTAAGCCGGATCTAACGATGGCTATGGAGTTGCTCTACTACTAGAGCACAGAAAGGAAGAAGAAGCAATAATGATATATTCCCTGACCATTTCTCTAGTTCTACATTGCGCGGGCGTCCCCGTCTTGAGGCATCCCAAGGCAAAATTGTGCTTGGCTAGCGTTTGGGCCAGTCCGACGGAAGGTGGTTGGACTTGTTCGGAATCTCGTAAATGCCTCCCGCCGCTGTATCGTTCATGGCCAATCATGAAGACACCTCTCAGAAAGGTTCCTGTGGTTATAACAACGGCTCGAGCGGATATTTCTTGACTAGACCCATCCGCTTTTTGCACGACAACACCCCGAATGCGAGCCTGACGATTATGGGCCGGGACCTGATTGGTGGCTTCCATGGGAGCCATGGACTCGAGATTGTTATTGCCGACAGATTCGTCCAAAAGCAAATCCTGGGCACTCCCTTCCACTAGTAGGTACAAATTGGGGACTTGCGGCGTCCAGAATGTCCCACCGTCTTTTCGCTGCTTTGATGATGGTTGCCATCTCCAGCTTTCGACGCATCCTTGGTTTCATCAGCTTGGACCAACTGCTCGTCAGGCCCCTCTTTGTCGCCATCCACGTACTCGATGCCATATTACTGGCTCTCTTCGGTCGGCAATCGGATGACTTTGCCCTTGAACAGTCCGCGTCTCGCAAAGTTCTTGTAAAAGGTGTTTCCGAGCTTGTTGGAAGTGGCGTCCTCGTCGTTTTGTTTGGCGGAATTCGACGACAGCTTGTTGGGATCAGAAGAAAAGATGAGCATGCGAAGGTCGTCAAGTACACGTTCGAGATCGTCAGCCTGCTCTTCAAGCTCGTCGTCGCTTATCAAGGCCTTTGGGGTGAGAGAAGCTGGAGTAGGTTTTATAGGACCGCCATTATTGTCGTTCGACGCCGCAGCATTTGAGCATCACCAGAGCACCTTGTTGACAGGCTCTTCCACAGAAAATCCGATGCAACATGTCCCGCCGCGCTCCGATGCTGCCGACTGACGCGTTGTTGCGCGACATGTGGTGTCGACGCGTAGTGTGTTTGGCAGTTTACGTAGACTTTGTACTAAGGTCTACAGGGTCTCATGTACGGTCTTATTTTTTTCTGGTACGGTCACAGTATTACCTAGAGAGAGTCCATGATGTATGTCCGCCGCCCGCCGCACCTTCGCAGGCGCACACGAAGACGCCCTTGGTCATTTTCAACTAGATATGGTCGTTGAATAGTTGTTGGATCGATCACTCAAGTTTATATCCTCTTCTACAAGTCGTACTGAGATACACCCTCAAATCATCGAAACAAGCAACAAGAAGTTTGGAGGACAACATAACTAATTCGAATTCCCTCTAGCGATCGACCAAGACGCCAAAAGGTCGCGTTTCTCTTCACGCAATAGCCTTGACTTGCGGGGAAAGCCCCATTCTTCGTAGTACTGCGCAGCTTGTTCGTAACGGCGACCTGCTTCCGTCGATTCCCCAGTACGCTCTAAGTACCCGCCAAATCGTTCATTTGCGACAGCAGCGTCTTGGACAAAGCCTCCTCTTGTCGCTATCATACAAGCTTTCTGATAGAGCCCCTCCACTTTTTTCTGCTTCGCCCCGTTAAGCGCAGCAAGTTCCGCATCAAGGATTGCAACATAGTGAACCACATTGATGCAGCTATCTTTTGCCCATGCCTTTAGAATGCCATGGCGTTTGATACCCAGGCGCTTCAGCTTTCGTCGAACAGAACGTTTGGATGCGTTTTGAGCGGTTGCATACAACGCTGCGCACTGATGATAAATACTCGGCATATTTGCCGAGTGTGACAGTAATTTGTCCAGAAGAATGCCAACCTTTTGCGCCAAGGCGGAACCTTTCTCAAAGTCGCTACATGCGTAGTAGATAGCTCCTTGGAACGTGTTGAGCATTGCCATCATGTAGTCATCATTTTTGACTATACCTTCGTATTCGCTGACGAGAGTGTGCCCTGATTCAAGGCTTTGGGTCCTTGAGTCCGTATCGATAAGCAAATTGCAGGCTCGTTGTATCATTAATATAAAAGTGAGCGGATACCCAGTATTCAGTTCCGATGTATGGCGGACGTAAATATCAATTTCTTCTCGCAGCGTATCAACTCGCATCCCGCTAAAGAGCCCCGCAGAACAATAACTGGAAACGCACTGTGAAAGAAGTTTGAAATTAGAAGAGTTAGTTTGGTATTAGCCACCTGCACGCCGTCGCCGCCATGACTTACATAAATTGCGTCTCGAAGCTGCCCATCTCTCATCCCGGCTTCGTAGCCTTCAAGAAGCACCTTGAGAGTAGTGGACCAAGGATGCGTCCAAGGCAGCGAAAATGATCCTTGCATCATACAGAAACCAGACACGCTTTTTGAACCATACGCCCGTTCCTTCAGATGACGGGAGTACTGTGCTACTTTGTCTGTAGCCTTCAAGTCGCCGAATGCCACCATGAAAAACGGTGCCAGCGATGCGAAGCCTTCATATGACTTTTCATGGAAACCATATTTTAACGTCATCGCAGTTTGTTCCATTGTACACAGTCCACTTAGTGTGGTTGACCCTGCTACATAAGCATAAATTCCGAGCTCGTTCAGAATGCTGTCGATTTCTCTCAGCCGCCGATCAGTCATAATCGGGAGACTGGCCACTTCCTGTGCCGTGCGCTTGGGAAGCTCCTTCTTGTGCTTCATTAGATTTGAAATCAGCTTCATCGTGCGCATGAAATCCGACCTGGGGAAGTGA
Organism: Nitzschia sp. DOCU1; assembly: GCA_951394045.1. Classification (NCBI taxonomy): domain Eukaryota; phylum Bacillariophyta; class Bacillariophyceae; order Bacillariales; family Bacillariaceae; genus Nitzschia; species Nitzschia sp. DOCU1. Next base: position 1,022,263 of record OX595996.1, on the reverse strand, counting down.
CAACCGAGCTGCTTGAGAGCATCAAGACACACTTCGACAGCCTCATTTGCTCTACCTTGCATACCCAAACCCAAAAATGACAGCTGCGCCTTGTAGATACGCATCTTGTCGAAAAGTGGGATGTGTTCTTGACTGAGGACTGCGGTCCCAAACGCCTTCATTGACTCTTCATTCATCAGGGTGCCTTCTGCCTCGGTTGCCATCACAAACAAGCCGTAGGAGAGTTGGGTGTGCGTCGTCCAGTGGCCCTCGGGTAACATGGAGATGCCGATCTTGGCGAATTTGGAAACGCTAATGTACGCAGACAATTTACTCGCCCTCTTGGCAGCTCTGAGGTTGAGGGCTGCCAAGATTTCCTTCTCGCCGTCCATGAGACCGCCCTCTTGAATCGCGTAGTCGTTCAATAGTTCAACGATGATGAATACATTACTCTCAAGCTCTCTGCTCTCCAACTCTCTCAGAAAACTTTTCCCGATTTCGTACTTGAACTTGACGAGGGCGTCTGATGGCATAAGAGACAGAGCTGCCTCTTGGATACTATCGTGAATCCAGCGATAGTACATTGCGACGCCAGTCGACGGGCCTTCAAAAAAGCCCTCTTCGACGGCGAAGGCGAGAAATTCGTCAATAAACTCAGTTTCAAGGCCCGAGCAATCTATCTTTCCCGCGGCCACGATGACCAATTTATTTTTCTCGAAACGATGGCCAAGACATGAGGCAATTACAAGTATCGTTTGGTACTCCTTCTTCAGGGTAGCCATTTTTCGTTTAGTCAAAGTAACGACGTTAGTCGTGGCGTTTGTTTCAGTCTCGATCTTGGAAAGATCCCACACCCACTTCATAGACCCAAAGCTGTACTCGAGATATCCCTTATCTTTCAACATCCGAAGGAATGCAATCACAAAGAAGACATTGCCTCTTGTCCGTTTATGGCAGATGCGCGCCAGTGCCATTGTAGCCGGACTGCTGTCGATAGACAGTAAATCTGTAATCATACCATCCACACCTTCTTCTGGGATACAACCGATCTCAATTTCCGTCATGGCAAAGATGCGCTTGTCGATCTGACTACGAAATCCACGAATCATCTTTGCAGGCAGACTGGCTTCATGGATTTCGTCGGATCGATAGAGCCCGATTAACATGAGATTTCGATTGTCTCTTTCTGACACCAATTCCTCAATCAATTCCAATGAGGCAGCATCTGCCCACTGGAGATCATCCAGGGCTAACACCACAGGGACATAATGTTTGCAAATGACCCGAAACAACGCTCGAAAGACAAAGTGCAGCTTTGCCCGCGCCTCATGCAGGTGACCACCTTTTCCGAACTCTTCGCTGCTATCTGATTCATAATGATCACCTCGATCCAATTCCTTTAAAATGTACTTCACAATGGAGGGGACGACTTGTATTAGCAGGCCGACACCATCGCCAAGTTCCTCCAAAAGATCTTTTCGAAACACATCAAGTTTCGTGGGAGTACTCGACGGCTCAGATTCAGACGGCGCCGACATGTCCATGAATAATTTTTCACATGCAATCTGCAAGCCAAGATAAGGCTCCGATGTGTGCTGCAAGTCATACTTCCCCAAAGCAAACAGTCCTCCCATGCGTCGCACCGTTTTGATTAGTGATACAGTCAAGGCTGTCTTTCCAGTTCCAGATTCGCCAGACACAAACACAAGCTGCTTCATAGAAGATTCTTCCGAGTCCTCGCCATCTTCGGCAACCGTGTCAGCAGCCAGTTGCAAACACTTTGACAAAATCTCTTGCTCTTTCGCGCGGCCGTGAAGTCGGAGATGCGAGAAACGAAGCCGATCAAGCGTAAACGATTGCCTCCGCCTGGTGGTGGTTTGCAGCGATTTGCGTGAGATCGGCACAGCCGCATCGCTACGTTCAGATCCTTGTAGCTCATCGAACGTGCCACTTCCCGCCATCAACTCGGATGACCCCAGAAAGCCGCTTCTCAAAAATTTCGAGGACGGGTCATATTCATCAGCGAGGTCGTCCACGATGGAGATCGGCGCTTTAACCACCAGACCCATGTTCCTGGATCCTCCTCTGTCTTCGTGTTGCGTGGGCATGCTTTATTTCTTGATGCTTGCTGCAATACTACTCTCTGCTTTGCCATCAGGGACGTTGAACCGATGAGATGGGTTCGGTAGGTAGTTTTTTGATGCCGAGAAAATGTGCGGAAATGGTGATGTTGCATGCATTTTTTTGCACAGCATCATTCACTATGCCCCAAAGGCCTAGGACTTTCCATCTTCTTTTGACCCATGCGACATTTTTAGTCATTTTACATTTAATATACGACATGAAATTGATTTAATGTTCCTCGCATTACTGACTTTCTGTGCACGTCACTGGACAGGAATTGGTCACCCTCGTAGAGAGTGGGTACAACAAAACCCAGTGTGCGAGTTCCCGGACTTCCCATGAAGAAAGCTCTATGAAAAGCCAACTAAGTGCGATCTCGTCTTCGACTGTGATACTACTATCATAACTACTTCCACCTGAAGTACCGGTAGGTAAACGCGGCAGGCAGGTGCCCGGCCGAATCTGGAGTTGCTGCCTTGACTTTGATGATAGTAATGCTGCTGGTTGCTCCAAAGCGCTTTGATAGTAGATCAGGAAGAGGACTCTCTCTACGGAACCAACTCTCGTAGGTCCCGCAAAGCAAGCAGGCGAAACCTGAGCTACCGGTAGTACTCGCAGTGCTCTTAGTTTCGCCATTATACTTTATTGTCCCTGTAACGCTATTTTTTACTACCTCGAAAATAGAAAATGTTAACGTACTAATACTGCGCGTTTCTAGAAGTACCATGACGGATTCAAACTTCCCTTATCACATGAGCCCCGATTCCCATCGACGGTCGCACTCTTCCAGTTAAAGTTTGCGTGAAGCCTCTTCATTGGCTTCATAGGCTCGTTTTTGAAGCTCAAAATACTGAACAGCGGCTTCATACAATTTGATATCCAATTGATTGTGCGCTTCAATCGCCTTTCGAGTCTCCTCGTCCGGGTGAGCCGGCAATTCCCAGTGCGTCGTTGTAAAGCCCGGCCGTCCGTCCGTGTTTGGGTGTTTGATGCAATGGTTGTTTTCCGGTGTGCTATTGTCATGAGGTAGCGAACAACGATGAGCGCTGCCATCCATCGTCTTATTCATCCAGGGGAAAGCCGAGCCGAGAATTTCTGCCGTCAACGTCAACTGTTCCGTCAGGCCGACCACGGTAAAGAATGACTTCAAGTTCTCGATAGCTTCAGCCACAATATCGTCATCCGATGCGTCTTTTGGCCAATCTGACGTCAACAGATTTGCAGTCTGATGATTCTGCAATTGAGCCAAACAAAGGGAATCATATCCTGGAGGCAGTCCATTCTCACTGTTGTCGATGAGATCATAAACGTCCGTCAAGTTCATGCATTTGTAGCACATTTTAGTCTCAAAACGGAACATGGACCAGACGCGGTCGACTGGATAATACGAGGACTGCATTAGCAACAAACAACCATAGCAGACTTAATGTTACCGAGCACGGAAAGGAGCCACTTACCGGGATGTCTAAGAATTGTGAATGCTCGAATGCGACTGTTATCGTCCCACCCAAATAAATTCAACCACTTCAAAGCTGAACATAAGCTCATGGTCGCAGCATGATCCATGTCCGCTCGGCACTAGGATTTAAAAAATAGTGCAATCATGAGACATTCCAAAATTCAAGCATACCGCAAAGAAATGGTGGAAGAAACATCAGAACTCACCTGATCGTCCGAATTTGTGACACAATTTTTGAATTTCCCTCGAGCACACTCATGAATCGAATAGTGATCTACTTGGTAACCCAAGTCGGACTCCAAGCGTTCCCGAGCGCACTTGAGAAGATGATCCACACTCGTACCTCCCGTTTTCATGTGGTGAAGGTGTAGAGCCTGATGTGGCTCCAGAGCCTTGTTCTCATCGTACAGCAAGTCAACGGGCTTGAGTTTTTCTCTAATGTTTGCGATGATAGCCTCCTCTTGATCTTCGCTCCAGGTAAGGAGAGAGCGTTGGTCGGATGGCGGAGGGAACACTTCTCGGTCTAACTTCGTTGGCGGTGGGACTCCCTCCGGTAACGTTTGAGGTAAATTCTTTGGAGCCTTATCGCGGCAGCATGTCAATACGATGACAACCAAACAGGATGTCACCAAAAGTGACACTAACGATCTGCTTTGCATCATGGTGGATATTGTGAAGAGAGTGAAAGCAGATTATATGGTTGTGTTTGGAAATGGTCTCTTCAGGTTTGCAAGAACGACGATGACCCATCTATCGAGAAATGGCCTCGTTCGGGATCACGAACGAAGCGCGCGAAACGAAGCTTACGCGAGAGAAACCACGATCGCACCTGTGTCGTAGCCGGAATCGCCGTGGGCTTTATTGCATGGGCCTTAGCTACCGTGATATGCATTGATAGTGGCTATGGGGCATAGATCCGTCATTAGGGGAAGTCCACTGAGTCGGACAAAATGGAGCGACTCATTCGACGACTTGAACTTTTCATTACTATTCTATTGACTGAAATGAGGTAAAGTAGCTTGACATCCCAGGGTGCATCCAACACTAGTCTCTGTGCGCTGTTATGGCCTTTCCTGAATAATGCAGCATCATCCAAACAAGTCCAAAAATGAGTCAAATGTAGTGGGATGATTGCCCTTTTGGTCGAAGAGAGGAACGGCAATTTTGTTTGCTGATACCGATGGTGGTCGACAGCATCCGTGGTGCAAAAGTATCGGACCACCACAGCACATCAATCATTGCTGACTTCGTAAAGTCCAGCCATATCATCGTCATCGCTACTCGTAGGGCTTGTCGTAGAAGACGAAGAAGAGTAGTCGTCGTCGTCGTCGGTTATTATTGTTGTGTCCAGTCGTTTCCTCTTGTCCAAACCAGAATCTTCGGCAACCGCATTGGTACTCGAACAAGGCCGACACTGGACTAGCCAAATGTCATAGTCTGTCGTCATGAGAAAGGATCCAACACTTCGCGACCAATAATCGCACAAATGAGTAATCATTCCGTGTGGACCCATCCCCCGGTGATGCTCCCGAAACGGTTTGTGACATTTCAAACAAAGGCTTGCTTCTGGATGAGGTACACTACAACATTTACGATCTCCACCCTGATCGCCACAGGGAATCATCAAATCTTGTAGTTTGGGGATTTCCACCTGTGATTCTTCTCCCTCGAAAAACACATCTTGCACAAACTGAGCATGGCAATGAGGTTCCAAAAGCCAGGCTTCAATACTACCCAGAAACACATGGACGGATTCGAGATGTTCCTTGAGTTTGACGAGAAACGGCACCAGAGCCTCGTCACGTAATAAAGTGGCCCTGTCCAGATAGGCAGCATAATCGGGAAAGCCGGCAAAGGACGCCCCAGCAATCTCCTTATTGTTGCTGAAAGGCTGGGAGATGATGGGAACCACCAACAAATCCGAGAGTTCCCGTGGGACCGGAGGAGGAGCACCAAAGTCTTCAGAAGTGACCGTGGCGGGAATATGAAATGTCGTTGTCGTTGGATCTACCACATGCGTTCGGAGTTGCGGAATGGACACGCGTGAAAACGGCAGAATTCCGTCATGCGTTTCACTACGATTCTCTTGACAACGATCCCAAATAGCCGTGTTGGTGGAAATCAAGGCCCGGGTTGTTTGGAGTAAATACGGCAAGTCTTGTATCGTTGCTGGTTCTTCATCATCAGCTGTGGATAGTAATGACTTTTTGGCTCGTTCTTGCGCCATGACTAGAAATTCATTGGCATTGAATCCGTTGCGCTTCTTATTCAGAGAAAGACAGGTGGGATCCACCGCTTCTTCCACAATAGAGTAACTGATGACCATGGTAAGCTGGGGTTTAAGTGGAGATGCTTGTTCTGTTGAGCCAAATTGATGTACCAGCAGTGGCGGTAGAGTCAAAAAGCAAAGTGAGGAGAAAACTGCATGGAGAAAAAGGCTTGCCGTGTTCTTTGGCCGGGTGCCATCAAAATCCCAGCTGTGCTAAATAAAAGATCTCAACGCGGGGGTATGTACTCTTATATCGTTTGTCATTACATCATAAGTCACTATGGCGAACAATTCTTTGCGAACTGGTCATTCTGTGTCGGTCACTGCGCACGCCGGCGCTTCTGTTCAAGAACGCTTCTTCTCTCCTCCGTCTCGACCGTCCGTCTATCAAAGATCCTGACGATGATGGCCTCTGCTGCTGCGAAGGGTCACAACGTTTAAAAAAACACAATTCTCTTCCACCTTTCCGACACTATCCAAAATAAATAACAATGAAGTTGTTCAAGCAGCTGTGGTTCGCTTTATTCGTCATTGCCTTGGCGGCTGCTGCTGCTGTCAGTGCCTCCGAGGCCGAAGTCAACTGCGATGAGATTTGCGCCTCTCAAGTGGCCGAAGCGACGCGGGCTGCCCAGCAAGAAAAGGCCGAACTCGAAGGCCAAGTTGCCCCCTTGAAGGCAGCATTGGAGCAAGCCAAGGAAGCTTCCGTGACGGCTGCATCGGAAGTGACGGCTGTCAAAAGTCAACTAGCCTCCATTGAGGGCCAAGTGGCGGCTGCCAAGGCAGAAGTTGGTGCGGTGCAAGCCGCGGCTGCCGAAAAGGAAGCTGCCAGTGCCGCGAAAATTTTGGAATTGGAGGCAGAAGTGGCTGCCGCAAACAAAAAGTTGGAGGAATATGAATCGGCTCGGTATTTCATCAACAAAGATTTGATCAAGGCGGATGCCATGGGTCTGCTCAAAAAGTATGGACTCGTCAAAGACAAGGCGCCGGAAGAAGACTTGTAGGTGCAAATGACTGGAGGACGATGATGATGGAGAGAGAGTGATGGGAATTATGGCCCGTGTGTCAACGTGTTTTGATCTTCCTCGTATTAGCTGTACTACTATATGCGTGCCCGCATTGGATACCTGCTGCTGTGCAATATCATCTTTGGTGGACGACTATTTACTGTAGAACAACTTATATATCATACCGCATGGTGTAGTAGCCTTGCTTTGCTGGCGAGGCTGGGACTCTCTACAGTTGAACTTGTAGTCGCCGCTTTGTAGAAGCAAATTTCCTCGATGCGCCATACAAAAGGATGAAACTGGGGACGAAGTAATCGCAACAGAAACAAGAAGATTTATTAATAGTACAGAACGTTTCCACAACGGGAGATCCAGTAATCTATATCTGGAAGAAATTCCCAGGAGGGATCATCCGAGGATCCAGTGGACACGCATAAAGCATGTGTGCTTTCAGCCCCACTTCTATTTTGATGCAGCCAAATAGAATGATGATGGTATGGTTTAAAGAGATTGTGCGATAGAATCGAGCATCTTTACGAGTCCAACTCGGAAAAGCCCTATGCTGTTCCCTGTGAGGAATTTTCCATTGTGATGAAGCCTGGACTATCCAGTTGCCGTTGATCTGCCGAAACGGCCCGAGTGACAGACACCAACGGCGTCTTGGCATGGGAGTTTGCGACATCCGTCTCCACTCCTTCCGACAGTATCTCTTCACTCGCATAACATAAAAATAAAAGCACTGCAAAGATAGTGTAAAGAACCGATAGAAACATGCAGGTGACAGCGAGTACTGTCGCTATTCGTTCCACTTGGTAAGGCTCCATTTCGTCGCCATTTGCCCCTTCGTGTTCCCTCTGATTGTCCTCAACCTGGAAAACGATGACAAGTGAGAAAATTCAACTTTTGCTGCACGAAGCTATTTGTTCACAACCAAACATTAGGCACCACTTACACGGACTTCACCCAGAATCACAGCACAGACTAGTAACAGGTTGGCGAACAGCACAATAGCACCTCCAAAGATGCCGACTCTCATTTTGTTCGAGTCGGAAGAGAAGCAGGGTGCAATGTAAACACCCCGTAGAGATGTGAAGCCAACAATTGCTGTTGACCCATACAATGAAAGAGCCGTCGCTAACAGCATCGTATAGACGGCTACAAAGGTCATGTTCCGCGCCGACACGGTCGCCAGCAGCACATAGGCTTCCTGTATTTCCTTGTATTGCTCTACTTGATCATGAGATCCGCCGCCGCCTCCCTCGTGACCATCCCCACCATCATCATTGGTGATGTATTGTTGATACCAGTCGTCAGATCCATAATATCGCTCCATTCGACGATAGTGGGAGTGGATTTGTATCGTCAGGGCAATAGCCGTTAAAAATGCAAACAAGGTCAACACGGTTGTGATTGTCCAAGTGAAGGCAACCATGGCCCTCTTGTCCATTAGGAATCCCCCACATATCGATGGAGACACCATTGTTCCCAGCCTTTTATCAAATGACAAGACGACTTTCGATCACCAACAGGGCCTCCTTTCGATTCGCCAATGTTCGAACACAAGCAGCACTCAGGATTCCGGGCCGACTACAGTAACGTCTTCAGTCCACGAATTCCGAAGTAATTTCTCGAATAGCAGCAGCTGCAAGTTGTCAATTATCGATTGCTGTTTCCTCTTTGATTCTTCGTTCCCCTGTTGCAAGGCAACAACACCAAGGAGCACAAGCAGCAGTAGTAAGTAGTGCCTGTAGTTACACAACGACGGGTTTCCACGATGATGATGCGATGGAGCAACAACCCAATGAACATCCAACTCGCCCGCTCGGCTTTCTGTCCGACACATATGCAAGCCGGGCCAACGATTTTGCCGCGCAAAAGCCCTCCGCGCTGTTTATACCCGCGGTTGGATCGACATGCCCTACTGAGGCTTATACATTACGTGTCATTTGTATGTCGCCGCATTCCAACAGTTTCTTTGAATGGCACTATGCGTGAATTAAAGTACTAGAGCGCATGTCAAGGCAACAATGCTTTCGTTTTGTCGGAATCAATTATATTCATGGGTCTTGTATAAATGATCGGGTAACGGATAGTGAGCCCTATGTATGTGTTTGGCATCGCGCGCGTCGGCTTCCTCCATATTGTTATATTGTCTGTCTCATAGGGAGCGTAGTGTCCAAGGAGAGAAGGCGGCGGGAGAGAGATCTTTGGTGGATGATCCGATCCCGATCCACACCGCACCCGAGCTTCTTCGACGCGAACTCTTCTCTTGTCGCTTTCTCGACGACATCACCAACGTGATGCCTGCAATCTTTTTCACAACTTTTCCATCGTCTTTTCTGTTATTATAGAGAGACTCAGACTTGTCATTACTACACACTCAGCAGTGCTCACATATCCGTCGTCAACTTTGACAACAAAATGCAATTGATTCGTTCACTACTCCTAGCTGCTGCCACAACGTTGGCGACGATGACACCCGTCGTCGTGTCGTGGTTGCCTCATCATCAGTCGACGATGATGAGAAGACATTCGACTATGGAGCCCGTAGGAACGACATCCGCTCGTACGGCTCTGAAATCGACTGCAGAGTCCGAAGTCCCAGACTACACTGGCAAGACGATCTATCAGCGTACTTTTTATCGTCTCTCTCCTGGTTCGAGCGTATCTAAACCAAACGCCTTGGTTCTCGAGGAACGGCTTCGGTTCAAACCCGATCCTGACAACCCTGGCTACATTTTGCCACTGGGCCCGCGAACCATGATTCTACGTGAGGGAACTCACGAAGATAAAATTACCGATGAATTGTATCGTATTGATCTGGGACATGCGGCGCATAATGGACCGGGTACCATGGATACTGCCATTGCTACCATGTTGTTTCTGGCTTCCAATCCAGAAATCGTCCAGGGTGATGTCTTGGAACTAGCATCGGAAGAAGGTGCTGCCGCTTTGGTAGGATGCATTGGAGCCAAGTTTGCCATGGACCCTGCTGCAGCCGCCAAGAAGAAAAAAGAACAAGATGATCTGGAGATCATGACGGTACCCAAGCATGAAGGGGTCTTTCCCAAGCGCATGCATCATTTGACCATTTCAGAAGAAGGGGAAGACGGTCTCCGTGCGGCCTATGATATCGTAAGGGGATTTTCAAATGGCGAAGTATCTCTGAAGGATATTCGTTGGAGTACGCGTATTCCAGGTCGTCGTTACGATCGCTATTATCGACTGGTAGTAGGCTCGGATATTGACTTTTCTTATCCAGAGGCACGAGAATTGGCGAGGACCGTGGCACACTATCTATTGCCTTCCGATGAATTCGCAGTAGCATCCGTGAAGAATGCTGCAGGAAGTGCAGTTGGGTCCTTTGGTGCACTGGGAATGGACATGGCTTCTAGTGCTAGCTCGACGCCAACAACCGATCACGAGCGAGAAATTGACCCCAAGTTCCCCGCCACCTTTGTGCATGTGTGTCCTGATACGCGCGAGAATACCCCCTACCTACGTCAATTCCTAGAAAAGGGCTTTCGTATGAATGTTAATACGGGCTATTTGAAAGTGGAACGTTTGCAGTTTGTGTTTCAGACATTGCCCGAAGATGCTCCCGAATCGGAGCTTGAGGATTTGGATTTGGAACTCAAAGACGAAAGATATCGATCCTATCAAAGTCTAACGGCGGTTCATCACCCCGAATATGCTGGAGAAGGGTCCGGGGAATACTTCTTTCCTCTAGAAACGGGTGAATATGAAGGAGGTAGTCGAAGCACTTACTTGGAACCAGAAGAAGGAGGCAGTCCTTGGTAGAAATTTTAAAGTAAGGAAGTAACTTCTTTGCTAGTATACAGTTATATCGTAGCAGCGTCTTCTTGCACTTTTGAGTCTTGGTGCTCTTTAGCTGCCCGTTTTTGAAGCTGCATTGCCGCGTTCTTGTTCTCTTCCACTTCAACGCCACCACGTTCAAGCTTTTTTGGTTGCAGTCCCTCCTGCTTTTCCCTGCCTTGTTTTCCTTCCGACTGCGCTTGCTTTTCTTTATTGGCTGTTATCTCGGGTTGTTTTGGCTGCGCCTTTTGGTCCTCATCGATTTCTTCTCCCCCTGGCTTTGTTTCTGGAAGATATACTTCGGCCACCAAACGACAACTGTTGATGTAGTCGAGCTTGGAAAATTCAATTCTCATTTCTGGTGTCATGCCCCGCTGTCCAAGGTAACCTTCGTAAGGTCCATTCTCACCGTATCCAGTATAAATTTTGCTGAGCGTTTCAAAGGATTCTGGATGGACCAGCTCTCCCCAAGGCACTTCCCAAGGAGAGCCTCCTCCCAGCGGCCCATCGGCCTCCAGTGACAAGACGAATTGTCTACTTCTGGAATCCTTTCTATATGCAGCATATGCTAGATAACCTTGAGCAAACCGTTTGACACCATTTTCATTTTGTCGGAAATCTTTTCCCTCGGGGAGCCAGTTCGGATCGTCCGCAATGCCTTTCGTGAATTCCTTGGACTTGGATTTGTCAGCGTTCAAACCAAATTGACACATGAACCCCTTGATGCATCGCATAAACGGTACACCCGTGTTGAAATATCCCGAAGTAACCATTTCCATAAATCGTTCCGCCCCTTTTGGGGCCCACTTGTGATGTGCAAGAATATTTAGCGGGCCAACTGTCGTTTTGCAGCAGACCAAGCTGACCTTGCCACCCGTCGGCGGATCAACCATGTGTCGCTCTCCTTTTCGAGGAACCAGTTCGTGCATTGGCACTTCCTCCAGCGATTCGTAGGCACAGGACCTCTCGGCATCTGGGTTGTAATCCCCGTCATGTTTGTGTTCCCACACCGTTTCGTCCAGAACCACTTGGATGATTTGCGGTCGATTCGGTCGGTTTACTCGTTCAGCTCGTAATTGACGTTCTTCAGCCTTTGTGGCAATGCGTTGAGACGACGAAGTTGTCGACGACTCGCTAATGGAAACAACGCCACTGAAAATGACTATACTCCCCGCGATGTAAATGCCCACCAAACAAAAGAGAGCCAGCATAATGACGCTTTGGGTGCCAATTCGAAAGCCCTTCCGCTTTTTCATTTGCTGATTGAATGATACCATTGTAGGCTTTCTGTTGAGGGATCATTAGAGGACGGGAAATGATGAGAGCAATAACAAGATCATCATCATGGGATTTTTTGGAGCGCAATCCTCTCGCCGCGCCGGCTCGCGAAAGATCATTTCCAAGCTGTCGAATCAGTCGACCGATGAACGTGATGATGATGATCGAAAGAGTGAGTCGAAAAACGCTTTGGTTGTAGTAGTATTACGTATCATAGAATCTTTGCGGGACACGACGATATCAAAAGTCAATGGTGATGCCGCAGGGCGTGATAGCCAGAGGCGTCGATCCGGTCGCTTACTACCGGTTCTTACAACAACACTCTGATCAGTATGCAATTCGCAGCAACATTTTCTAGCGCTTTCGAGTCTTGATGCTGTCGAGGCTACCCTTTTTTGAAGCTGCATTTCCGCGATCTTCTTCCGTTCCACTTCAACGCCTCCACGTTCAAACTTTTTTGGGTGCAGTCCCTTCTGCTTCTTCCTGCTACGCCGTTTGGTCGTCGATTTCTTCTCCCGCTGGCTTTGTTTCTGGCAGATTTCCTTCGGCCACCAAACGGCAACTGTTGATGTAGTCGAGCTTGGGAAATTCAATTCTCATTTCTGGTGTCATGCCCCGGGGTCCAAGTTGACCTTGGTGAGGTCCATTCTCACCGTATCCAGTATAAATCTTACTGAGCGTTTCAAAGGACTCTGGATGGACCAGCTCTCCCCAAGGCACTTCCCACGGAGAGCCACCTCCCAGTGGTCCATTGGCCTTTAGTGACATGATGAGCTGTTTGCTTCTGGAATTCGTTCCACTTCCAGCATATGCTAGATACCCTTGCGCAAACCGTCTGACACCATTTTCGTTATGTCGCCCGTCTGGCCCTTCGGGAAGCCAGTTTGGATCGTCCTCAATGCTTTTCGCGAACTCCTTGGACTTGGATTTATCGGCGTTCAAACCAAATTGACACAAGAACCCCTTGACGCATCGCATGAAAGGTACGCCCGTGTTGAAATATCCCGAAGTAACCATTTCCATAAATCGTTTCGCCCCCTTTGGGGCCCACTTGTGGTGTGCAAGAATATTTAGCGGGCCGACTGTCGTTTTGCAGCAGACCAAGCTCACCTTGCCACCCGTCGGCGGATCAACCATGTGTCGTTCTCCTTTTCGAGGAACCAATTCGTGCACTGGCACTTCCGCTAGCGAATGATAGGCACAAGACCTGTCGGCGTTTGGGTTGTAATTCCCGTCATGCTCATGTCCCCCCACTGTTTCGTCCACTTGGGCGTCGGCCTTTGTGGCAAGGCGTTGAGACGACGAAGTTGTCGACGACTCGCTCCCATAAGCAACGCCACTGAAAATGACCTTAATCCCCGCGATGTAAATGCCCACCAAACAAGAGAGAGCCAGAATTATGACGCTTTGGGTGCCAATTCGAAAGCCCTTCCGCTTCCTCATTTGCTGATTGAATGATACCATTGTAGGCTTTTTGTTGAGGAATAGTAGAGGGCGGGAAATGATGATAGCAACAACATCGTGTGGGAGTTTTGGGATGCGATTCGATTCATTCCCCTCTTGGCTCGCGAAAGATCTTTTCCAATATCCATCCAACCCAACGGCGGCTAGACGGTCGAAACGTGCGAGGGAGTCAGTGGAGGTGCGAGAGGGCAACGACGTCATCACAACGGTGTAGTCCGAAAAGCCCGCGAAAAAAGACACTGAAACGAGGGCATTCGGGGACATTACTACTTCATACTTTGCGCTACCTCATTGCCATTATTACTCGACTTTGCTTGCTCAATTGAAAACATGTCAATTTCTAGCGATGATTCAGAAGTAGAGCCGGTGCTCGATGGTAACATACTTTGCGTACTCGACTTTGATTGCTCAATGGACAACATGTCAGTTTCTAGCGATGATTCAAAAGTAGAGTCGGTGGTCAACGAACGGGGCGTATTCATGCTTGGCCCCAGCGACACCGAGCTGCAAATTGTCGAAAAGTTGCAGCGACTTCGCAAAGAAAATCATCCAACTGAAATCTTTTTCCACATTTGGGGCATTCAGTGGACAGGGCGTATTGCATCAGAAATCATTCAGACCTTTGAGCACTATGCCAATGCCAATTTACGATGGAATCAAGCAGACTTTATCGATTCCGATGAATCCGAGCCATTTTTCCGTGTGGTTGAAACTGCCGCCAAGCTCAAACTGTTTCGCCAATTGAGATTTTCTAATTCACAAACGAGCTTGGATGGGAACCCGGGCCTGAGCCTGACCACTAGACTTGCATTTGCACTTGCATCAGTTTTTCGGGAAGGGGGGCTTCGCGGTCTGAAGGGGGTCATTCTCTGCGATTTTGAGATTTCAGCAAACGCAATGGCTGTTCTGGCCACAGGGCTGGCGACGACCGGGCAAACTGTTGGGTTGAGCAACTTGGTCTTCATAGACTGTCCATTCATTGGAAGGGATGAAAGTGGAGGGTTAATGGGCGCCCCCGAATACCTGGCTGCCGGACTGGCCTCCAACACAACCTTGAAGAAGTTGGAACTTTCCGATTGCATGTTGAATGATTCCTCGTTGGCGGGCATTGTCCGAGCTCTTTCCAGACATCCGTCATTGGAAGTGCTAAAATTGGAGGGTTGTGAATATGGAAGAGAGACAATGGAGTCTATTCATCAGTGGTTGAGGTCCGACTCCTGTCAACTTCGGGAATTACACATGGATGGTGGCGAGGATGGTGCCGAGGATGGTGGCGAGGATGGTGGCTGGGAGCACGGAACTAACGAGGGCATGATTCAACACTTTGTGGAAGATCTGCCGCTAAACACCTCCTTGGAATCCCTCTCTATTTCGCATCATGCATCTCATATCAATGCGGAAGCCATGAACTTGCTGCTCCGAAACCTATCAAAACTTCCGAATCTTCGATACTTGGATGTAAATCTGAACATGATCTCTGACTTTGTGTCTCTAGGGGCAAATCTTGCCAACGCAATGCCAGCACATCGATTGCGGTGCCTTGATCTCGATCATAATGACTGGTTTAATGGGCTGAAGGAAGCAATGCAGGATGACGATTTGGTTGAGAACTCAATTCTCCAACTCTTGGATGTCTTTCCAGAGTTGGGTTTCCTGGGAGACAGGTTTGAGAGGGTGATTCAAGAAGGCATCGTACCGTCCCATGTGGGACTGCGACTGGATCGCAACCGGTGCTTTGGGCTGTTACAGCGTGGTGCAACAACGATACCGCTTTCGGTCTGGCCTGTGGTCATAGGGAAGGTGAATAAGGATCGATTTCTAGTACGCAGACCATCGTCAAGAGCAACCATTTTATATGAGATGCTTCACGGGCCCGCCTTTGTAGGAAGAGGATCTTTGTAATATAGAGCTTACATTATGTTTGGTACATTTAGTCTCCCACTGCTATTGTACATAGTGTCTTACACTACGGTGCAGTGTCATGTGTGGTGTACCCTCGGATCCGACCATACTACGGTAGTCCAGCCCGACTCAACATAGCGTCAATGCAGGCCGTGCAAGTAAGTTGTTGCTACCTGGATAATCCATACAATACTATTCTAATAATATTAAAGCAGCGGGCCCTATCCAGTTAGCAACTACATTGACGATCAAAAAGGAAGGATCTCTTCGTTTGCCGGAGCGAAAACGGCTACTGGTTGTTTCAGCGCAACTTACTACCGGTACGATACGTAGGTCAAATCACTAAGATATCTAGAATAGACTCGAGCCGCAGTCAGCTAGAGAACTAGCTAGCATGTACGCTATACTGCCTGTTCATTGGTGCAGACTCTACATTTTCTTGTATACAGAGTTCACTACTTTCGAAATATTAACTTGTAGTAGCATATTGTTGCTGCTGCGAAATACGTAGCGCTCGTAGTCGTCGTCTTCGGCCCCTTGTTTAATCATCGGGACAGACAGACGGAACTAACGACAGCAACTAGATTGATCGGACATCCAAGCCGGGAAGGACATTATAAACAAAGAGTGTAAGAGGAGCTTTTTTTTGAAGAAAACATGGCAATGCCAAGTTTTCATTCAACGACGAGAACAGAGAGGTCAATCAATCATAGATTGGTTTGTTTCCACCGTCGCCGTTATCATCACGGCGGTGAGGAAACAAACACGCTTCAATGCAGAATTTCGCGTTCAGACCAAAAGTCTCCCACGTCGTAAACTGATTCGCACCGCATTGAGGAGCGAGCACAAACGAGTTGGTACCGACACCGACTTCGTTTCGAACTCGGAGACCCATGTTGACATCCTGCGTTTTGACATCAACGCAAAACCCATCGTCCTCGAGAAGCACGGGTATGTGCAGGGTAATCGTATTGACTGACAAATTGAAAACGGTAAGTCGTTGTGAAGCAATATTGGTACCCGGCGCACCGTTCACACCATCAAATACTCGTACTATACGCCCAAGTCGGTCGACACGGGAATCGAGGTGCCAATCCAAAACCGAACTTGGTTCAGGACAAAGGGAGCGGCTCCTCCGGCATCTTGTACATTGAAGCAATTCACCAAATCATTGGGATTACCACCACTACCGCTGCCATTGGTCTCGGCACAACCAACAACATTAGTGTCACCAGAGCAAATTCATGTTTCGTTCTGCAACGATAGAACGGTCGTAAAGGGTGCGGTAGCAACCGTTGGTGAGGCTGCGTGGGCCTGGTAGTTGTATTATAAAGCTGTCATGTAGTCTCAAAGTATAGTCGGCGGCAACGGAATATGATCACGTGGATCTGCCAAGATTTGGTCGCCACCCGGTTCCTTTCTCCAAGGATGAAGATCCGAATCATGTACATGATAAGTGCGAACGGATCTGGATGGATTTAATACCCGATAGCCATTCTTCAAGAGAGCGTTAATGACACTATGCTCAGCACCCCAGCGATTTAGATAGTGTCGCGTTTGGTCCATAACGCCATTGGCAATAGGCGCTAGAAACCAAAACGAATCATGAGATCCAGCATACCCTCGTTTCATAAAGGGACAACCACAGTAACTTTGATTGGCTTCTTGATCGGAAATATCAGCGTCTCGATGCTTGCAAATCCCTTTTTCATGACGCGTCAAACTTAGGGCAACCGGGCCGTTGCCAAACAAGTCGTCGACGCGGCCGAGTACTGCGACAACGCCTTCTCCTAGAAATATGTCTCCATTAAGAATCACACATATCTCACCCGTTAGTTTGTGATTCGCATATTCAAATGCATCACTGTAGTTCATTCGTCGGCCCAGCATGTTATGGACAATCTTGGATTTTTGTGGCTGCGTCAGGTAGGAATCTAATCTCACCAGGAATGCCTCGAGTTGATTTTCGTCAGTTTCATTCTCCAACATGACATGAACGCATTTGACATGAGGATGCTGAAGATTTCGATAGAGACATTCATCGTATTCTCCTTGTCGAAAGGATGCTTGCTTTTCGTTAATGACATCACTCTTGACCCGAAAGTATTGATATATCAAATGAACACCACCAGCCGGAGCATCAGCGTCAGATTTCATGGCTGAGAGTATTAAGGACCATTTTCTCCTGCGGGAGCCATAACGATAGAGGCAATGATTGATAAGAGTAGAGCAATCAACAGCAGTTTGTTTGGATCGTATCTGAAATGGCGGATGTCGTGTGGGAACTCAATTCGAATGGTGGCGGGAAAAGATCTTTTGTGTCCCGCGATCTTTTTGGTGATGACGTCAGCAGGTGGATGCGTGGAACCATGCCACGGCGGAAAGAAGATCTTCATCGGAACGACCATGACATATTTCATCGTCTCGGGTAACTTCGAGTCTATTCACCACTGCGATCGGTCCATCCTTGCCCAAGTATCCCTCTAAGAAGATAATGGCTCCTTATGTACAGGAATGTATTGTGAAAGCGACTCCCGCCACTATCTGGAAGACATGTTTTGCACCAATGAAATGGGAACTGTGGGATCCCGACGTGGAATTGATGCAAGACGTGAGCGGGGAATGTGTGAATGGAACGACGTTTGTCTTTCAAATGAAAGACAGTTCCATAAAGAACATCCCGGTCGTCTTGTCGCAAGTTCAAGAACACGAATCCCTCCGATTTACCGGTGGAGTTTTGGGTGGAACCATGAAATTCGACGGAATCATTGAAATCTCGGTGGTGGACGCATCCACATCCAACGTGAAATACTCCTTTGACATGTTTGGTCCACTTGGATCCCTTATCAACTGGTTGAATCCGACACCAGTTACGAATGGTGTGGAGAAGGGACTAGAGAATATCAAGAATCTGTCGGAGGCTGCTTAATGTCGTCCAAACTCGGACCGATGATACAGTTGTTGATTGAAATGGCCATTATGGGTTCAAACTAAGTCGGGCAAAACGGAAAAAGGACGGATATGCAGTACTCTGTATTACATTGTCGAACTGCTCTCGCTCTTAGTTCATGCGGCTGACCGCTTTGGAGTGGCCTCTCGCACACGACGTACAGTACTATTGGAGTCGAGAGGACTACGTTCGGACAAAGTATCCTAGCAACATCTTCTACTATTTAGTCTTGCCGAAATTCTTCCAGCTTTGTTTTTTGTACCCCATCTTGATCAAAGTTAGAAGGGTTTAACCACGCCTCGAATGCATCTTTCCGACTCGGCCATTCCTCATCCAACATGGAATACCAGTTCGTATCTCTATTGGTGCCCTTGGCGGTCACTCGATGTTTTCGAAAGCAACCTTCATATGTATATCCATATCGAATCGCCGCTCGTCCTGATGGTGAATTGTTGGAATCACATTTCCATTCGAGGCGTCGATATCCATTAGTTTCCAAAGCATGCCGCGCCAATAAATAATGAGTTTCCGTCGCCGCTCGTGTTCTCGCTAGCAGAGCTCCATGAGCCACATAACCCACTTCGGTAGTCCCATGTTCGGCATTTGTACCAATAAAAGAGGCCATGCCAGCTACTTGCAGACTTGGCAAGAGTCGAACCACATTGACGCATGATCTTCCACCTTCTTGATCTTGAATGCCTTGGACGAGTCGAGCCAAGTCATGACAAGTACCAAGTTCGGGCAGTCCCCACCACTGTAGACGTTCATTAATGCTACCGTCATTGCCACCAAGAGCTTCCCATAGTAATGGAGGATCGGTTTCCAAATTCCAAGGATCCAATCGCACGTATTGTCCAACCAATGGGACTGCCACCATGGGCGATCGAGCCGCCCAATTCACTACGGAAACCACGCGTACCATTCGTATTCTAATAATGAAAGCAGCAGCAGACGCGTGGTCAAGAATGCTTGTTTGTCAGCATGGAGAAATTATGCGACTAACGAGGAGGATAGCATTGAATGAATGAGTTGTCGTCGCTTTGTCAAAATGTCGGCTTGGCGCATCCACGAAGAAAAATGAAGTTCGGCAGCACGTTTCGAGTGCACGTGCTTGGCACAAAAGATTCGAATCATTCAAAATATACATACATGAGGAATGTATAAAAGTTTATGGATCTTTATTCGAGCGTGTCGCAGACTATCCATTTCATTTCCCCTACTGTAGCTATTGCTTTGAGGAGAATCACCATTCATCTTGGCGCTATGGAATAGGCACTACTATAGTGAGTCCGAAATGCTAGTATAGATACAGTGTTATCTGGAATTGCTCTACCAAACTCAACGGTGCCGTCTTCTTGCTGAGGCCCCATATTACATCGTCGAACAAGAACGAGGGTGTTGAAAATCATCTCCAAGGCAAATGATGATTGCATCATTACCTTATTGAATAACGCTCTCATCATCAAGGAGATAGTCTTCGAGTCGTTTCCGATCGCGCAAGAGTCGTGCTACGGTCGGATGATTGTAGGGCAAATGCATTCTCTGATATACCCCGAGAGCCGTTTGAAAGTACATGAGGGATTCTTGAGGCTGATTCAATTTCAAGTACACATTGGCCAATCCATGTGCACTAATGGCCACACTGGGATGATCGGTGCCATAAATGGCACGTCGTACCAAGTAAACTTCCTTGTAGGCATGAGCTGCTTCGGGCAACTTTCCCAAATGCAAATAAACACTGGCAATCTTGTTGAAGGTTTCCACCGTATCGACATGCCAAACTCCCAGACTATGAAATCGAATGGCAAAGGCTTCTTCCAATGCGGTCTTGGCTTGAATTAAAGATACGGTACCGCCTTGTTTGTGTCGGAGAGCTGCCAACCCAAACGCATCCAAGGCTCGACCGACCGATAAATGTGTAGGGCCGTCCAAAGCTTTGAAGATTTTGCAACTGGACTGAAAGGCTTCCATGGCTTGCGTGTACTCGGCCAATCTCATTTGCGCATGCCCTAGTGACAAAAAGGCTTCGGCTGTTTGTCGATGCAAGGTCCCCAGTGTCATGGTACGGCTGGTAACCACGCTGCTCCAATAAGCCTGTTCCTGTCGACCCCGTCTGGTTCGTTCCATCGATTTGTGGGCACTAGTAGTAGAGCCATCCATGGACAATACCGTGACCCTGGCCTTGTTCATTATAATCGGCCTGGAATGGTCAAAGTTCCACGACCCTGCCAAATCTTCATTGGAAGTATACGCCGTCATGTAGTCATCGAGGCAGTCTCCGACCGACGTTGTTCGTCGAGTCGCATTCTTCTTTTTCTTGCCAGACCACCTCCAGCTCGAGTAATCCAGATACGGATCGGGTAAACTATCCTCATCGTAATCATGAAGCTGAGGGGGAGGAACAGCAGGAGGAGTGCTCTGTGATGCTGGCGAGGGATGAAATTCTTGAAGGGAATCCATAAATTCTTCAACCCCGTGATTGTGGCAATTCTCTTCGTTGCGACTCTCTTGAAAAAAGACGACATGATTATCATCATCGGCCGTACAATCGAATTCTCTGGAGCTCTTGGATAAGCTCACTGTTAATACTTCTGGTAGACTTGACTCGTCGTCATTGTCAAACCGAAGGCTTCCACTGGCTAGAGATTTGACAGTGCCACGGAGTAAAGAGGATGCCCGACGGGGGGAGACGACAACGACATCATTATCGTTATCCGGCAAACGCCTTCCTGGAGGTGACTCGGGTGTCCTCTTTGTTTTGGAACGTCGTGGGCGAATGAGAAAATCCATCATCGGATGATTCTAATTCGTCTTTTGATGGATTTAAAAGCAACAATACTGAACAGCAAGCTTTGTTGCACAACCCTTTCACGACGATATTTCCGAAAGGAAGTATCTTCTTCAGCTACCGGTACGTTTGTTTCCGAAAATGAAAATGGATGAAGCGAGTTCAACAGAAAGGTCACACGCTCTCCACCATTACCAAATCTGGAAAGTGTGGCTGGCTGGCGCGCAAAATCTGCAGTAGGACCTGTTACAAATGCTACGTGGGGTCGGCAGGTTCCAGTTTCAAAATCTTGAATCGTGATGCCGATGGCAAGCGGCGGGGCAGGTGCGTGGCCAGACGAGTGGGTCGGGTGGGTCGGATTCATCAGGTCTCGTGGCGGCGGGCAGACGGGGTCGGTCGTTGGTGCTCTATTTTGATATTTGTCCGGCCGGCCTGCGTTTTAGTGTGAGCGTGCTCGCTTTCGGCGGGAAATGTATTCCCTCCATCCTTTTAGTGAAATTTGAACGGCTTGCTGAAGACGTCGGTCGCTTGTACTAGCTACTTGCCGGACGATTATTCCTACATACATCGCGTTATTATTTCATTAGTTCTCAATTTTGCTTGCCCAATGGACAACATGTCAGTGGCTCACAATGATTCTCAAGTAGAGTCGGTGGTCAAAGCAGGGGGCGAGTTCATGCTTGAGCCCCACGAGACCGAGCTGCAAATTGTCGAAAAGCTGCAACGACTGCGCACAGAAAATTATCCAGGTGATATCAAGTTCACCGCTCGCAACACTCAGTGGACAGAACGCATGGCCTCAGAAACAATCCGGACCTTTCAGCATTATGTCGATTCCAATGTACAATGGAAACAAGGAGCATTTGAGAATTCCGTTGAATCCGAGCCATTTTTCTGAGTGGTAGAAACTGCAACCAAGCTCAAACTGTTTCGCCAATTAACCTTTGGGAATGACGAGGAACGCCGCATGGACCTTCGATTTGCAGCTGCAATTGCATCTGTTATTCGGGAAGGGCGACATCTGGAGCTTGTCGCTGTCGTAAATTTTCACATTTCAGCCAATACCATGGCAGTTCTGGCCACGGGGCTGGCAACCGCCGGGCAAACTGATGGGTTAGTCGAATTGTGCTTCAATTGCTGTCGATGGTTCCCAATAGGGAGGGTAGATGAGATAATGGGGGCACCTCAATATCTGGCTGCTGGTCTGGCCTCCAACACGACTTTGAAGAGTTGCGCATTTTCTGGGCCTTCTTGTGTGACGAATGGTTGGCTGCCACTATCGGAACTCTTTCCGGCCATCCGTCATTGGAAGTACTAGAGATAGACGAGTGTGAGTATGGAAGAGAGACAATGGAGTCTATTCATCAGTGGTTGAGGTCCGACTCCTGTCAACTTAGGGAATTACACATGGATGGTGGAGAGGATGGTGGCTGGGAGCACGGAACTAACGAGGGCATGATTCAACACTTTGTGGAAGATCTGCCGCTAAACATCTCCTTGGAATCCCTTTCTATTTCGCATCATGCATCTCATATCAATGCGGAAGCCATGAACTTGCTGCTCCGAAACCTATCAAAACTTCCGAATCTTCGATACTTGGATGTAAGTCTGAACATGATCTCTGACTTTGTGTCTCTAGGGGCAAATCTTGCCAACGCAATGCCAGCACATCGATTGCGGTGCCTTAATCTCGATCATAATGGCTGGTTTAATGGGCTGAAGGAAGCAATGCAGGATGACGATTTGGTTGAGAACTCAATTCTCCAACTCTTGGATGTCTTTCCAGAGTTGGGTTTCCTGGGAGACAGTTTTGAGAGGGTGATTCAAGAAGGCATCGTACCGTCCCATGTGGGACTGCGACTGGATCGCAACCGGTGCTTTGGGCTGTTACAGCGTGGTGCAACAACGATACCGCTTTCGGTCTGGCCTGTGGTCATAGGGAAGGTGAATAAGGATCGATTTCTAGTATGCAGACCATCGTCAAGAGCAACCATTTTATATGAGATGCTTCACGGGCCCGCCTTTGTAGGAAGAGGATCTTTGTAATATAGAGCTTACATTATGTTTGGTACATTTAGTCTCCCACTGCTATTGTACATAGTGTCTTACACTACGGTGCAGTGTCATGTGTGGTGTACCCTCGGATACGACCATACTACGGTAGTCCAGCCCGACTCAACATAGCGTCAATGCAGGCCGTGCAAGTAAGTTGTTGCTACCTGGATAATCCATACAATACTATTCTAATAATATTAAAGCAGCGGGCCCTATCCAGTTAGCAACTACATTGACGATCAAAAAGGAAGGATCTCTTCGTTTGCCGGAGCGAAAACGGCTACTGGTTGTTTCAGCGCAACTTACTATCGGTACGATACGTAGGTCAAATCACTAAGATATCTAGAATAGACTGAGCCGCAGTCAGCTAGAGAACTAGCTAGAATGTACGCTATACTGCCTGTTCATTGGTGCAGACTCTACATTTTCTTGTATACAGAGTTCACTACTTTCGAAATATTAACTTGTAGTAGCATATTGTTGCTGCTGCGAAATACGTGGCGCTCGTAGTCGTCGTCTTCGGCCCCTTGTTTAATCATCGGGACAGATATACGGAACTAACGACAGCAACTAGATTGATCGGACATCCAAGCCAGGAAGGACATTGTAAAGAGTGTAAGTGGAGTTAGAAGAAAAAATGACAATGCCAAGTTTTCATTCAACGAGGAGAACAGAGAGGTCAATGAATCATAAATTGGTTTGTTTCCACCGCCGCCGTAATCATCACGGTGGTGAGGAAACAAACGCTTCAATGCAGAATTTCGCGTCCAGACCAAAAGTCTCCAACGTCGTAAACTGATTCGCACCGCATTGAGGAGCGAGCACAAACGAGTTGGTACCAACACCGACTTCGTTTTGAACTCGGAGACCCATCATGACATCCTCCGAACTGACCCCAACGCAAAAACCATCGTTCTCGAGAAGCACGGGTGTGTCCAGGGTAATCGTATTGACTCCCAAGTTGAAATCGGTGAGTGCTTGTGAAGCAATATTGGTACCCGGCGCACCATTCAAAGAATCATACACTCGCACCCTCAAGTCGGTCGGCACGGGAATTGAGGTGCCAATCCAAAAGCGAACTTGGTTCAGGACAAACGGAGCGGCTCCTCCAGCGTCTTGTACATTGAAGCAATTCACCAAATCATTGGGATTACCACCACTACCGCTGCCATTGGTCTCGGCACATCCCACACCGTTGCTGTCAGCACCAGAGCAGATTCCTGTTTCGTTCTGCAATGATAGAATGGCTGTAAAGGGTGCGGTAGCAACCGTTGGTGGGGGTGTTTGGGCCCCAACGGGAGACGGAGTAGTGGCGGCAACAGGGCTTCCGGTGGGAGGGTCGGTCGTGTCCGGTGGGGATGTCGATGGAGCCCCGCTTGGCTGGACAACGGTTCCAGGGGTTGGGGCACTTGTAACAGGACCGGTAGTGGCTCCCACGGTGGGTGGAGGGGTGTCTCCCGGTTCTGTGAATGGAGTTGGGGCACTTGTATCAGAATCGGTAGTGGTTCCCTCGGTGGGTGCATAAGTTACGGTGGGTGAAGGGGTACCGGTAGTGTCGGTAGTGCCTCCCTCGGTGGGTGCAAAAGTTGCGGTGGGTGAAGGTGTGCTTCCCGGTTCTGTAAATGTCGTGGGGCTTCCAGTGGGAATGGCCGTTGTTGGCAAAGGAGCCACCGATCCACCCGTGGGGCTTGAGGATGGTGCGAGGGTCTCGACAGGCGTAACCGGCGATGTAGTGGGTGCTACCGTACTATTGGGTGGCAAGCTGACTGGTGCTACCGTACCAATGGGTGGTGAGGTCACGGGTGCCATTGTGGGCGTGACAGGTGCAACAGGTGCAACAGTTCCCATGACGGGCGCCATAGTGGGCGTGACAGGTGCAACAGGTGCAACAGTTCCCATGACGGGCGCCATAGTGGGCGTGACAGGTGCAACAGGCGCAACAGTTCCCATGACGGGTGCCATCGTTGGCGTGACAGGTGCAACAGGCGCAACAGTTCCCATGACGGGCGCCATAGTGGGCGTGACAGGTGCAACAGGCGCAACAGGCGCAACAGTTCCCATGACGGGTGCCATGGTGGGCGTGACAGGTGCTACAGGCGCAACAGTTCCCATGACGGGTGCCATCGTTGGTGTGCCTGGTGCATTGGTCGGGGGTGCCACGGGCGACAAAGTAGTGGGAGGGGTGTTCGGACGCATGGTGGCGGGAATACTCGATTCATAGAGAATTCGACTATCCCAAAAGGCCGCAGTTAACTCCTCATCACTATTGTCAGAAAATAAATCGCTTGTTTTCCTTGCTGCTCGAGACTCGAGGGACTGCGATAACCTATCTTTGTATCCGTTAGCGCCGTCTCCTTCATTGTCTACTTGACGTTTTCGAAGTGCCGGGAACGCGCTCGTCTGCCCGATGCCATCACAGAAGATTGCCACCAGCAGAATCGTCGGTATCCTTCCTCTTCTCATGGTCGACATGTGCATTTGTGTTAACTTTGGATCGCGAAAAACTAGCTGATAATCGGCAGAGGCCAAGGTGCAGCCAAACCGAGTAACAGCGAAGAATGAGATCCAGAAGAAGCGAAATTGTGAGATGAAATCAGCGAGGAGTGACTGCGACCGATGTCACGTTTATATAATCTACAAATATGTTGAAATATATAATTTCTTGGGTTCGCGCCACATGAAACGACCATGTGTTTCGGCAGGAGTATCATGAGATGAGAAAAGCTGTCCTGCGCGCGCCGGCCACTCAAGCGCGGCTCTTTGCGAGTGAGTCGAGTCGCGAAAGCGAGGCGACAGACAGTGTCAAAAATTGTGCGGACCATGACGGACGGCGCCGAGGAAGAGAGTGCTTTCGCGACTTTCTCTCATCGCATTTCTCGATCCGAAACGTGGTGCCGAGAGGACAATGCATGGTGACGATGAAAAGCCAAACGGGCACCACACGTGTAATACTGAATGATTGAATCCTTGGTAGAACTTGGAATCGTTGACACAGGAGCGTACGATTGCATTTGCCGAAGATCTTATTTTGCAGATTTCGTACAGTTTCCTTCACAACTTCTTTGGGTTGATCTTCCTGCCAGGACGCCATGAGACGATCCAGCCCTAGCCTCATCCTGGTGATTTCCTCCTTGTCAAAGGCCTTTGTGCCAGTTTTGACAGTGGAAAAGTCTCCCAGTACGACGTGTCAATCATCGTTGACATCAACGACTCCCTTGAAATCATCTTTCTCGTCAACGAATCAAGAGGTACGAATTGTTTTGGTGTTGCAGCATATTGGACGTCTCCATCGCCGCTCACACTTTGCTTTGTAGTGGGATGTGGATTTGTATCAAAAGCATAGCTTTGTGTTTGAATACGGTTCGTCACTCATAGACTTGTTGGATCCTCAACCAGGCCAAGTTGTTTTGGATGTCGGTTGTGGTTCGGGGGAGCTTACGCAAGAAATCGCCGCTCGAGGAGCTACTGCCATTGGATTCGACGCTGATCCTAGCATGGTTCAACGTGCTCAAGAATCGTATCCGGACTTGGAATTCTTTCAAGCCGATGTGACCAATCTGGAGTGGACCACACGCCAGCAAGTGGATGCCATTTTTTCCAACGCCGCATTACACTGGGTGAAAAACGCCGACGCCGCCGTAGCATCCATGTCACGAGTCCTAAAGCCAGGTGGCAAATTGGTAGTCGAACTGGGAGGCAAGGGAAATGTGGAACGGATCGTCAAAGCAGCCAATCAAGTGTTGGGCGACAACTACAATCCATGGTATTTTCCGAGTATTGCCGAATATGCGACTTTGTTGGAGGCACATGATATCCAAGTCGTCTCGGCTGCCTTGTTTGATCGACCCACCGAGTTGGAAGATGGAGAGGCTGGAATGGCAAATTGGATACGCATGTTTGGTGGTAGATTGTTGCAAGACGTACCGGAAGCGCGGCGAGAACAAGTCATTGAAGAAATTGTATCCCTTCTAAAGCACGAGGAAGCGTCCATGTTTGATGGAAAAACGTGGACGGCCGATTATCGAAGGCTACGAATTGTGGCACGTAAACTGGGCAAGTAGTAGCAGTAGTCTATGGATAAAAAGCCATTTCATAATGCTACTTTCAACTACCCGCCCCCGTTCCACATGTCCATGGAATAGTGCTCGCGCAAAGCCTTATAGAGTTTCGCATCCAAACTTGACAGCATCGCTGTGGTATTGACATGCCAAGGGCCTTGGAAGCTACCATTCAAGTATCGGATCAAGCAAATGCCATGGGAGTAGCTAGAGGACGGTTATTGCCTCTATTGCAAAAGCAAATGGACGAATTGGTGGGAGACGCGGAATTGAACATTTGACATAATCCAAGCTATGATAGCTAGTAGCTACCCAACTAGCTACAACTACCATTACAGTCGCGCTTAACAGTTTCAAGCCACTTCGATAATTTGGATTCTCGTACTATTGTTGTGGTGGTGGTTCGACATGCACTTGTGACCATGTCCTGCAAGCATTTCGTTGTTGCGTAGCGGGGAAGGTGGAGGAATGCTTTTGATCGTTTCTCGCACTTGTGCACGACAGCAATCATTGTTCTCTAGCTACAAGAGAATAATGCTACTTTGGTTGCCTTCGTCCTTGCACTCCTCTCGTTGATTTCCTAGCACTTCGGAAACATTCGATTGTAAGAGCGCCCATTCGAGTTCGAACTCGGAAGGGATGGTTCCCTCTAAACAATTGGCCGAGAAGTTGGCCTCGTGAATATTTCCCCAGGCGGCGTAGGCTTCTGGGAGAGTACCAGTAAGGTAGTTGTCGTTGAGCTTTACAAGCTCCACATCAGCCCACTGACCCCAAGACTCTGGGAGAGGCCCTGAAAAGTTGTTTGCACGAAGCGATAACCTTGACAAGTTGGTCCACTGACTCCAAGATTCGGGGAGCGTGCCAGTCAAATGGTTGTCGAAGAGCAACACAATCAACACGTAGGTCCACCTGCTCCACTCGTCAGGGAGTGGACCTGTCAAGGAATTATTAGAAAGGGCAAACACTGACAAGCCGGTCCATTGGCTCCAAGAGACAGGTAGTGTGCCGGTCAGATTGTTGTTGTAGAGCTGCACATTCGCCACTTTGGTCCATTGGCTCCACTCATCGGGGAGTGTCCCCGTCAAGATATTATCATGGAGGGACAATTCTGCCAAGTTCGACCATCGACTCCAGGACTCAGGAAGTTTTCCGCTCAGATTGTTTATATCAAGGTACACAATCTCCACGTTTGGCCAATCGCTCCATGCGTTAGGGAGTGTCCCGGTAAAGGCATTTCCAGTAAGCTCCAAATCACGCAATGCAGTCCAATGCTTCCAAGAGTCGGGAAGTGTTCCGTTTAGATGGTTGTTGTAGAGATACACATTTTCCACCATGGTCCAATTGCTCCAAACGTTAGGGAGTGTACCAGAAAAAACATTTTCATAGAGACCCAGCTCTGACAAGGAGGCCCATTGACTCCAAGAGTCGGGAAGCGTGCCGGTGAGCTTGTTGTTGAAGAGATGCACAAGGGACACGTTGGTCAGCTCACTCCAAGAATGAGGGAGGGTGCCAGTTAGTTTGTTTGTAGAAAGTTTGACAATCTCCACATTAGCCCACTGACTCCAAACATCAGGCAGTGTCCCTCCTAGTGCCTCGTCGGGGCGCGCGGCCCACGTGGGCCGATGTGGGCCGATGTGGGCCGATGAGCACGCTTCGTCGCGCAACAGAATGAGACCCTTGTCTCGCATCCTCTCGTCTCCAACTTTCAGGAATGAATATTCAGATATGATAGTTGGTCCTGATGACTCCTGTTTTGTTAAGATGTATGAGAAAAAGACTCAAACAACCGTCTGAATGCAGTGGTCCTCGCCAGAAATTGATAAATTCCCTCGCGCTGCGCGACGATGTGGGCCGCGTGGGCCGCACGTAGAAATGCTACTGGAAGCTACGGGAGGCCCACGTCCCAAGCGTCGAATTTTCGGCTACCAGCCATTATCTTCTTCCAAAGTAATGAAAAAAGATGCTTCATTATCCAAACCGTTTTTAACCT
Source organism: Nitzschia sp. DOCU1 (assembly GCA_951394045.1). NCBI lineage: Eukaryota > Bacillariophyta > Bacillariophyceae > Bacillariales > Bacillariaceae > Nitzschia > Nitzschia sp. DOCU1. Next base: position 993,127 of record OX595996.1, on the reverse strand, counting down.
TTCACTAAGAATAGTTATTGAATATGTGCCGAATTGGATTTTTGTCGGAAGACAAATTCAAGTGCTGCGAAGCCTCAACTTACGCCAGACATTTAGTCCAATTACTCAAATCCCCCGATCAAATTCGAACTAGTCGTAGTCGAATTAGTCATCACGCGCTGTCATGCCGTGCAAAAAAACTGTTGGGGTTTGGTATCATGCTAAGCAACAGTTGACTCATGATTTTGGACCAGAGCATCAGGATATCATTTGACTATCTGTCCTGTTAGTGGTTTCTTTTGTTGTTGTTCCTGTGTCCTGAAAAACCTTGGCTCTGCGATCGTTGGAATGAAAATGGGATTTGCGAAAAAATCGTCGAAAGACATCGTCGCGCGTACGTGCCTGTACAGTTCCGTATGCGCAGACCACGTGGGCAGAGGACCGCGGTTGATACTTTGAGTGTGATATCTACGTCAACTAATAGGATGAATAACTCTTCCCTCATATATACCTTTAGTTTACTATGTTGGCTATTGGTTCGTGATGTTTTTTAGTTTGTCATCATGTGTCAAGGTAGCTTCGGATGTCGATGAATGTGATGGTAGCAGTGTACTCAGGTAGCTGCCAGTAGCTGCCAGTACATTTTCTACGGGGTTTTCCACATCTCTGCGCGTGGGCCGTGTGGGCCGTGGGCCGCGTGGGCCGCACGCCCCCGACGAGGCACTAGGGCATTATTGCCCAAATCAATATATTTCAACTTTGAAAGTTGGCCCATTTCGCTTGGGAGAGTTCCCGTCAACAAGTTGTTATAAAATGCAAGCACACGGATTTCCGACAGCGAATTACCAAGCGAAGCAGGTATCGTGCCTGTCAAGAAGTTGCTGGAGAGCCAAAGATCTTGTAGATTGGTTGGCAATTCCAGCTCGGTTGGAATGGTGCCGCTTAGGTTACAATCGGCAAGAACCAATAATTTCAACCCAGTCAGATCCACCAACCAGGATGGTATAGGCGAAGGGTCAAACGAGTTGCCATCCAAAGCCAGCTCTTTAAGATTCGAAAGATAACGTAGAACACTTGGTATAGTATTCCGGAGGCCATTTTGAGCGATGCGAAGAGCATTGACCCGCCCTTCGGGATCGCACATAATAACTCCAGCTGGAAGTGATGTAACGTCAAAATCATCCAAAGAGCCGGTCCCTGTGTCATTGTAAGGAATAGTTTCTCTCCATGTGCATTCGTCGTCGTTGGAAAGAAAGCGAAGCTGGCTCCACCAGTTAGGTCCATTCGTAGCAAAAAAGAAGTTAGCCAGGGCAAAGCGTTGCACAATCCGCCATTCGGGAGTGTATGGGTCGTCCAAGATGCCACTCTGGTCTTCCATAGTGAGCCAACGATAGGCGCGTTGGGCAATTACAAAATCGTCGAAATCCCCCGTTTCGACCATGGGCTGCAAAATCAGCCATGGGTCTTTCAACTCTGGCGGAGCGCTTGCAGAAGGATCCTCTTGCCCGTCGTCTTCCTGACGCGTCAATGGCAACACAATAGTCAGCGTGACTGCCACTACCGCAAGAACAATCAGAAGACGAAAGAAGCGCCAAGTCTCAGCTTTGACTTGGGTTTCGTTCAGAATTACAGTGGCTTCTACGGCTGACCCGGGTGTTTTAATAGTTCTCCTTGGTTCCCCTGGTGGTTCGCCCACAAGATAGGCTTCAACTCGCAGTGCGACTGTCGCTTCGTCCTCTTCAACCGCGGGGCCGTTTGTCAAGCGAGGAGTAGGAGTGGTCATGTTGCCAACAACTTGTCCCTCGATGTCATCGTTGTTCTCATTCTCACCGCCGACTATCTCTTGTTCATCGGCTTGAGGTGTTGTTGCTCTCTGGGGCTGTCGGGAAGAAGCCGCATCATCGTCCTCGCCAGATCTTCCAAGCGTTTGCTTTCGAGGTCGTTCCCTTTTCCCGTGGGGCGACTGGTGTATCTTCTTTTTGAGAAGCAAGCCTAATGCTGTGCGTGGTCCTTCCATGATATTTCGTTTGGCGATTGTCTTCTTTTTGTGAGGCAAGCCTAATAAGGCGGTTCACTCATTTTTCGGGGTTGGCATTCGCATCGCAGTTGACATGCTTCGCATTTTCATCGCCGTCCATAGCTAATTGGGTTCGCATGTGAAGCTTGCCGGGTTGCGGCAATCTTCTAGTTCCCCCACCTCGGCCACCACCATGTCGACTTGTTACAAACTACCAGAAGTCGAAAACAACCTTTTGTTTGCTGCTGGACTCCTGAATGATGATGATGATGATGTGAAGCCCATTGGTGATGGCAATTGAAAAAGACCATTTGACATTGAATTCTGCTAATATCGGTTAGCTGTCTGTACGTTTCTCCAGTTCCACGTGTCGTCACAGCGCGCATCGCATAGATTAGATGACTCACTCCTCCGTCCATGATAAAAGTTCCTCCAAGGCAATGGATTCAGTTCGTGCCTTGCTGGAAATCTAGAAATGGTTGAAAAAATGCGTGAATTATTGTTGCTGCAAAGACTCTATGGATTGCGTTTTGTGGCGGATGGGTAATGACGAGCATGTCGCTCTACCTGTAGCTTGCTTTTTGGCATGTGTGTGGATTTTAAAGTGTTTGACTAATTGGATTTTTCGTCCCGTCCCCCGCCCGCCCGCCGGCCCGCCCGCCCATCCGGACAAGAATTGACACAGTCGACTGATGGACGCCTCCAACAGTCCATGAACAATCAAACAAGTCGAATAAGAACGCACTGCCGTCCGTCCTTCTGCCGTTGAACTTCGCTGAATGCTCGCGAAGAGGTGGTGCTCTTTTCCATTTGCTTGTTTTCCGTTCCAACAACAACCCCGGCACCTTTTCCCATCACACAACACAACTCACCTTTACAGAGAATCCATCATGGGTCTCACGTCTTCTTCTCCTGAAAAGCAGCTATCGCCAGAACAACAAGATGTGAAATATTTAGGCGAACGCATGCCCTTTGGAGACGAAGAATTAGTGCATGTCTATCGTGCCTATCAAGCCATGATGAAAGCTCAGGAACGAATCTCTTTCTTGACGGATATTGGAGTATATTGTGTCAAGGATGCTTCAGAGGAACGCATGATTTTATTACAGGCAGTGGAACACAAATTACTGACCCCCGCCTTGGGCAATCGACTCTATGAAACGGCATTTTTACCACGCAAAGCCCCATCGGAATATTCTTCTCCAACGTCGTCAATAGTAGAAGGGGAAGATGCGTATACACAACGAGTCAAACTCGAAGCCTTTTTTGATGGATTGTCCAATTGCAGTCGACGGGGGAATCAAAAATCTCTCAAGGTATTGTTTGATTGTTGTCAACCGCATTCGTCGTCAACAACAACAGAAGTCCTGGTGGATCCCGTCGAGTTGGTTACGATTGGATATCGAGTAGGCTTGGCGTCGGGATTCTTGTCGGCCGCACAAAGTGCCGAAGAAGATGTGAGTCGGTTCTTTCTCGACAATGATGGCGACGAAAATACTACTACCAATGACGCCGGTCTAGCAGCTTTGGCGGAATCTCTCAAGGAATATGCCGCCAAACGAAAGCAACGTTTGAACAATTCTACTCCTCCTGAACCGATCCCATTTGTTTCGGAAGCAGACGTGCAAGAATGGGCCGAACAAGTGGCACCCATGTTTGGTTCCGCGCTAGCGACACTGACGCACATGTTATTCTTTCCGGGTTGGCCGTATCCACCGACACGGACCAGTTTTGATTATCCCAATTTGGCAGAATTTACAAGTACCTTTGTTTCCAAGGGCAGCAGTAGTTCATTGTTGTTTAGTTTTGGATGCATGAGTCCGTCACTAGGAGGAGAGGTGAGTGCATGGAGATTGTCAAATCGTTGGTGCCGTTCTATGATCTTACAAAAACGTGTCTTAGTATTATCGCTTGTACACTTCCGCTTCGGATGGACTTTCGTTTAATCGTTTACAAAATGCACTCTTGGGATATGGTGGACCAACACTCATTATTATTCAAAGTGGCGAGTGCGTCTTTGGCGCCTTTTCTGCCTCGCCATGGAAGGAATCCAAAGACTTTTATGGCAATCACGATTGTTTCTTGTACCAACTACTGCCCAAGACGGCCGTTTATCGACCCTCGGGCAATGCTAGCAATTTCATGTACTGCAATTCCTTTGCACGGTCCCGCGGCTATGATCAACAAGCTCATGGTATCGGTTTTGGAGGTACCACGGAGCAGCCTCGACTCTTTTTAGCCGAGTCGTTTGATAATTGCGTAGCGGCAGCATCCGACATGACATTTGAAAGTGGCCGCTTGCTGGATCATAAGGGGACGACGTTTGAAATTGACAATTTGGAAGTTTGGGGTGTTGGTGGGACAGAGGTAGTTCAAGAAGCCTTGGGAGCCCGGAGTCGGCAACGCGACATTAAAAATGCGGCCATTCAAAAGGCTCGCAAGGTTGACAAGGCACAATTTTTGGATGACTTTCGATCCGGACTCATCGAGTCCAAGGCCTTTCAACATCAAGCCCAAGTTCAGGGCCGTGAGGGTAGTGGTGTGGCGGAGGATGAGCATTAGAACGAGTAAACGTCTCTAGTCGTAGGAATAGTATCTAGTCTAGTATTGTTAGTTAATTGGCAGCCGCAATAATTTGATCCAAATAGCTCACTGCTTTTTGCGCCGTTTCCACTGGTTCTTTAATCTTGATCTTACCGGATCCAGGTTGAAAGTACACAAAGACATTGTCATAGGTCAATTGATCGCACATTTGCAGATTGTAGGCCAATTCGTCCTTGAGCTCAAACAATTCCACGTCTCCCGTTTCCTTGGCCAGCTTGAGTACTGTATTTTGCGAATCCCCCAAATTCCATAATTTGTTGACGGGTGGTGTCTTGAGAATATTCCGAACCTTATCCCACTCTTGTGCTTGAAGCAAGTCGGGAATTTCTTGGAGTTTGGATTTGGACAGCGCTAATTCGTCTTTGAGTGTGGAAAGATCGGACGCCGCCCAAGCCGAAAGTGGAGCTTCTGCCAATACGCCAGCTCCAATACCACTTGTGACGACGGCAGAAGTGGCAGCTCGAAGCAAGTCTCGACGGGATAGTTGGGATGCCGACCACGAGTGGGTCGGTGGTGTCAACGACAAGAAAAGCAGGGATACGACAGCAATAACGACCCGTCGATGCGTCGAACGTTGTAACGAGGTGGTGGGGTTGGATGCCGACATGATATCTAAGACGTTGGTGTAGTTTGTCGAAGAATAAGATTTATGTTTGTTTGGCAAACAGAGATGTCGTATGGAATTTCTTCGCTGTTGTTGCATTGACGTCAAGGATACCACATCATCTCATGGTCGACCACATCATCACATCCAATTCGCTTTTTGGTCGAACGGGGGGTCGTTTTTGTGAGGGGGAGATTTGGGGGCATGGAAAGGTAAAAAGAGGGATCAAAAAGGACTCGATCGTTCCCAAAAGGGGGCGGGGAGAGAGTAGGCGGCGGCGCGAAATTTTCCCACCGCGATTTTGGAAATCACGACACCCCATCACAATCCTTTGGCGCCGCCTCCTTCTATATTTTCTAGAAATTCGTTGGAGCATGATGTCGCAATGGGCCAAGAACTTTACTCGACTGGGCAGGGACGGTTACAATCTCGCTCGAGCCGTGGTTCAACATCGCGGTAGCAATGTGAAACCGATTTTGTTGGACCATGCTCGACAGTCCAACTCCGTCGCCACTTCGCTCTTGCATGTCGACAAGGAAGTCGGACTGGTGCGCTATTATGGTCTCTCGGGGTATCTCAAACAACGCTTTCAGTCCACATCATCATCGGCTGTGCCTGCTGTTGCTACTGGTGAAGATGATTCCCGTGGAGATGGAGGAAAGATGGGCAAGATTGCCTTTATGGTGACGGCGTCGATGAAACAAGAGCTTTCGGAGCGTTTGGGATATGACGCGGAAAAAATCAAGACCATGACTCCGTTACAGGCCTCGTTAATATTGAACGAGAGTATCGAACCTAACGAAATGGCAACAAAATTACCCATGGCCGAGGCCGAATACGAATTGCAACGTCAGAAAGAAGAAGCCGAGGCTCGTGAAAGAGCCGAACAGCTGCAACAGGACCTCCTCACCGTGGATCGGCAGCCTGCCGCCTCAATGGCAAAAGTAGATTTTGGCGTCACACAGTTCTTTGGGGTCGGCGAAGGCTACATGTCTCGCGATGAGCTGCCCGATAGGCAGAATAGTAACATTGGCGAGTTTTTCAGTGGGTCAGAGTGGTTTGAGGTGACAGAAACCAATGCGGCTGGTGAAACAAGTCGAGTCGGCCTGTATCTGGACAAGAATGAAGCAGAGCTGGGACTCAAGACACGGAGAGATATTGCGGAAGCAAAGAAAACAAGTCTAACATTTGATATTCATCGAATGGATGTGAAGGATCTTAAGTAGTTGTGGCCAGAAAAGAGGATGGTGATAGGACGTCATGAGTAAAGAACCTTTCATCGGAGCGGGCGATCGACACCAATGCCACACGCGAGTTTTTCAAATGCTCTAGAATTTGCTGCTTTCTAACTTTAACATTTGCTAGCAATGTAAATCACGTAGCCACTAACTCGAGCTGGAACTTGATGAGCCGCTGGACGAACCCGAGCTCGAACTGCTTCCAGAGCTCGAGCTAGAAGAAGAGTCATCGTCCGCTGGTTTCTTTGCTGCCGAATCAGGCTTTTCTTCGACTGATTCACCTTTCGAACCGTCATCATCGCCTTTCGAGCTAGAGTTGCCTGAAGCGTCACTCCAGCCCTTTTCGGAGGCCGACGAAGAACCTGAGGAAGAGCCCGAACTCGAGCCTGAGCTAGAACTACTTCCAGAGCTCGAACTAGAAGAGTCATCATCATCCGATGATGCCTTGGCTTTTGCAGCGGGCTTCTTTTCGACCACTTTTGGTTTGGACTTTGGTTTTTCCTCCTCTGGCGGCTTTTCTGCTTCCTTTGGCTTTTCGTCTTTCTTTTTGGGCTTCTCCTCTTTAACCTTGGATTTCGACCTCGGCTTCTCGTCATCCGATAGCTTTTCTTTTGATCTAGGCTTTTCGTCGTCTGACTTGCCTTTACCTTTGGATTTGGCGCTGGCATCACTTTTCTTTTTGGCCGGTTTTTCTTCCTTTCCTTTCTCTTTGGATTTCTTCTTGTTGTCCTTTTCTTTCTCGGATGTATACGCTTCGCCGGACACACCAAAATGCTGAGTCTTCTGAATTGGTACTTCACCTACGCTTTCGCGCTCCCACGTGATCTCGGCAAAAGCGGGATGTGTCGTTTCCCATACGATGCGTTCCCCAACCTTTGGACCAAAAGGCTTCTTCTTGAGATTCACGCCCGATTTCGCGGTAGCAAAGACAGGATCCAACGGCCATCGGAACTTTGGACTAGATGGATCCGCAAAGTTGAGGTTAAACAAGTACGGGCCTTGCTGGAACTCATTGTTACTGACAGTGATGGCGCCTGTTTGCTGGTTCCCATCGGGATTCTTCCATAGTAACTTCCACTTGCCATCGAGAGGGTACTGAAATTTACCCAAGTCATCGTCATCTATCTTGTCCTTCTTCCCTGGTACACGGTCCTTGCGTTCGTGTATGATACCGACATGGATTTCCGTATATTCTTTGTTGAACGCAAGCACAACGTCCCATCGGTAGGCTCCCTGAAACGTTACCGGATTCCAAGATAATGATCCGTGAAATGTTCTTGTCGGCTCATCCCAGTGGAAACCGTCATCAAAATACTTTTTCTCAGGTACCTGGCTTCCGTCGTTCATGTAAAACTTGGTATGGTCGGCTTCAATCGCCTCGCGGAAGTCGATGTATGGTTCCTTCTCATCAAAGCAGAAATGTATCAGCTTAGAGTCACTATCCTTTGGTCGGAAGGTCTTGCCCTTGATTTCAGCTTTTCCGATTCCTTTTGATCGTTTGTATTTAGCTTTGCCAGATTTGATATCTTTCATTTCGAACTTTCGCAGTTCCGCTCGACATTCCGGGCATCTGCCCAACGTAGGTGCGCCTAAGTGATTATCATCCTCTTGAGGATCCTTCAGTGGCTTGTGCAACTGATTCTCCAGACACGGTAAACAAAAAACATGACTGCAAAGTCCGCCAGCGGAAGCATCTGCATCTTTGTCTTTGCATATGCAGCACACTGTTTCAACGGCACCTTTGTCCTTGCCCTTTTTCGATTTCTTCTTTTTGTCAGAGTCCTTGCTCTTCCCCTTGTCTTTTTTCTTTTCCTTCTTCTCTTTGTGATCTTTCTTTGAACTTTTGTCCTTCTTGACTTTTCCATCCTTATCTTTCTTCTTGTCCTTCTTCTTCTTATCTTTATCCTTGTCCTTCTTGGCCGACTTGTCTTTCGACTTTTTCGATGGATCGGCTACATCGTCGGATTTGGACTTCTTTTTCTTGTCCTTATCCTTTTTGTCCTTCTTGGCCTTCTTTTCCTCATCGTCATCTTTAGATTTCTTAGACTTCTTTGGTTTGTCGTCTGACTTCTTCTTTTCCTTTTTCTCCTTTTTCTTTTCGCCCATGATGCTGATACTCGGGGTAATCTGATGGATGTACCACTACCCCTACACCGAGACTAGGTCGTTCGAGGCCTGTCGATTCACACAGCAACACTAAGCAAGGAAGTCTAATAGAATCTCAGGAAAACGCCCACTTTCTTGATAAAGCAGTCTTAATCTTAAGAGCATGACAGAACAACAGCGTCCTCTCAGATACCGGTAACGCATATCATAGCATCATCCCATATTTCGTTTCGCAGTATCTCTGTTTTGCCCTTTGGGGGGGGCTGATGGCTCCTGCCTAACCATTTTTCCCGCCATTTTTATGACTGTGACCCATTGACCTCGCGCGCCTGTTCACGCCGGCCACTCATTCAACGGAAGTTCAGTCGAACCGCTCGAACATAATGAGACCTCGCACCCAAGTCAAAAGAGCTCGTTCCAACAGCTGGCGGTTCGGTCTTCGACAGAGGCCGAGAAATCGTCGCGCTTTTTCGCGGGCGATAATAGGTACCACACGATGACGCGGAGGTGAAAGAAAAAGTAACAAACCCGAATCACCCCTTGTTGGGGAGTCACTTTAAACTTGGAACCAAGTTAGATCGATCTTAGGTTAGATCTTTCGTTCCTTCGACGTTGCTTTGTGGGATTCGAGGCTTCAAGCTTTGCTCTTGGTTGATTTTAGCTAATATGAGTACGCTTAATCGTAACAAGTCCTCGAAACGGCGCCGGCTGCATCGGCCCCAACAGCCGGTGCATTCAAGCACTGCCAATGAGGAGCGCTTGTTGCATCAAGCGATCCAAAATTCTAAGTTGGATAAGAACTCTCGAGGAAAGATCGATGTACCATGGGGACCCACTTTCTACCCTACTGTCGAAGATATGGAAGGAAGTCCTTTAGACTACATAGAGAAAATCCGACCTGAGGCTCAACACTACGGAATTTGCAAAATCGTGCCGCCAAATGGGTGGAAACCAGGACCACTATGTAAGTACAATCTTTATTATATCTCTGATATGGCAGTGCCTACGTCTTGCGAATGTTATTTGTTTGGTGTCTGCTCCTACTATGACGCCGCTGCCTTCTATCTGCATCGAAATCGTGTGCAAAATTGTGAGCTCCACTTGCTTATTCCATGGTCATGCGGGTGATCGTGTCTTGGGGGCGGTATGGTGGAATTCTGGCGAGTTTTTCAGGGAGGGTTTGCGCGGGCGAGTTTTTTCGCACAGGTGCCCGCCAGAATGTTGCCCGTTTTACTTTCTACCACTAGAAACCCCTCTCTACCATCGTCTCCCATGGCTTCATTTTGTTATCAACAGCTACAATCGAACTGTGAAGGCCATCGTTAACTGCCTCCTGAGTTTAGTTTGATGCCACTCCCGCATCGCCATCGTACATCGTGGTACTGAAGTCGCCGTACGTGCAATTCTACGTGATGTGCGCGTCTCACATTTTCCTTCGAAATTTCATTCCGATCTCGTTGTTACTTGGCAGGCGCCGACATGAACATTCGCAAGCGCTTTTCCACTAAGCATCAGCTCCTCCATCGCCTACAAGAGGGGGTTGCATTCGGAGATGGGGAGGAGTATAACCCTGGTGAATACAACCGTATGGCCAGCGCGTTTACCAAGGAGTACAAAGCTAAGAATTATCCTGAGCACGACCTCCTCACATCTTATGGCGTTGAGGAAGACACCAGCGACGATGGCCCTCGACGCACGTTCACACCTGCCAACCTAGAAAGAGACTACTGGGAAATCGTGGAAACTCGAAGCCGTGAAATCGCCGTGGAATATGGCAACGACGTTGATACGAACGAGTTTGGGTCTGGATTTCCGCTTTCTGAACGGGGCAGATGCGTGTACGGCACGTGCGATCCTGAGAAAATGAAACTCCCTGAACCCAAGTTTGGGACGGAAGACTACTACAAGGAGACTTGGTGGAATACCAACAACATCCCGTGGGCACCTGATTCCATTCTCCGTCATGTCAAGGTTGGAATCAATGGGATCAACGTGCCATGGATGTACTATGGGTCGTTATTCACCACTTTTTGCTGGCACAACGAGGACAACTATCTCTACAGTATCAACTACCACCACAAAGGTGCGCCAAAGCAGTGGTATGGTGTCCCAGGAACCAAGAAGGACGCCGAGGGGTTGGAGAAAGTCTTTAAGAATTATCTTTCTATGAAGATGAGGGATGTGCCTGATCTACTTCACCATATCACGACCATGTTTAGTCCTCGTCTCTTGCAAAAGGCGGAGGTCCCCATTTACAAGCTCCTTCAATACGAAGGCGAGTTCGTGGTTACCTTTCCTCGCGCATTCCACGGTGGTTTCAGCATGGGCCCAAATATTGGGGAGGCTGTCAACTTTGCTACTCATGATTGGATTGCGCACGGAGCGGATGCTAATGAGCGCTACCGTTCCTTCGCAAGGCCTGCCGTCTTTTCCCACGATCGATTGACGTTTACAATGGCTTTCCATTTGGAGGAGCAAAAGTCCTACAAGAACTGCAAGTCTTTGTTGAACGAGTTGGAGCGAGTCGTCAATGAAGAACTACAGCTGCGAAGGAGGCTAGTGGCCACGGGCGTACGCGATGTCTCTGACATCATTCGTCTACCTGAAAACCGCTTGGACCAACTCGACGAAGAGTCTGCCGATTATGACGACAAGAGGCTCTGTCATGCCTGCAAGCATGTCTGCTTCTTTTCGGCGGTTGCCTGTGAATGCTCGCAGTCAAAAGTCAGTTGTCTCCGCCATAGTCACTACATGTGCCGGTGCCCTCCAGAGCGCCGCTACCTGATGATTTGGAGCAAGGAAGACAAGTTATTGGCCACCTTGAAGAAAGTCCACAAGCACTGCGAGTCTCTAAAAGAGGCGGAGGGGGATGTTGAAGAGGATGCGTCGGTACAATCGGATGATTTACCCGAGATTGCAGCTGGTGTCCAAAAGGATCTTGAAGATCACAAGGCCATCCCTATTTCGACCGAGCCTTACATCGCTCCCGAGCGTCCGGTGGGTTCTTCTCCTCAAGAAGTCACGACAGACGAGGACAAGGGATCTGGGGATGATGGTAGGGAGGACGACGATGATGAAGACGACGACGATGATGATTTGGTCATGGAGATTCCTCACTAATCATCCCTTTGAACGCGAGATCTGAAAGAAAGTAGAAGCTAATAGTGTAAATTATTTTTATTTCTGATATATTTTACCATCCTGTTGCAGTAGCGTAGGCGCTAGATTCTGAGAGACCAAGCGATTTCCCCGCTTTGTTGGAGGTTTGTCGGTCGGTCGTTCCACTCTACGATAGCCGCCAGCAAAGATCTCTAGGGCCGAGAAATGCTAACGACTCTGACATTCTCCGAGAAGGATGGGGTCTCATCGTCCGCCTTTACAACGTCCTCTCGGATTTCAACTTTGTGCAATCCAGGATTTTCGGCGTCCACTCCCATGTCGTGAACCTTGAACTCCCGCTTCAGCGTGATACCGCCGGGGCCCTCTTTCTCGCTCAAACTCCGAATAAGCAAAGAACCATGACTATCCCCTGCTTCTGGCGCGGGTGGACAGTTCAATTGGGTCTTTTGATTGTCAATGAGCAATTTGTCGAATCCGTGGACTTCGTTGATGATCTTATCGAGATTGGTCGAAAGGTAGGCCACAACTTCGTCGAAATCAGACATGTGGTCGACATCTACGAGCTTCATGAATTCCGCGCTGGGCGAATGCAAGGCTTCTCCGGCATCAGGCATTTTTGTTGTTGTTGCTTTTTCGGGATACTAATGAATCTGCCAGCAAAACAGAACGATAGCATGGACGAGCAGTGGCAAAAATAAGGATGCAGATCGGCATGTGAGAAAATCCCAGACGAGACGACAATGACCGCAACAGAAAATCCTTCAGAGAGCCCGTACCTGGCTGGAACTTCGTAGAGCTGACCTTGGTTGTGGTGCTCTTTCAATTTGTCTCAAAGGTTAATATTGTGACGACAGGCGAGACGTCGACGCCGTGGTCATCGACGATCGGCATTAGTGTTCGCATCCAGCCATCTTTCGCGTCCCTCCGTTGATCTGCTTTTGGGGTTCGCATCTTGGATGTGAGGAAGCCACAGAGAAGCTTTCTTTGCGGGACTCGTGAATGGTGACTCAAACTTTCACTTGGCACATAACCTGTTGTTCGAATCGGGTCCCTTTTTCGGAGTTCAACTTGCGGCCGACTGATTGGACCATTCATCATCACGCACTTCTGGGGTTCTCGTGCGTCGTGCCCCCGCCACGCCTACCCATACCCATAGACAGTGACGTATGCGTGCGTCTGTTTTGACCCACGAACGTCGATCCGTTTTGCTGTTGCTCTCGCGCCTCGTGCAAGGGCCCGCCATGGGAACCACCCGCTCGTTGTGCACTACGTTTGCATAGTTGCAACGGATTATCACGTCTTTATTCCAGCTCTTTATACCAAGATGAAGCAAGCTCTTGTTATCGCTGCCCTTGTGGCTTCTGCTTCCGCCTTTGCCCCTAGCAGGTGTGTTTCACAGTGCCAGCATTTTTGTTGTTGGAAACGAATAGTGGGAGGTTATCATGACGTTTGGGCTGTGGATGGGCCTTCGCTGGATATGGAGGTGTTGTGGAACGTTTGTTTCCGTAGAATTGAGTTTTTTCTCGTATGATTTTGATGATTGGTGGATTTTGGTTTCTTTTCGACTGCCGTTAGCGCATCTGGATTGCCGTCCATTGTCGACCCGTTTGCTCACACTTGCTGCGTGCCCACTCGCTCACATTGACACAGACCTGCCTTTGTCTCTAAAACCGCCTTGAGCGCCGAATGGGAAAAGGACTGGAAAGAGATGGATTTCGAGAAGGACCTTGCCAAGCTGCAAAAGGAGGCCGAAGATCGTCTTGATGACAAGATTGCCGAATTGATGTCCAACATCCAGAAGACTGGAGCATCCGGAAACTAAGATGCTCATCATCGCGGGTGAAAGATAGACTTTGCAGTAAAAGTTGTAGAATGGCCTCAATATTTGCTATTGCCACAAGATTGCTGGGGTTTGACTAGTTGAGCGAAGGTGTATCAAGTTGTCGGAGCAAATTGCAAGCGTGATCACCGTTTATCGAGATAACCATAGTCTCGTACAGTTGTTGTCGTTCAAGACATTACTATCGTACAATTGTTTAGTTTATATACTTGATTCTCCAACGATGAATCAGTTATCTCCCAGGCTAAGGGTGGAGTAAAATCGTTTCACGGACTCGGTGAGGCGGCGCAAGCTGTCAGCATTGGCCTGTCGTTCGCTCTCCAACCTTTCAATGGCAACCGCACGGCGACTCTCGGACTGTTCCAGCGCCCTAGCTAAAGAAATGATTTGAGATCGCATCTTTTCAGCATCCTCTGCGTCGTCTCGTGTTAGTTCCAAAGCACGTGTGGTGGATGCCTGATTTGCCTGGGCACGTAGATCCTCCAGCTCGGAAGATAGTTTGTCGACGTACTGTTGCTTGCTTTGAAGCTCCTTGTGCTTGTGCGACAAGTCGGAACCGAGTGACTGCAGCTCGCGTTCCAGCTTGCTGATTTCTCCGTCCTTCTGCCTCATTTGTTGCTGCAGGAGGTGTACTTCCCGTTCGATCACCTCTTCTCGTGCCCCCGTTTGCGATGACGAAGCAATCTGCTGTTGCTTTAGCTGCTCAATTTGCTGCCGAAGTGATTGCATCTCAGCAGACGATTGGCCGCTAGGCTCCTTCGCTGGTTGTTGGGATGTCCGGCGATAGTCCTCGAGCTCTGATTGGAGTTCGGCCAATCGTCCACGTAGATTGGTGGACTCGGTGCGGAACGACGATGCATCTTCATTTGCTTGCGCCAACTGTTGTTCAGTTGCCAGCAACCGCCTCTGCAGATCGGAGGCCTCGCGGTCGTTGCGTTGCTTCTCACTGAGCTCGTTCCGCAATTGGCCGACGAGAGCCTCGGCGGACGACAATTGATCAAGTGTTTTCTTGAGTTCCCGCGTAGTTTCATCCGAGAGGCCCTCCAGTTCCTGGATATTGGACCTATCTCGTTCGGCACTTTCCGCCATTTCTCGAACAGTTCTGCGCAACGTTTCCAATTCTGCGCTCTCCACAGGTTCCTTGCCGGCATTTTCCAGCTGGAATCGGAGGTCCTCCAATGTCCCATCCTTCTGCTCCAGCAGCCTTTGGTTTTCGGCTAGGGCTTGTTCTAGTGAGCTCAATCGACGGCGAAGATCGGTTACGTCTTTTGCTGTACTTTCCGACCGATCAAGTGATGCCTGCAGTTCAGTAATCTGATTCTCTTGGAAACGACTCTGGCTGGACAAATCTTGGTTCTTCTCCTCCAAGTCCGAAATAATGGACATGAGGCGACCTTCCTTTGACTCGCTTGCTGAGACAGATTCTGACACTTGACGCCCAAGTTCGTCGAGCCGGGCAAGAAGGCTGAGTTTCTCGGACTCAAAAGCTTGGAGTTTGCCCTGCAACGTGTTGTTCATCTCCGCAAGGTCCTGAACTCTAATTTGCAACTCGTGCTTTTCGTTAGCCAAACGACCTTTCTCCGCCTCCATCGTCGCCAAAGCCTGGTGGGCTTCAGTCTTGAGGCCAGACGATAGCTCGTCCAACCTTCTTTGAGTCTCCTCAAGCCTCCACTGAGAATCCTGTGCAGCGCGCTCCCATTCTGCTCGCTGGGTGTCAAGCTGCTGCAGCTGTTCGTCGGTGGCATCCATTTCCTCCTTCAAGAGGCCGAACTGAACTAGCATTTCCTCGTTTTCTTCCTCGAGCATTATCCGTTCCTGTTCGAAAGTGTCTCGCTGCATCGAAACTGCTTCCAGCTGATTACTCAGCTGCTCCATGCTGTTAGCGTATTGCTCTGCGCTTCGCTTCAGGCTAGCACGCTCCAGAGCAAAAGATTGAATTTCGGCCTCAAGGTCCTCGATCTTGGCGGCGAGCATTTTATTGGAACTCTGCAAATTCATGAACCCGGCAATGGTTGACTTCTGCTGTTCCTTCAATGCAACGATCGACTGCTCCTTTTCAGCAAGCAGACTATTTGACTTCGAAAGCTCATTTTCCAAATGCCGGAAGTGACTTTCTCGGGCATCGTATCTTGCAAGGGCATCAGCTAGTTCACGTCGAAGGGAGTCGCACTCGGCTGCTAGGCCTTCCAAATCTTTCTGATTGCTTTCATATGCGCTGCGACTTTTCTGGGCATCTTCCATGGCACTGGATGAATTTGACAAAAGATCCTGGTATTTCAGTTGTAGTTGCTGGCGATCAGATTTGACTTGATCCATTTCGACCCTCAAACTTCGGGCCAAGTTCTCGCTTTCGGAGAGTCGTGCCTCCCAGTTGGATTTTTCAGATTGTGCCATAGCCAGGTCTGACAGCGCTTGGCTCAAACGCGTCTCTAAGTCCAAGTGATGCTTAGATCGTTCCATCTGCTCGGCGACGAGCGTTTGGTTGTGAGATTCCGCAGCGGTGAGTCGACGTTGCAGCTCGTTGAATTCAGTTCGCAACGTCGAAGAGAGGTTTTCTTCGTCGGGCCGAACTTGCTGGGAAGCACTTTCAAGTTCTTCGCACTTGCTCTGTAAATCGGCAACCATGCGCCGAAGGTCATCCTTCTCGATTTCGACACTATGCAGGCTCCTTGACATTTCTTCCAGCGTGTGGCCAGAAGAGGCCACCTCCGATTCCAGCCTGTCTCGCTCCTGCTGCAGCGAACTTATTTCTCGCTGCCAATTCGACGCATTTTCTTCGATCCTTGAATCATACTGCTCGATCTGCGCCTGCATCTGCACAACAGCTGCATTCCTTCGCTCCAACTCAGCCTGAAGATCGTCGCGCTCTTTTTGGAGCGACGGAAGATCTTTGTTTCTCGCCTCTGCTGCTGCGGCCCGCTGTGTGAGAGCTGTGATCTCAGTTGACAAACGAATCTTCTCCTTCTCCAGAGCGTCGACTTTTGCTGCTGTAGTCTTCCGAGCGTTGTCCACAGCCAGGATTTGCCTGTTCTTCTCCGCAATAGCACCTTGGTGAGCCAGAGCATCCGTCTTTTTCAAGTTTTCGAGGTTTGCTTTCTCCTCCTTCAGCTTCTGGATAATTTGAGACTCGGAGGTGAGCTTCTTCTTCAATTCTTCGATAGACGCATCCTTTGCTCGCAAGACATCCTCCATTTCTTCCTTTTTCTTAGCAATTCGAGTTTCGAATTCGGCAATGGTCTGCTCTTTATCTTTGGCGACTCGAGCGAGCTCTTTTGTGTGCTTGAACTTTTCAGCTTCGGAAACGTTAAGCTTGTTCTGAAGGGATGCTACTTGCGACTTTAACTCAGCACATTCCCCGCTCTTTGCTGCGATTTCAGATTGTAAGGCCGTAATCTGCGCTTGGAATGTCCCACTGGTTGCCACACGTTGACTCTGAAGCGATCCTTTGAGATGCTTGATTTCAACATTCAACGAAGATTCCTTCGAGAGCATTGCGGCCTTCTCGTCTTCCAGTTTCGACATGGACTCCCGGTAGGTCTCTAGATCCTCGTAGAGGCTTTCGTTCTTGCCCCGTAGATTCTCGCATTCGGTTTCGAAACGCGCAATCTTGTGTGAGAGTTCTTCATTGGAACCCTTCCATCTAGATATTTCGGACTGCAGTTCGTTCTCGCGTGATGAAAGATTGGATGTCGCCGAAGACGAAATCTGAGTGATTTGTGCCTGCAGAACCTCCATGTCGCGTTTCAGCGCCAAACATTCAGTCTCAAGCTTTAGCTTCTCTTCGTCCAGAGATGCCATCTGATCTTCAAGCAATCTATTCCTGGCCTTAAAGTCTTCATTTTGCGCCCTGAGCCCATCTGTCGCGCTGCGTGCGGCCTCTAAATCATGCGACAGTGAGTGATTGGAGTTCTTCATCTTGTTCAAAATATCCATTTGCGTTTCCCCGGCTAGCACAAGCGTATCTTTAGAAGATTTCAACGATTCTATCGTCGTCCGCAGGGCCTGGAATTCCTTCTCGACAAGGCGGCGTTTTGTCATTTCTGTCTCCAGGAGCTTGTCGAAATTGACTTTTACCATATTGCCTTCCGGAGTCTTCAATGATCCGATGATTCCCTCCTTTCCGGCATTCGCCGCCAACAATCGTTTGACGCAAGGACAGTCCGCTGTGGATGCGTTTGCGCAGTGTTTGCAATCTCCACCACTTATTATGGTCACCGCTGCCGGTTTCGCATCTTCTGTTGTTACGTCTACGACTTTTCTAGATTCGAAACTACCCCGCGGCGTCGAAGGAGGAGTATCGTCGCCATCATCCGCCTCATATAAGTTGAGACTACCCCAAGTGTTGGTATCGCCGAGTTCTGGATCATAGTACCTCGTTTCATTCAACGGAGTTCGAGATGAGTCTCCCATTTCAGCATCGAAGTACCCAGTTTCACCGGTTGCAGAGCCACCAGTAGAATTTTTACCACTGAGCCCATCAATCCATTTGACAGAGAGATTCCGATCGTCGCCCGGACGAGTCGACGCGTTCGGGGATGGTTGGTCACCCACATCAATATCAACATCGTCCTCCCAACCATCTCCCGCAACATAATCGTCCTCGACCTCCGAAACGGTTGCCAGAGCATCAACTGTCGATCCGCCGCGAGAAGGGGTGAAGGATGCACGAGAGGACGCGTTTGGGAGATGGTCGACCACAGGGCCGAATTCGTCCTCATCGAGACCGTCTTCTTTGCTTCCCTTGCTTTCCACCGAAAAATTGGGAGCAATGGAATCAACATTTTGCGCCCCGGACGATGCGACACTGGGAGCCTTTTTCCGAGCCCCACTGTGTGAAGCCGTCACCGGACTCAAGGTGGGTGTGTTGGATTCTTCAGGAATCGGCAGCTGGTCGACGACTGGACCGAATTCGTCTTCCTTGGGATCATCAGCTGGTAGCATAGTAGACTTTTCGCCAACAGTCGCCATCTCGGATGAGCCGTCACGAACGAGGTCAGGAATTTCTTCCTGTTGCTCGTCGGGAACATAGTCCACAAGCTGTTCTCGATCCTGGTTGTCTTCGTCGTTGCCTGACTGAGGATTGGGCAACGTTTCTTGCCAACCTATCTGCTCTTGCGCTTCCCTCCTCGGGTCTTCACCGGCAATAGCGTTTTCCACTGCAACATCAAGATCATCCTCTGCAACGGAGGCTATGTTGACAATGGTAGATCCCGCTGCAGAAGCGTGAACGCTGAATTGAGCATGCGGGGTTTGATCAACGACTGGACCAAAATATGTCTCGTCTTGGCCTAAATCGTCCACTTGTGAGAAGATTTCCGATGCTTCACCAGCAACAAAAGTTGAAGCATCCGTGGGTCGACTCTCCGGGCGTTCGGGAACATGATCCACAAGGGGAGGCATTTGGTCTTCATCAACATCTACGAGATCTTGAAGCTCAGGTTCATCCTGATCCCATCCTTCGTCGCGAGTGGAGGCGCCACCGTTCCAGGTCGTTTCGTCCATCTCTTCATCCCGCTTAATGTCGGTAGAGATACCAGTAGCGTTGGTCGCTATACTGTTTGCAACGGAATGGTGCGATGCCTTGGTGATACTTGGTGTGTGGTCAACCACTGCCCCAAACGACCCTGTATCAATATTGTCTTCGTTCTCCTCCTTTGCGTGCGATGAGGCCACCGAAGGATCTACCATGACGGCAAGGGATGCGTCGGTAGGCCCAGGCGGAGCAATTTGAGGCACGTGGTCAACAACATCATGCCTCTCGTTGCTTCTGAGCCGTCGGGCGTTTGAAGTTGGCGATGCAAGGTCATCCAAGATGTCACCATCATCGTCCCAGCCACCCCGAGAAGAATCGTCTTCTGCCGTTGAGGCTTCACCAGATGCGCCGACAGTAGACACACCACCTACTGTAGAAGCACCGAACCAGGTGCCACCATCTTCTTCGTCGTCGTCTTGACGATCGCCGGCATTCATTTCGCTAGCTTGTACGCGCATAGACGCATCGACAGACACGTGAGCACCAGACATGGGAGGTGTGGGCGTGTGATCAACAACTGGCCCATAGCGGTCATCTTGTGCATTGTTTGCAGTCGTATCGTCGTAGCCTACGGTTGACCCAGCATCCATTGGGTCTAGGAGGACCATGGTCGATGCATCGGCTGTATGGGGAAACGACCGATGAGGCACATGATCTACCAAAGTAGGTTCCTTGATTTCGTCCATGACTCCATCGTCGCCAGCGGAGATATCTTCCAGATCGGGAATGTCGTTGTCCCAGCCGTCGCCTCCCTCTATGGATACACCACCAACAGCGGTCGTATTGTCCATATCATCGTCTGGCTTGTCAGGCTGAGTTGCCACGGAGGCTGCCACTGAGTAGGCTACAGACCTGGCTGTGAATGGAGTGTGGTCTACAATGGGACCAAAATCGAGGGCCGCATCTTCGGCAATCGTGTCCACTCCTTGGGTTAAATCGTCGGCATTGTCCACCATGACTCGCATCGAGCCATCCATGGGAGGGATGCGACTGTTGGAGGAGCTTCTGCTGGGAACGTGATCGACTAAGTGCTTTTCCTCGCTAACAGAAGGCGGCAACGAACTATGCTCGGCTCCCCATCCTTCTTCTTCGGGCCCACCGTCCGTCGACCCTGCCGCTCCCACAGTGTTGTCCAAGTCGTCATCTTCCTTCAGCTCTACATCCAGCCCACTAGTCTGCGTGACAACAGAGGTCGCCACAGACCGGGCCGTTCGAAAGTGAACATTGGGGGTATGATCCACAATGGGTCCGAAACGAGCAGGGGACGTATCGTCGTCATTGGCAATATCATCGCCTACTTCACTCGACGCAGTCGAAGCATCTCCAAAGACCATTGTTGAAGCATCCATGGTTTTCGACATTTTGCGGGCAGGAGGGACATGATCGACCAACTGCTTTTCTTCCGGGATGGTCACACGGACAGAACTGATCAAACTTCGATTTTCGAACTCTTCGTTGGTTGTTTTAGTACCTCGGCTAGATTCGTCGTCCATTTCATCGTCAGCCTTGATGTCTTTTTCAACCTCCGTGTTTTCGGCCACCCCAACGACCGTATCGTCTTCTTGCTTGGTCACAATAGCCTGCAGACCAACACCATCGACTCGGGGACGCTCGGCTGGATTGGGAGTAGCCGGCGTATGATCAACAACTTGACCATACAAGTCCTCCTTGACATCGTCAATGCCCACAATCGACTCTCCCAAATCTCCTTCTTCCGAAGACACGCTCAACACATCGACAGATGCCGCAGTCGACACATTCTTGACCAATGGAATGGGCGTGTGATCTACCAGTGGGACTCCGTCATCATCCGCTTCGTCATCTTCTAGTGTAGTACGAGGAATACCAGACGACGAGGACGTGGTCGGTGTAATGGCCGAACCAAAGGGAATAGCCGTGGATACACGTTGGTTGATATCAATGGTATATTCATCTCCCGCGTGCGGTCGGTGATGGGTGCCACCCCATCCAGCTTCCACCGCTACCGGCGTCGGGGCATCCTCTCGATTCGGCTGTTGGGGCGATTCTGGTTCCTCGTTTTCTTCATCAATCGAATCCAAACTTTCTCCAACGGACGTGTGACCCGCCACTGCCAACGACGTGTCCACATTAACCCCTCGGTGAAAGCGGGCGACGGGTGGCGTAAGATCGACCATGCGTCGATTGCGAGGACGGGCGGCATCGGAAAAGCGGTCACTGAGTGAATCCCAAGAATCTGAAACGGACGAATTGCCACCGCCACCACCCGCCAAGACCATCATGGACTCTTCTGCCGACGAATGTCGGTCAAGACGAGAAGCGGAAGGAGTATGGTCCACAATGTTATCTTCTGGGAGCGGCATCATGTCTTCAATGCTATTGTTACTGCCATTTTCTCCTGCCATGGGTCGAAACTCGTCCACAGTCGAACTTCCGACGGAGTTATTACTGCTCTTGATAGCATCAGTCGTTTCCGTTCGCTTGAAGGCAATAGGCTTGCCTAAAGATGCTGGAACCTGATCCACTACTGGCGGGCCTTGTAAAAGTGTCTGGGACAATTGGTGTTGATGTTCTTCGTGACGGGCCCTCGAATTGGCAATCGACAAGGTATCATCACGTGAAATATCATCATCCATATCCATCACGGCAGCATCCGTAGTATAATCCCGTCCGATGGAAGTATCTTTGGGTGGCGGTGGCGGAGGAGGTGTGTGATCGACAAGTGGCGTGGCATCTTGTTCTTGACCCTCCTCCTCATCTCCCAGCTGATCTAGATCGTCATCATCGTCGTCCCAGCCGTTGTCTTCGGTAATAGTCCCCACAGCCACGGCGGATGCCGATGCTGTTCCCTGGGATTCTCTTGGAGGGAGGGGTGGAGGAGGAGTAAGATCCACCACCTGCTTCACGCCGTCGTCAACGTCTTCCTCCTCTTCCAAATCGTCAAAGGTTCCGTCGTCGTCCCATCCGGATTCATTGGATGTAGCAACCGCACCCGTCGATCGGGCTGCAAACGAGACCGCTAGACTGGCTACATCATTGTGGGCCGGGGGAGGTGGAGGTGGTGGCGTATGATCCAAAATTAGGGTAGGCTGGTGCTCTTGTTTGTCATTGGATGGTGGTAGTGGTGGTTCCTCCTTGATGATAATATCTTCGTCGACATCCAGATCATCCAAGGTTCCATCATCTTCGTCCCATCCAGAGGCAGTGGAAGCTGCCACAGCTCCAACCGACATTGCGGCAAAAGACACGGCTTGACTTGTCGTGTCATTGGCAGGACGTGGTGGTGGAAGAGGTGGCGTATGATCCAAAATTTGTGTGGGTGGTTGTTCCTCCTCGTCGTCCAGAATGCCATCCACATCCTCATCATCCCAGCCGTCTTCCAATACCGACGAGGGTGCCAAGGCCGCCGACGACGCTCCAACGGAATGACTCTGCAAAGTGCTGGACGTTGTGACTCGGGATTGCATTGCTGCGGATCGGGGTGAGGGTATTGGTGGTGGTGGAAGCGGAGTATGATCCACGACTTGTGGTGTCACCACTCCATTTTCGTTATCATCACCAAACTCATCATCGAGACCATCCAATTCTTGATCATCCTCATCCCATCCCGAAGATGTCGAGTTTGCTACTGCGCCTTCCGTTCTAGCAGCATTGGAAAGACTGGATACTTGCCGTGACGGAGCTGGAGGTGGCATGGTCTCTTCCACCACAATGTCGTCGTCATTGCCCCAGCCACTATTATTTTGGTTGTTATTTGTAGAAGTGGCGGGAAAGTCTTCAAAGGATACATTTCGACCAAATTGCTGAGGTTGTTGATGATGATGCTGTTCTGTTGCTGGATGCCGATCTGGAACATCATTCAAAGGCACAATTTGTTCTCCTGTTGTGGTGGTCGTAGTGAAGACTGGCAGCTGAGGTTCAAAACTCAAATCCAAACCATCGTCCCAGCCCGAATCCATGAGTTGCGATGCTGTGGCTTCCACAGTAGGGGGTTGCATAAAAGTAGTAGTAGGAATTTCTTCTTGTGGATACTCCTGACCAGCAGCAGCATGGTCATCCTCTTCGTCCTCGTCCAAACCACCCAAATCATCGTCTCCCCAACCATTATTATTGCCTTCGTCTTCATACTCTTCGTCTTCATCACTGGCCGGTTGCGTCACGGCTTCTAAAAACCTTGTGAGACGACCCATGAACATGCCACCTCCGAGTTGCACGCCACCACCTTGTTGCTGCTGATGGTGTTGAGTTTCAAAATGAGAAGCTTGTGGGGCGCCTTCATTCCCTGAATCTTCTTCATTTTGATTTTCCAGGGATTGATCGGACAAGTCACCCAAGTCATCATCCTCTTCCCAGCCACCACCACTATCATCGCCACCACCTCCTGTTAACCAGTTCATGCCGATGCTTGTCGTCGTTGTCAAACAACAATACAAAGACTGAGTTTAAGTGTCGGGCGGCGCGGCTGTTGTGGCTGCTAATGCGAACGATTTGTGTTACTGATCCGCCAGCTTTCAACCACACTGCTGCGAACAGCCAAAACAACGCTGTATGAACGCAACCCCCTTGGATGATAAATGGATTGTGGATGTGTACGATAGCTGTGCAAATGACAACCCCACAGCAATACATATCCCTGATGCAATGTCATGTTATCGGTGATCGAGCTCGCCATACCACCGGACATCAGCCATCGTTGCAGCAAGACAAGCAAGAGCAGGAACGGGTAGATTTGGAATGGGCCGGCGCGTACAGAGAGCGTGCCATGCTTCGCACGAGCCTCGCGCAAAGACATGCGCGGATGACTCATTGGACTTTTATTGGGGCAAGGACGGACGGACGTTGTCGCATTTTCAAACGAACGACCGCTCCCTCTCTCTCCCGGTCCTCTCGTGTTCTTTGTGGCGAATGGAAGGAAGTTCTTCGAAACCCCGCAGAATTGCGCAAGAAGGGTTTCGCTCTCTCACAAAATTTTGCATCCATTCCCAAGTTTGGGAACACCACTCAATTCCATCCATTCATTCATTCCCACATACAATCCAACAAGCTTTATCCCAAGACAATAATACTACATGACAACGAGCAACTCATCACTTTCAGACTATTGGAACAGCATCCTTGCAAATCATCATCATCATCAAGATTTGTCTCAGCAGCACCAACAGCACCAGCCAAGGCATGGCGACGTCTCCGAGTCGGAGTCGACGACGACGACGAGTCAGAGTGAAGGCGAACCACCAAAATGCAAGATCATCATGATTGACCAAGACAATGCAAGAACGCACCAATGTAATCATCCCGTCATTCGACAGCTGCATCCAACACAATCAACGAGTCGTCGCCGTCATTCGTTTCATGCTGCCGTCAACGTCCCACCCATTGTCAACAAGGCCCTGGGTCGATGGGGTAATAGTTCGACCTTGGCCGATAGTCTCACTGCAAAAGCATCTCCCAAATGTATCCTGTTACGCAACAAGAATAATGCTACTACTAGCGGCACCCCCGCTGCTGGTCGGCAGCAGCAACAAGAACAGCAGCCCACGACAAGCATGGGGACACGGCATTTATCCTGGGAAGAAATTACCATTATTGACGATGCATTAAATGTTGCCCAGATTGAATCAGCTTCCAATGACTGCACATCCATACTTCTTGACAATTGTTTCCTTCCTCCGTCGTCGCGCGTCGTTGTTTCCACCCAACAACAACCACAAGATTTTGCCATGAACCTTCCACAGCAGCAGTCTCCTACTACTTTTGCCGCCAATATCAACAACAACAGCCTGTCAATTTCTTTGCGACTTGGCACTCCTACGTGGGGAGCCCAAGCCATTGTGATTCCAAAGGCGGTACGCGTCAGTCCCTTGAGAATTCCAGACCTACGATCCAATTGTTAGAGTGGTACTGTACTGTGAACCACCACAAACATTGGCTCTTGCATCATCTTTTACTCCTTCTTGACACCTCATAGACTACTACAGATTCTACTAGAAATAACATTTTTTGGAAAGACATCCTCGCTTTGTGTGCGGTTTGCCGGGGTAACACTACGATGGCATTTGTACGATAGTTGTCTGTTCATGTACATACAGACGTAGGTATCTTCCCTTGGCCGACCTACCTCGATGCACTGACGACTCCTCCGACCAACTGGGGTCTTCCTCCCGCCAAACGGCGGTCATTGGACCTGCTTAATTGCCACCGAGCCGCCGTCGAGGGCGAGAGCACCATGGCGGCACTTCCCTCTGCCCACAAGCAGCAGGTGAACATATCTTGTTATCCTCACCTACCCATCCATCGCTTTCGTTGTAAAGAAAGTGTGCATTGTTCTTGACAATAATACGCACGTCTACAATGGCGTCCCCACCCACCACCATTCGCCCCGTGACGAAGCAACTCCCCGACTCGAAAGAGTTATGGGATGATACGAATTTGCCCATGTGTGCCGTCATTACTCCCGCTTCCGGAGCCATGGCCCCTACCAAAGGCAAGACCCTGGCATCGCTCCCCAAGTGTTTGCATTGTGGAGCCCCTCATGCCACGATGCAAACTCATCTTCGGCCTTCCCATGAACCGATTTTGTTTTGTTACTTGTGTGGCAACACGTCGTCGACACTCTTTGAAGATCAACAAGAGGCACGGGATGTGGCAGAAGTACTAGAATCGGGGATTTATGACAAGGATCCAGCACCTGCCGAAGGAGATGTGGTTGTCAACCTTCCTCTCTATATCGGCGTCGATGGCGAAGAACCTCCGATTCCTCGTTTAGCCGCCAAAGCGTGTCCCCCTGTTTGGTGGATTGTTTTGGATGCGAGTTGTCATCATCATCGTTCGTATTGGACGACGGTAGGGTCCCTTTTGGAAAATGCTCTCCAGGAAATCCCCGATCATGTCCATGTCGGAATTTTGGCGGCCAATGCCACCCAGTTAAGTACCTGGGATTTGACCAGCGATTTGCCCCATGTCTGGCATTATCCTCTGAGTGCCCCGAACATGCAATTGTGTTTGGTGCCGGCCGATGCCATGTTCAAATCCAATATTTTGACAGCCATTCGTGCCATTGCTGATGCACAACCTGGAACGTTGTCGTCCGCGGGAAAGGACGATGACGAAGAAGTCGAAGACGATGGTCTAGGCATGGCCCTCGCATCGGCTCTGGAAGTTATTTTGGAATTTATGGACGCTGCCACGCACCCAGGAGATGATCCCGATGACTCCAAGGCTGGTAATCCACAAGATGATGAAATCAAGCTCCGATATGCTGGTGGCAAGATTTTGTGTTTGTTGGGCAATCCTCCTCTGGAGATTGCCTCGAAACCCTTGGAAAGTCAACCGCCCTATGGTCCTGGGGGTGTGGCTGGGTCATGCAGTGATGTCACTCAAGACAAATGGGAAGATCCCGAGGACAAGCCCGAAAAGGAACCTACCGATCTTACGCCCAAGAATCTCAAGGAATTTGTGGTTCCTTTGGATCCAGAAGATCTATTTGATGCCATAGGCACCAAATGTGCCAATGCGGCACTGGGAGTGGACCTGATTGTCGTCGTGCCGGAAGAAATAGAACCCGCCGATGAAGAATACGCGGTGGAAGTTCGACCCTTTTATGGATTGCCCTTGTTGAGCGTCCTGGCGGATACCAGTGGGGCGCCTGGACCACTCATGTTTGGAACCAGGGACGAATCGTCCGTCAAGGCGTTGAAAACTCAATTGTTGGCACGAACACCTTGGCAACCTGACATGATCTTTGGTGCACAATTGCGATCGCGTATTTCTCCGGGCTTTGATCTAGAAGACTCGCCTGTGGAACCCGTGGGTCGAGACAAACTCCAGTTGGCACCCTTTTTGTCGTCGGGAGGATTGGCTGGACCAGCGGTCATGGCCGAAAAGGGACTTTGGATCTTGGGATCCTGTGATGCTTACACGTCTGTTGTAGTAGACTATCAAGTCACCGAGCCCAATACGGTTGTGACGGCCGATGGTATGGGTAAAGTTACCATGAAACCCGTCTTGCAAATTTGTGTGGCCTACACCTGTGTCGAAAAAGACGCCCAGGGAGACTATTACACGGTCCGCAAACTCAAAATTTCAAGCGTGGCATTGCCATTTACCAGCGACTCGGAGCCACTCTATGACGCCATGGACCCAGAGGCACTGGCTTCTGTCCTGTATCAGAAACTGGTTTTGAATTCTTACCAAGAAGGCCTTGTGGCAGCCCAAGAGACGGCCGAAATTTGGCTAAAATCACTTTTGGTCTGTGTCTACCAGTCGGCTCAAGTAGAGCAAGCCAAAATTGAAGAATTGATGGAGGCATCCAAGACGTCCAAGGGACGCAGGCGCAAATCGGCCGCACAGGTCTTGGAAGAAGGGTCTCAGATGAAAGCAAGTGAGCGCCTCTTGGACATCGCCGGGGGGCGCTTGTCAGAGGAAGAGGTGCTATTGGGACAGGGCCATGCCAAGATTGCCGTCATGCCCTTGATTGTCTTTTCTTTGATGCAATCCGATGCCTTAAGGCCTTGCATGGGGTCCTATGGTCCCTCCATGGACGCTCGCTGTGCTGCCTTGACGCAAATGGCTTCCATGACACCTTCCAGCCTCAGTAAATGCATCGCGCCCTCGTTGCAGCTGTGGTCTACCTCGAAGGATGAAGTGTTGGTGGAATCGGTCGACTTGAATCAAATCGCAATTCAAGAAATTTTGAAGAAATACCAGGCACCGGACACAGTCTTTTTCTTGGACTCGCCGCAGCAAATCCTCGTGTACCGCACAGATCAAGGCATTGTTTCGTCCGAAACAAAGTCGTCGTCATCACTTGTATTGGGTCCCCGTCTCAAGGCGGCCATTCAACTCGCCTCCAATGCCTATCGAACTCGGCCACCGATTCGCTACGAGTTACAAGCCCAACCCTTTCCCAAGTCATCTGCCATGGCGTTTCAAAATTCCTTGGTAGAAGATAACCCGACATTCAGTGGAATGGAAGATTATGAGGAATGGAAAGCTGGAATCGCCAATCAAGTGAAGGAGTAAGTATCATTTATTTTGAGTGTCCAAAGCGATTTCGACCCTCTCTCACCGTGTTTCTTGCACTTTGTCGCGTCAGAGAGTTGAAAAAGACCGGAGACATTATTTCCTAGAGGGCAACACGTTAGTCAATAGTGTCAAGGAAATTTGAATGATAAAAAGAGAAAGAAAAATTCGGATCTATGAATTCTCTCTACTCTACTTGATATAATGTTTGAGGCTCGTTGGTAGTTTCGGACAGGCATGCCGTCGAAGTTCAGGATTCCGTCTGCGCCACGACAGGATCGGTGTAGTCGTTTTCGTCACCTGGGAGGCGCGGAGATGTTAGAAACTGTTCCAACTCCTTCGTCGTCGACGACGTCGTGCGCCCTGTTGGTTCGGGCTGGGGTGGTAAATGAATTTCGTCCGTCTCGTCGTCTTCGGGCGGGGTCCATCCCTTCTTTCCAGAATGAGCTCCGTACAGCGAATCTCGCGTCTTGCCAGGAGACAAGCTTCGCCCTCCCTTATGTTCTGTCCTGTCTGATATTGGAGGTACTAGATGGTGTATAGACGGCTTGACCGTCCGATCCCTCGAACTACTGCGTCCGTAACTCTGCGATTTTCGCGGAGAGGTATGGGTAGCCTCCGCAGTCCTTTGCCTCCTCTGATGTCGCGAAGGCGAGCTTCGATTCGTGTGTGAAGAACTATTATTTCCACGACTGTGAGAGCTCTTGTTGTTGGTGTTCTGTGTGTTGGTGCTACTGCGCAAGGAAGCGTTCATGGTATTTTGTTGCTCCAGCTGCCGAAGGTGATTCTTAAGGGCACTGGTTCGACTTTGTTGAATCTCGCTTTCCGGCTCAGGTTCCTCGTCGTCGGCAGCAGCAAGAGGCGGAGAAATCACCGACAACGGACTGGGTGCTCGTCTGGATCTCTGCGATGGGGAATGATGACCCGGTAGGTGGCCCGGTGGGTCGCCCAGTGGCGATTTGAATGATCTATCAGCCATCTTGTTCATAGCTCGATACTGACTATTAGCAACGTGAGGCGAATGGTCGATTGTGTCAAATGCCGTACGTTTGCTTTCTGGTGTCATTGTCGGGATCGTAACCTTCCCGCGATTTGGCCTTGGTGAGGGCGACAGAATCTTAGTGTCCCCACCTTTTCGCGAAGGATCCCAAGCCGGAGTACCCACAAATTTTCTATCTTGGGATGGAATACTCGCAAAAGGTGGTTTCAGATCGTTCCCGTTGATCTCTCTTACACTGCGATTCACTAACTCTCCCCACTTATCCTTCGGAGACGTTCGGACTCCCGGACTTGACGATCTTCTTCCTTGCGGCGTTTCAGAGCGTCCATGATGGGAGGAGCTCCTTGATCTTGAACGACGATTTGACGAGGTACTGCGGCCACTGCCGGTACTGCCGGTACTATGGCGACTCCTGCCTGAATTGGAGAGCTCGTTCTTCATTATATCCTTTCGTATTTGTCTTCGGGTACTTCCATGCGATGACATCGTACCCTCACCGTCGTTATGAGCACCATACTTCCCAGGGGATCGACTTGATCTCCTTTGGCGGCTAGGAGCGCAGTCCATTGATTCAGTCAGCAACTCACCCCTTCTTGCTAGCTCTGCTTTGCTTATTACCTTCTGTTTTTCACGTGGAAGTCCAACGGGCAAGGAGTCGGGCATGGCCAATTTATCCCACAGCTGATTTGACCTTGCAAAGGGCTTGCTTGAATGTGGAGAGGGAGGTATATTTCTCCTTGGCTCTCTTGCAAGTTTACGTTCGAGTGCCCGGGGATTTTCTTCGCGAATCAACGTTGTCTTAGAACGCAAATGTACGGAAGAATCGTCATGAAATTCGGGCGCCGAATTATCTCGGGATATTGAGTTTTTCCGTTCGAGGTGAACAGACTGACGGCTACTAAGGCTCTCGTCCAAGGATTTTGAGCGTTTCCTTTCCTCGGGGTGTTCAATGTCTCTGGATCTTCTTGATTGCCCAAGTTCGTCGTTTCGGTGCCTCGAGGACTCGTGCAACTTCGGTCGTTCCCCATTTTCCTTCTCCGTGTGATTTAAAGAACTCTGGTTTTTGTATTCTCGTGAATCCGAAGGCTCGCAATCAACATCATTCGATTTGCTGAGACTGTCGTCCATTGACTTGGATCGCTTTCTTTCGTCCGCCCTTGGAGACGACTCGTCTTTTCCTTTGGAATGTTTGCGATCAGTCCTCCTGTAATGGTGGGACGGTGTGTGAGATCGGGCCCGGTTTTCCTCTTCTGTATCGTGCCTTCCGTGCTGGCTTTGCCTGTGACTGTGCCGACTATCAACATAGCTGGATTTGCTAAGACTATCGTCCATCGATTGGGACCGTTTCCCGCGCATTGCCGACGGAGATGACCCATCGCCCCCCTTTCGAGATGTGCCACTGATTCTCCTCTGGTGATGAGACGGTGTGCGAGATCGTTCACGCCTATCATCCGTCTCGTCGTCGTGCCCTCCGTTGCGATGGTGTTGATGGTGTCGGCCGTCGCGCGACGGATGCCGTGACTTCGACGGTTGGTCTTCGAGCCCTTTCTGCCGACTCATACTGTCGTCCATCGACTTTGCCCTCTTCCTTTCATCATGGAGGGGGCTGTGCTCAGGCCTTCGCGAGCTCCGTCGCTCGGGGTCTTTAGCGGGGGACGAAGGGTCGAGGGACCTGGGCCTTCGTTTCTCGTAATCATCATGATCAACATCAGAACGCTTCGAGTTCCTACGATCGGGTTGCTTGGTTGGCGAGAATGGACCATGCGATCGGGCTCGCTGCTTTTCTTGATTCTCGTCGTGGAAATCGTCTGGGCGTTGTCTGGAGTTTCGACGCTCGGGCGGCTTGGTCGGAGACGATGGATCGTAAGAGTGAGCGCGTCGTTTATCATGTTCCTCCTCATCCTCTGGTTGCTGTTTCGAGTTCCGTCGCTCTGGTTGCTTGGTAGGTGAAGAGGGTTCGTACGAGTGGGCCCGCGTCTTTTCGTTGTATTCCTCGTAGGAGTTCTCGGTGTGATGTGTCCCTCGGCTGGAACTACGAGAATTCGAGCTACGAGAATGGGACGTCGACTTGTTACCACTTCGTTTTCGTCGCGGACTCAGGAAATTTTCCTCTGCTCCACCATCCGATCTGGCTGACTCGACAGAACTGTGCTTTGTCGGTGACCGAGGGCTACTATCATGTCTCCCCCTTGGTCCGCTACGGCCCCGGCGCCCCCGAGATCCCGACGTTGAATCAGAATTATTCCGGCTAGGCTCTGTCGGCTGCAATTGAGAATGATGAGCTCTTCGTCGGTGACTGCTGCTGGTGTGTGCTCTGGATCGCGTATTTGGGCTTGCACTGGGACGATCTCGACTTGAAGAGGCGCCCATCCTTTTTGTCGCAGAGTGGGGAGAGCTTTCAGGTGTAAGTGGAATGGGCGTCTCAACCGATCCTACCATGGTCGACATTCTGGCAGTCTTCTTTGGAGCGGGCGATGACCCAGCTACGTTGGACATTTTCACCGTTGTCTTGGAAGCAAGAGTCGAGCTGGCAAGACTCTTACTGGTAGTGTTTCGGCGCACGGAATCATCAAGTTTGTCAAGCCGTGGTAAACAGTCTCCAATTGTGGCAGGTGAAGTGAAATTGGAGTTGAGCAGAGGGGCTTTCCGCTCTTCGAGTTTCTTTTCGATTTCGAGTTTTCCTATCCGAATCTTTTGGGAGAGAGTCGGATAGAAGGAAGACGTTTCAGAGCCTTCATCGATCGAAGGTGTTGTTGCTCCAGGTCGATTGGTCCCAAAAGAATTCGTCATCTTCATTTGGCCTATTCTAATCTTTTGCGACAGAGTATGGTCAAACCCCCCATCCTCGTGTTCATCCGATAGCGGGAGGCCAAGGGCAGGAGGGAGCGGTGCCCTGGCGCCCGAAAACATTGGCCTCGGCGACCGAACTGGGTTGTTGGTATCAGCAAAGATTTTATGCACCGAAGCGGGCTTTACAGACGTAGGAGAATGTTCTGTTCTGGAGGAGTAGGTATCTACCGATGAACTCAAATCGGAAAAACTTGGAGGTTTGGCATTGTTGCGCCGAGACGAGGATAATTCATTGCGGTTGAAATAGGGATCGATTCGAACCGAGTCGGATATTTGTTGGGCGCCTGGAAGAGCGTCGTTTGGTGTATCAGATTTGCCTTTGTTGTTCGAAAAGATGGACTTCCGTAGTATATCCAGCGCTCCCCCTGAACGCCTCCGAGCATGGGCAGAGTCATCGTTGCTATTTTGTCGTCGTCTTCCGAAAATCGAGTTTCGCCCCCCAGACGTTGTAGCTGGAGATACCTCAAAATCAGTCAATACCTCCGTATCTGCAGTCTGTCCGCTCTCGTTCCCGACGGTCGGTGATTGCTCTTGAACTGTGCGGTCCCGCTTCAGTGTTGGTTTGTTGGGCTTCGGCGTAAAAAGCTTTCCCACGGGTAATTTCAAGCCCTGCCACTTCCTGTTGCCTTGTTCTGGTTCCGCCATCCTTTCAACGAAACAACATTCCTTGTCAACGATCCTTTTAAACCCAATGGATTCTGTATCTTGGTCAAAGGTGGAGTTTAGGGTCAAAACTGCGAAGTAATGAACGGGTTGGAAGAAAGGTGTTGTGAAGGGTAGCGGCGATAACCCATAATGTCCAAAAATGCAGCCAACTCCATCTTATTCAGAAGGACGCGACAAAAGCCCACTGAGATTTCTAGTTGGGCGTATTCTCCTGACCGCTATACCAGGCGACAGAAAGTGAGGAAAAGCCCCCTCCATTGAACAACAATAAGTCCAAAATGAATCGCCGCAGCTGAATTACTCAATAATCCAGCATTTCTACTTTGAGGGACAATTAATTTACGTATAAAAGACAATTCGACCTTCCCGAACTCCAAGAATGGATTGTTATTATCTTGGCATCGCATTCCATCTGTCTTGCTTGGGCATGGAAAAGGTGTATTGCCCTCGTGAGGTGTCATTAGTGCCTTTCACTCTTACCCGTGCTGTTCCTTTCCTTGAGGCGTCAAGCTTCTACCGGTACTATGATAGGTATGTACTATTTGTTCATAGATAATGCCTATGATGCGTTCTGTGATGCGCCACGAGTCTCTGACGCACCTCTGGACTGACGTACGAGGATGTCAAGCCTCATTCAAGATCGCTCGTCGGCATCCATGCCTACTCGTAGCCCTCATAATAATGGATAGTTGATTGCTTCACACGCGTAGTTCACTCTGAATTCAGAAGCA
Source organism: Nitzschia sp. DOCU1 (assembly GCA_951394045.1). Lineage (NCBI taxonomy): Eukaryota > Bacillariophyta > Bacillariophyceae > Bacillariales > Bacillariaceae > Nitzschia > Nitzschia sp. DOCU1. Next base: position 959,839 of record OX595996.1, on the reverse strand, counting down.
AGTTCGCGTACAATCTGTACTATCCCCTACGTAAGGAAAATCGAAAATCGATTCACCTGTCAAGCTATTACCATCCTCTCTCTATTGCGAGTTTGTTTAACTTCTCACATGAATCCTTCGGCTACTGCTGCAGCTACTCGAGCGCCTGTCATTCCGCTTCGATCGGAGTTGATTATGGCAGAAGTAAGGCATGCACATGTTGTTCATACGGTGAACATTGGCACGGCAGCCAATCCGGTTCGTGAGAAACGTAAAATGGAAGTTCCAATGGCCGATAAGCTCAATATCGAGCTTATTCTTCGGACCGTTGAAGAATTCAACGATGTCGCAAGCGCCGGGCGACTCAACCTGACGAATGGACCGCTCAGGTTTGCCAAGTTTCGCGAATGCCTCGGTGGCCCAATTCGTGATCAGTGGGACGTCGTCAAGGCTCTACAAGATACGGAGACCCTAGAGACATTCAATGCGGCTATTGCGGACTTTATTTCGAAGTTCCTACGGGACTCCGATCTAATGAAGCAGAAGTTGTATATGGATACGACGCCCAAGCCGTTCCGTCTCTCTTGCAAGGAACTGGCTGCAAGATACATGTTTTTGAACAATCTTATGAGGTGGTTTCCCTCGGCGAATGGGAACAAGCCTTACGATGACAACGCCCTCAAGTTTCTCTTTCATACGGCAATGCGACAGACTTGGAAGGACAGCTTTGCGAGGAGCAACTTGAACTTTCAGTCGTCTTTTGAGACGATTGTAGATTACTTTGCGGAGCAGGAAGAAATTGAAAATCGCATTCGCAACAACAACAATGATACACGTGGTGGCCGTGGGCGTGGTCGCTATCAAGGAAATCAAGGACGCGGCTTTCAAGGCCGTGGTTATTATCGTGGCAACTATCAGGGACGAGGTGGTTACTATGGTGGCTATCAAGGCCGCGGTAATTACCCTCAAAATCAAGGAACTCCAGGAAACGTGGCATACGCTACACCTCCGACTCAATATCGTCGTTTGAACACCCCTCCTTCTCATGTGTCGACAGGATCACAAGGTTCTAGTCAATCTCCGGGGCGTTTTGCCGGTTACCCTGGACGTTTTGGCGGAAACCGTGGTGGTGGTCGTTTTCAACGAGTTGCTGTTCAAGGCGCCCATTATGTGGATGATGGCGCTGGTTACGAAGAACACCCAAATGAAACCAGTCAGGGTCAAGACAATTATTTGGCGAGCTCTAACGATCCTCCAAATGAAGATTATCAAGAAGAAATTCAAGATCAAGGAGCTTACTTTGCCGATGGGTACGGCGAAGAAGAAGAAGAATACTACGGCGAAGAACAATGGTGACGAACAAGTCGACAAGTCGATGCTCTCATGGGAGAGAGTACTTTCGACTTGGATTATGTGCCCGTTACTACCTTATCATTTGAAAACGAAAATAAAAATTATACATTGCATGTTCTATTGGACTCAGGATCTACTACTTCATGGATAAAACGATCAGTCCTACAGGGGAAGAATTTACAGTCCTTCAAGGTCCCTGCCATCACAGGGTCTACGTTGGCGGGTAACTTCAAGGCAAATGAAGCGATACTACTCAAGGATACAAAACTGCAAGAATTGGATCCACATCGAACTGTGGTCAACATGGAACTCCATGTGTTCGATGCGCCTTGTCGGTACGATGCTGTGATTGGCCGCAAGGTGTTGATTGATCTAGGTGTTATCCTGGATTTCAAACAGAAGGTTATTGAATGGGACGATAAGATCTTGCCCATGAAGGAAAATAAGATGGTGTCCGGTCCCACTCTTTCTAATCCTAATGACGACCTTTATAGGTCTGACACGATTGGAAGAGTTGATGCTTCGGGCTATCATTCGAAGACGATTTCGGAGAGTAATTATGGAAAGGTCGATGTGACGGAAGTTGTAAATGCGTGCTCTCACCTGTCGTCTTCTCAGAAACGAGATCTTAAACGAGTTCTACAGAAATATACGAAGCTATTCGATGGAACGTTGAAAGTTTTTCCAAATGAGCAAATTGATTTGGAGCTGGACCCTACCGTTCCAGCTTATCGTGCTCGCACGTATCCGGTGCCTCGAACGCATTTGGACGTGTTCAAGAAAGAACTTGATCGATTAGAAAAAGAAGGTGTTCTGTCCAGAACTGGTCCATCAGAATGGATCGCGGGATCATTTATTATCCCCAAGAAGGACGGCAGCGTTCGCTGGATATCGGATTTCCGAGCCTTGAACAAAGCGATCAAGCGCAAGGCGTATCCGATTCCACGCATTGGCGATATCCTTTCTCGTCGAACAGGGTATAAGTTTCTGACGAAATTGGACATTTCAATGCAATACTACACCTTCGAACTGTCGGAAACAGCCAAGAACCTCTGCGTTATTGCTACGCCGTTTGGCTTGTATCGGTACAATCGTCTTCCTATGGGATTGTCGATTAGTCCTGATGCAGCCCAAGAAATAATGGAGCGAGTTCTTGCAGCCGTCAAGGACATTGAAATCTACATCGACGACATTGCTTGTTTTAGCAATTCTTGGGAAGATCACATTGCGTTGTTGGATCAAGTTCTAACGATTTTGGAACAACATAATTTCACGATCAACCCGAGGAAGTGCGAATGGGCAGTCAAAGAAACTGACTTTCTAGGTTACTGGCTTACGCCGACAGGAATAAAACCTTGGAAGAAGAAAGTTGATTCGATCCTCAAGATGCAAAAACCCAAGAACGTTAAAGAACTTCGATCGTTTCTTGGCTTGGTCAATTTCTATCGAGATATGTGGCCAAGGCGTTCTCATGTCCTCGCCCCGCTTACAGCCCTTACGGGCAAGACTACTTTTGAATGGACGCCTGCTTGCGACAAGGCTTTTGAAGAAATGAAGTCGCTAGCGGTTATGGATACTCTACTTCGATATCCGGATCACAACAAGGGCTTTTCGATCGAAACTGATTCCTCGGATTACCAATTGGGTGCGGTGATCCTACAAGAAGGTCATCCAGTTGCATACTACTCTCGCAAGTTGACGGCGGCCCAGATGAATTATACAACAATTGAGAAAGAACTTTTGAGTATTGTCGAAACCTTGAAAACGTTCCGAACAATGCTCTACGGTGCAAAACTTGATGTTTACACCGATCACAAGAATCTTACTTACTCCATGACACAGTACACCACACAACGTGTCTTGCGATGGCGATTGTTATTGGAAGATTTTGGGGTTTCCTTTCATTATAAAAAGGGCAAAGATAATGTTGTGGCTGACGCCTTGAGTCGTGTTCCACGTGCCGACGATGCGTCTCCCACGGTTGGGGAGAGTACGACTTCAACAGAGTCGTTCGAAGAAACAAAACGCGATGAGTACTATTGCGGACCGTGCGAGGAACCAAATTGTGCACTTACCGATTGTTTGCTTTTCCTACCCCGTTTCGATAATGAAGAGCGATATCCATTCAATTTCGAAACTATCGCACATTACCAAACGTCGGATGAGACATTGCAAACCCTATTGCGGGAAGATCCGAACAATTATAAAAAACGTCCAATGGGCGGAGCAGATGTAATCTGCATCGGTGAATCCGACTCTGGCGAAGCCAGCGGGCTGATTGCCTTGCCCCGGACAATGGTGGCACCAATATTGAAATATTACCATGGCCTGCTAGGGCACGCCGAAGCAGCGACGAAGTTGGAAAAGACTGTGCGAAGACACTTTTCACACCCAAACATTGGTATTGAAGCAAAAAGGTTGATTGATGCATGTGATATCTGTAAACGAATGAAACACTCACGTTTGAACTACGGCGAATTGCCGATTCGAGAGATTTCTCATGTCCTCCCGTGGCAACAGGTTCATGTGGATATGATTGGACCGTGGAAATTGAAGGTTAACAAAACGAATGTTGAGATCAAAGCTCTCACATGTATTGAGCCGGTGCTGAACTTACTGGAGATATTCAGATGCAATGACAAAAAAGGGAACACGGTTGCTCGAGCCTTTGAAAACGGGTACCTTTCCCGCTATCCTCGTCCTATTGAATGCGTCCATGACAACGGACCCGAATTCATCTGCGAAGAGTTTCAATCTTTGCTCAAGCAAGCTGGTATTCGCAAGAAGCCCACAACATCGCATAATCCTCAAGCAAATGGTGTCATTGAAGCGGTGCACAAAACAGTTGGACAAGTGCTTCGAACCTATATGGAACTCAAACCTCCGCAACGACAAGACGAAGTTGATATCATGGTTGAAAGTGCATTGGCTACGGCGATGTTTGCCACACGTTGTTCTGCTCATCTTTCGTTGGGTGGTTTCTCTCCTGGTGCTCTTGCGTTCGGTCGCGATATGCTCTTGGACATTCCTCTCATCGCAGATATTCAGACCTTGACCCAAGCACGGCAAGCCCAAATTGATCATCGATTGTTACGAGCCAACAAAAAGAGAAGACCGGTTGATTTTCGTGTTGGACATCAAGTTTACTTAGAACGGCCTCGGAAACCTGGTGATAAATTGCGCCCTCTGTTTACTGGCCCTCACGAGATCACTCGTGTTCATGCGAACGGAACTGTGACACTTCGACGTGCTCCTAACTTGATGGAACGCGTTAACATTCGACGCATCAAACCGGTTTAAAGATTTCACAAACGATTCGATGCTTCTCATGGTTGGGGAGAGTGTGATGCGCCACGAGTCTCTGACGCACCTCTGGACTGACGTACGAGGATGTCAAGCCTCATTCAAGATCGCTCGTCGGCATCCATGCCTACTCGTAGCCCTCATAATAATGGATAGTTGATTGCTTCACACGCGTAGTTCATTCTACCACAGTAGCTAAAAACAGCGAAGAGTACGCACTATCCAACCTACTATGATGCCAAGTACATTGGTCTGCTTCGGCCAAGGAGGGTACTTGTTGTAAGTAAAAGCAGCCAACGAGTGGCAGTCTCTTTTGTGCTCCTAAGTAGTAACACTTTTGCATCATGGGTTAAAGTTCAGTGAAAAAGGACTAGCTACGACGAGTCGCCGCGATTCCTTAACTACCTGCCGGTTTCTTCTTGGGCGGAGCCTTCTTTTTCTTCTTTTGGGAACCCGTTTCTCCACCCGTTCCCATTTCTATGGGCGGAGCCTTCTTTTTCTTCTTTTGGGAACCCGTTCCTCCACCCGTTCCCAATTCTATGTCACTTTCCTTTTTCTTTGGTGCAGGCTTTTTGCTTGAGGAGGCGGGGGCTTTCTTGGGAGACGACGGCGGATTTGCTTTGCGGGTACCGGCGGGCGGCGCCTGGCTACTACTAGCATAAGGAGCCGATCCAGGCCGCATGGTATTGTTTTGAGACAGACTGGTACGACGATTCTCGGTGTTGTAGCAATCGGGCTGGAAGATTGGATGCTGACGGAGCGTTCCAGCCTTGACATAACCGTACATTTGCCAGCTCGTGTACAACACATAAAGCCCCAACAAGAGCAAAACGACGCCGGGGCCTTCTCCCGCGATGATGTATAGAATCCCGACAACCAATGCCACTGCACCCAGCAACATTCCAATAATCACCAAAACCCAGCCAGTGGTTTCGATAGAAAGTCCGCAATGTCCACAGACGGCCGCGATCATGCATGCAGCATCCATCGGATAGGCTGGAAGCAACAAATTAATACAGAAAATCATAATGTTAACATCCAATGATCGCTTGGCAAGCTGCGCAAACCACTCCCCGGCCCCTTCTTCGTTGAGACGGTCAATATCGAATCCCACATCGCCATAGTAGTTCACTCCCTCGTCGGCACAAACAGCCATTACAATCACCCACAGCAGCATTACAGGAATGTGCATGAAGGGTCCGCAAAGAGCAATGAAAAATTCCTGCAGACATCGGCCATTCGGCACTGTGCAATCGTTGAATCCTCCTAGTGGCCATAGCATGCTGTAGGAGTACGTTCCTCCCTGGCATCGCGTAGCTCCAATATGCCCCCACTCGTGGAACGCCAAAGCGAGTAAACAAGCTGGACCCCACACGACAGCAATCAGTACGATATATTTCCACGAGCTACTGTATTGAATCACTGCAAAGACCAATTGAAAGATCAAGTTAAACCAGAAAGTCCAGTGAACCGAAAAGGTGGCGCCAAAGCACCGGCCGATGCCACAAGTACAACAGTCGACATTTCCAAACACCATGGTTGTATGGTTAGCCACGATGACCGCCTGGATCTGCTCTCTCTGGGGGACACAGGATCACGGATCGAGTGCGGAACGAAGTGTATGTTGTGTCGGAAGCAAGAGATCCAAGGCAAAAAAAGGCTTGTAGATTTCCACTTTCGGTCTTGCTGTACTGTGTATGTGTGACATTCTTGTTCGAATCTCGGCCGGCTGGCAGACCGACGAATGACCACCAATGGAGTCGACTATTTCGACCAAATCATGTTTGTTGCCGGCGGGCGCACCCCACAACACGGGATCCATGAGGGCGCTTTTTGGCGTGCGCTCAAGCACGTGCAACGGTCAATGAGCGTTAACTTGTCAGCACGCCTGGCGCGCAACGTTAGACCCCCCCCCCCCCAAATACCATGCCATCTCATTACCTATGTCGTATCACTCGGAAATCTGACGTTTATTAGGAGATGGGGCATATTTGCTTCCGTTGAACGGAAATCAGGTGCGCGCAAGCCGACTATCATGGTTTTTCGGTATTTCAGTCAGCGATCGATTGGCTGTACACACCTCCCACAAAGTTTTCTATGTGCCAGCCTCGAGCAGAGTTGGGTTGGGGTGTTTTCATCCAATGGGTCAAGATAAGATGGGGGGATCAATGCGTCCTGGAAGACAAGGACGTATGCAATGGCTACCAGCTTGGTGGGGTCGTTTGCGGCCGGCTTATTTGATAGGTTTCGCGGTGGTGCTTCAACTTTTTCTCACGAGCACTCTTCATTCCAAAATTGAACGGGAAGATCATGGGGCAGCACGTAGGCTGGAGTTTGAGAAGAAGCGAGACAGAGTTGTAGTTGTCTACACGGGTCCCACAAATCTGTTTACGGGGGCCATGTCAAAGGGCTGGTTGTATCTCAGGAACTTTGAATACTTCTTGAACCATGGAATTGATTGCATCGCACAAGACACGATTCTTGTTGTAACGCATGAAGTAGCGGAGTACTATGCACAAGCAATCAGAGATATCCAGGAGAAATGTGACGTTCGTCGACAGGTTCATGGAGGCCACAATATGTTTGTGAATGGAACGGCGCTGCGAGTGCTCGAGCGGGAGGACAGGTGCTATGATATGGAAGGGTTCCGTGTTGTTCTTGACCAAGTCGATCTGTCCGAATATGATTTCTTGGTCTACTTGAATTGTGGAGTTGTTGGACCCAAATTGCCGGAACCAGAACACCAAGCTGTTGACGGCGGGTATCCCATCCAACGAACGTGGACACAGCGTTACACATCCTTGTTGTCCGGAACAACAAAAATGTCCGGCTTGTCCATCAATTGTCACAGAACGTTCCCCCATGTTCAGAGCATGGTGTTTGCGGTAGACCAAGTCGGGCTGAACATCATTCGCCAATCTGGTGCCGTGCATGATTGTGGCGTGCCAAACGAGGAGCTGACCAGTGAACGACGAGATCAGCTCATTGTGAAATATGAGATGGGAATGAGCCGGGCAATTATTGAAGCAGGCTATAGTATAAGGTCGACTCATGGGATGCTAGGTCCTATAGAAATCGGCCCTTACGACATCGATGGAGATCTAACTTGGTGCAAGAAGGACACGTGGTACCCAGACGTTCTGCCAGTGACAGAGACTACTAAATGGGAAGACTTCACGTTCTTCAAAGCGTCAAGAATGTTCCTACTGCCAGGAATGTTGGAAGAGATTGGATACGGGCATCATAACAAATTTGAAATAATCGAACTTCCCGGCTCGGAGAAGGACGATGAGTCTCTGTCGCCTATGGAACATTTGTGGGACGGCGGGGCAAGCAAGAGAAGAAGGATGAATCCCGCTACTATGTCAATTTCGGTTGTTCTAAGTCATTGTCGTGGAAGCCTTTTTTGGCTCCGAGAATACCTGTCAAACTACCAATGCGATTCTATCACTGTCGTATCGAAATGCGGTGTCAAGCCTGATCCTGCAGACCTACCCGATGGTACAGAGCTGATCACATTACCGAATATTGGGCGTGTGGATCATACCATGGCGTATTGGATGACTCAAGTAATCCCCGTGCAGCAACATAATGAAGACGACGTCGTTGTATTTCTCAAAGACAACCTTTACAGACAACCAGTCGATAGGCGACGTCCCATACGGGAATTGGTGGATGTCGCGTCTGCAAATGGTTTCGCCTGCTTACAGAAACCGCACAAAAAGACTTCTCAATTTCACCAGACAGATATGCTAACACGCTTCAACATGACGCACTACCACGGTATTGTCACATATCGCGCGGATGGAAGCATTGTCGATACAGGCTCGACCGAGGTCTTCAAGTCGCAATTTAGGAATATGGACGAATGGCTCTCTAGTGTCGGGATTGCTTTGCCCAAGCCATTTGTGCCAGTGTGTTACGGTGGTAGTTACGCTGTAAAAGTATCTCGGATCCATGCGGTGCCTTTGAAAACTAGAGAGGAATTGGAGAAAAGCCTGTCTCGGGCGGATAACATCGAGGAGGGACATTTTGCCGAACGAGTTTGGGCTGCGTTGTTACTGCCGTCCCTAAGTGCGGGGCAAGCATCATTTATAAAAGAAAGAGGAAAACACGTAAATACATATATTGCACCTGACGGGGGAGGCGCCTTGGGGCTCTTAATGGAAAAAGATCTGTTTGGTCCGCCAAAGCCAATGTCCTTCGTCGATTTCGACAAAATAAAGTGGGAAGAAAGGGACGGTCAATGGCACTGGCCTGAGAAATATCGCGCCCATGTTGTAGACTCAAAGAATCTTTGCAAGCGCCCACTTGTGGAACCAAACATCCCCATTGCTACAGCAGAGTCAAAACAACCTCAAACTGTTGCGATGTGCACGGCCACCAGAAACGAGCTGAGGTACATGAACGAGTGGATCGACTTCCACGTGGCTCGAGGGTTCGCCCACTTTTATCTTTATGACAACAATGAAACACCGCAAGTCGAACGATATTTGAATTCGACACGACCAGGCTGGTCAAAGTACATTACCGTTACCCATTGGCCCGGAGAAAACCAACAGCAATCCATTTGGACTCAGTGTTTCACGGTCGACGCGAGAAAAGCCAACCACACTTGGGCGGCAAATCTAGATCTTGATGACTTCTTGATACTACATCAACATGAGCATGCTGTCTCGATGCTACAATCACTCTGCCAAACAGGCAGCGTGCACATTGACGCCTATACTTTTGCACCTGATGTTCCGACTGATGGAAAGAGGCAATTGCTGCGAGAAGTTTTCTTGAACGAGCGCGAAACCTATGAGGCATCAGCTGTTCTATCGTCCTATGGCATATCAGAGCCGTTGCTATGCAGAAATCATTATCACGGACCGCTGGGGTGGGACGGTAACGAGATGTCGGCATTCAATTTTCGCGCCAAAACAATTGCGGTAGTTCAGGACGTGCTCTCTTTTAGGACACAATTGCCTGACCTGCTAGAAGGCAGAGCTCGAAGGACACTACGAGGTGACGTATTTGACACGCAACATATTCCAAAGGAGTTATCGGGGAGCGAAGTCGCAGTACTTTTTCGATACCCTTTCAAAAGCGTCCCCGAATACATCTACAAACAGTGCCGCGGCGGTAATTTGACCCTGGCAACTGAGCTGGAAGAATGTGAGGGAAGCCGAGCGTTTGGTCTCAGAAAAGGTGCATGGATTTCCTATCGTGAAGAACACGACGACCAAGCATGGGAATTCCTCGCGAGGGAAGTCCCTTGGTACAATCATTTCGAAGAAAACATCGAGGGCGTATCCTGTCCCAATCCTGCAGAATTCTTGACAAAATAGAGGGCTAAACTCTAGATACACACAATGAGAGGGTTCTATTTTGGATAAGAACTAGTTCACTATGTAGCTTCTTCATTCGGTTTACCAATTTTCCACGCTGGGACGAACTTCTGTCTCGAAACTCCAACAACTCTTGGGTTGGGTCGAAACGTGCCAATATGTATCTGCGATAGCGTTAGGATCCAACTTAGCCGGATTGCCGTCATCCACTCCGATTTGACCGTCAATAATAAAAAGGCCGACATGCACTCCCTTGGGACCCAAGTCTCGGGCCAACGATTGCGCAAGCAGCCTCTGAGCGCCTTTGTGTGGAGCAAAGCCCGACGTGAACGGTTTGCCCCGCATCGAAGCGGTGGCACCAGTGATCAAGATGCTTCCAGAGCCCCGTTCAATCATTTTTGGGGCGATTTCTTGTGACGCTTTGAGGAGGCCCGAAACATTAGTTTTGAAGCCCGATTCGAAATCCGCAATCGGAATCTGGTCCCAGTTCTTCCAAACACCACTGCCAGCGTTGTACACAAGGCAATCGATGGGTCCCAGATCCTTCTCGATCGAGGCCACGGCTTGTGCGATGGATTCTGGCGAGGATACATCGCACGCATATCCCTTGGAATTTGGAATGCTAGCTTCGGCCGCTTGCACCTTCTCGAGGGTTCGGGAAAGGAGAGCGACCGCGTAACCTTCTTTGGACCACTTTCGAGCCAAAGCGGCGCCCAATCCCGGTCCATATCCAAATAATGCACAAACCTTGGGAGTCGACATGCTTTCGGTACAATATGATCGTTGCAGCAACAAATAAAAGGTAACGATTTTTATGAGCTTTCCTCCCATCTTCGAGTGTCTTCGCTGCTTTTACGACGTGCCAAAGAGATAAAGATATGCAGGATTTTCTGTAGCCGCGAGGACGTCCATCGATCAACGAAGATCATCTTCGCCGGTTCTTCTCGTCACGTCGCAACGCTAGTGCATGTATTTAGCGTGCTAATATGGGTACCTATCTTAATACCTAGATAATGAATCCACAACACGGGAGGATCTCTACTCGAGCACCCCAAGAACGAGGAAGGTTCATTTCGTCTACGTTGAGGACTCGACCTTTGCTACCATCTCGTAGCCTAGTAATAGCAAAAGCACTTCTTATTCGAATTACAAAACGAGAGTCCAATAACTGTTTCTCTTTACGTAGTGGTGTTGGGCATCTCAACTACAACCAACTCACGGATTTGAGCGCCTTGGCCTTTGCAAATGTGCTAGGCCAAAAGTCCACGCCTTCCTTCAACTCATATTCTTTGCCGTCGACTGATACTTTAAACACTTCCCCGGCCGTAAACTCGCTGGGTTCCTTGGTAGCGAATACATTCTTGAGACCCTCGTCCAAGTCGTCCCGGACCGCAACCGATGGTCTGCACACGGAGACATTCACTTTGCAGCCACCAACGTCAACCGTGTCGCTCCCGAGGGGCACTCGCCAGCTAGGAGCAAGCCGTTCGGGTAATGGTACCGACCCTCGGAATTTGGCGTCTAACATTTCTAAGTTCATGGCGACGGCGTCTTCAGTTGACGTGATTCCCGTCTCTTCGAGGAAGAACACCTCCACCACGTCCTTGAGGTCGAGGCCAGCTGCTTTTCGGAGTTGCTGAATATGATTGATAAGCTCACGAGACATACCAGAAGAAATAATGGCCTGATCTTGTGTGCAGTCAAGCGCAATAACGCAGGCACCATCGGCAGATTCTGTTGCTTCCCAATTCTCTCCCTCCTTGGAGAAAGCTAGCTTAGAAATAAGCTCGGTCTTGGCGTCCAATTCGACCTCCTCAATGGTGATTTTACCATCCTCGAGAATTTTTACGGCTTCATCATGTGTGAGAGCCGTGATAGCAGCCTGCACAGCCTTCATTTTCTTGCCAAGCTTCTTGCCAAGGACCTTGAATTCAGGAGCCAAAGACAATGTGACCCAGTCATGCTCGTTTTCCTTGGGAACGACGATAAATTCCCAGGCGTTCAGTTCAGACAAAATGTACTTCTTAAGCGGTCCAGTGATACCATCTACGACGTTCTTTGAAGGATTGCGGATGATCGCGACCACTTGCTTGACGGGAGTTCTCAAGCTGATATTTCTCTTTTCACGAGCATTTCGGCCTTGCTCGACAACGGACTGCAATGCTTCCATGGCTTCAACTGCGTCATGGTTGAGTCGGCTTTCATCGTACTCGGGCATTCGCAAAAAGTGGACTGAGTCACTCTTTCCGGGCTTGACGGGATTCGTCTTACCTCCGCCATCCGCTGCTTCTGCGTAGGACGGTTGGAGTTTTCGAAGGTGCTGGTAGAAGAACTCGGTGATGAAAGGAGTGAAGGGGGCCATAACAATGGTGACATCGAGCAACACATCGTATAGTACTTGGAGGCCCGTTTCCGCTTCAGCATCGGCATCATCTCCCTCGAGACCCTTCAGCCGATCTCGATTGAGACGTACGTACCAATTAGTCAGCTGCGTCACGTATTTGACCAAAGCCGGCATCACAGTGTAAAGGCGGTATGCGGCCATCTCATCGTGTACGAACTTAATAAGCTCCTGCGTCGCAGCAGAGATCCAAATGTCGGTGGCGTTGGACGTTGACTTAACCTTGTCGACCGACGGCACGAACTTGCGAGTTCCACCCTCCCATCGTTCCACATTCTGCAAGAAGAAGCGGAAGGCATTGTACCACGGCAAGAAAACTTCCTTCACGACACCCAACACTCCCTCTTCGCGAAATTTCAGCTCTTCCGCCCTCACGACGGGCGAATTGATCAAATACATGCGCAAGGCATCAGCCCCGTATTTGTTGATGACGACAGTTGGATCGGGATAGTTCTTTAGACGCTTCGACATTTTCTTTCCATCTGCAGCCAAGACCAACCCGTTGACAATGAGGTTCTTCATGGCAGGTTGATCAAAGAGTGCCGTCGACAGCACCATGAGGGTGTAGAACCATCCACGGGTTTGATCCAAACCTTCAGCAATGAAGTCGGCAGGGAATCCCTTCTCGAAAGATTCCTTATTTTCGAAAGGGTAATGCTTTTGCGCATACGGCATACTTCCCGACTCAAACCAACAGTCAAAAACTTCATCGACACGCTTCAGGACTGTTCCAGGATTCGTCTTGGAGGGAATCTCAATTTTGTCTACTGTCTCACGATGAAGATCATCCACCCTGATACCCGAAAGTTCCTCCAGCTGAGCGATGCTTCCAATGCAGATCATCTCCGACAGGTCCTCATTGGCCCAGATGGGCAAAGGAGTTCCCCAAAATCGATTTCGGGAAACGGCCCAGTCACGTGCATCCTTCAACCAATTGTGGAATCTCACTTCGCCGACATGCGAAGGAACCCAGTAAGTCTTCGTGTTGTTTTCGACAATCTTGTCTCTGATCTCCTCAACTTTCACGAACCACGAAGGAACCGTCTTGTAAATCAACGGAGTATCAGAACGCCAGCAAAAGGGATAGGAGTGAAGCAAGTTATCCTTTTGAACGAGTCTTCCGCTCTCCTTGACCAAGCCAATCAAAATATCATCCGCCTTTTTGACGTGAACACCCATCACTGGCGTAACGGGTTCTGTAAACAAACCACTCGCATCGACGGGGCATGGGATCTTTTCTCCTTTGGAGATGATGCCGTTGGCCAAACAAACGCGGTAATCGTCTTCTCCAAAGGCAGGGGCTTGGTGAACCACTCCAGTACCGGCATCATCTGTAACATAGGAGTCACTCACAACTCGCCAGTAATTCTGATACGAATACTCCTCATTCTTGAAAAAGTCAAACAAAGGAGTGTACTTCTTGCCAACCAAGTCCTTTCCGACCATAGTCTTTTGGACTTCGAAAAGTTCATCTTTCATCTCAGGCTTCCACTTTTTCTTGTTGTTCATGACAGGGAATAACTGGGGCAACCTCGTCTCGGCTAGAATGTAGCAATGTCCTGACTTTTTGTCTAGGATCTGAACATATTTCAACTCGGGGTTGACGCAGAGTGCAATGTTGGAAGGAAGTGTCCACGGCGTGGTCGTCCAGGCAATAAAGTACACATTTTCTTCCCCAATGACAGGAAAGCTGACAACTACTGCCGGGTCTCTGACTTCCTTGTAGTTCAGACCGGCTTCAAAGTTGGACAGTGGAGTCGCGCATCCTGTAGAATACGGCATGACTTTGAAACCTTGATAGACGAGATTCTTTTCAAAGAGTTGCGAAAAGACCCACCAAACACTCTCCATAAAAGGCGGATCCATCGTTTTGTAGTCGTTCTCAAAGTCAATCCATCGTCCTAGTCTCGTAATGGTCGACTCCCATTCTTTGGTGTATCGAGTGACGATACTACGACATGTTTCGTTGTACTTGTCGATTCCCATGGCCAAGACCTGATCGCGGTGAGTAATGTTAAGCTTTTGATCAATCTCATACTCGACAGGAAGACCGTGGCAATCCCATCCAGCCCGGCGATCGACGTGCTTGCCATTCATGGCGGCATATCGCGTGACCGTATCTTTGATGGTTCCCGCCAAAATGTGGCCATAGTGGGGCAAACCAGTGGCGAAAGGAGGACCATCATAGAATGTGTATTCCTACCGTGACGAAAAACAGCGAATGAGAAAGAGATGATGCTGCATCCTCCAACACAACCCGCACATCATCACACGTACTTCATCGCCTCGCTCAAGGCTCAGCTTGTTCTGGAGTTGAAAGGAATCCTCGTCCTTCCACTTTTTCACAATTACTTCCTCCGCCTCGGAGAAGTTCAATGCGGGAGGTAACGAAGCCATATTGTTGGCAGTCTTTTCGGTTAGTGAGGCAGGTTGTCCGGTGAGGGAAACCGGTGCTTGTCGAAAAGTCTCTCTTGGTGGTTTCGGGTTTGGTAGAGGTCCAAGGTCCCCGTTTCTCATCGCCCATCGTCGTCGGCATGTGTATCTTCTGGTCGTTGCCGAACGAAGGACGGAACTCGTGGTTCGCAGCGCTCGTATTGGTACCGCAAGCGAGCGGGGATGGAATCCCAAACAATAACAACGCGGTGCTTCCACGTGGAATTTCTTTCGACCGCTCCGAATCAATAAACCTCTCAATAGCTAGAAATCCTAGTTCTTCCCTCTCTCTAGCTACTCTACTAGGTATTCGCTGTACTTTTTCTCTACTATCGATTTAGAAAATCGTGTTGAATGACTGCAGGTAGAAAAATGAGGCCGAGAAGACTGACCAATATCGCTGCAAGGCTCGTCGGCGACCGAACGCCAAATAGTAAAATGGCCAAAACTTGTGATCGTTCGAGACGGGGCAGCCGTTGATAGTCTGGTAAGACAAGAGAACTGTCTACCACTGAAGAATCTTCGTCGCTATCACTACTGTCCCCGGTATCAATCATGGAACCCTTAATTGTTCCTTCTGACGACTCCTCATCACCAACAACGCATGCCCACCAGGGCAAGTCGGAAGCGGATCGTCGATCAATGTCGGCAAGCGCTTTTATGGAGGAAAACTCAAAAGAGATGGTTCCTCTATTGTTGTCGTCAGAAGAAGAAGAGTCTTCGGCAAGCAGCAAGTCGGCATTACTCATCATGTGGCTCTGCAAGTCACCGGGTAGCCAACGCAAATCAACTCCTGGATACTGTTGCTCCATGGCCGATTCAACGCTTTCGTCGTCCTGTTTAAGAACACCGAGTTGCTCTTGAATCTCAACAATCTCCTCTTGATCCATGCGACTGATTAGTCTACCAAAGAAATTCTCTCGAGCTGCCTGCTTTATGGACATGTATTCCGTTTCTTCTTCCTTCGTCTTCTCGCCGCCATTATTGGAGCTCACCCAAGCATCGTGATCCGTTTCATCCACATTGGAAAAGCCAGCGTACCCCACCAATAAATCTATTCCTTCTTGCCGATCGGCGTCCAGAAAGTTGTTCAGGTAGTATCGCTGTAATGAATTCACTCCATCGTCCAAAGCGCCTCGTTTGGTCCGCTGTCCGGTTCGAGTAAAATCGCCTTTCAAAGCTGGCGTACCAGCGTATAATCTAGAGATGGCATCGGCATTGTCCGCCCACAGCAATCGATGCGCTATTTCACCAGACTCCCAGGGAATTGTGGGCGGGTCAACATTAGTAAACTCGTTCGAATATGCCTCCCATGTGGATCTCGTCTCGTTGACTGCTGATTCTGTGGCAAGTTCGTATAATTGTCGAAATAGCACATACCGCCCGAACAAGCTTTGTATGACATTCGTCCGATCCAGGCAGTCCATGCAATTGGTGCGAACGATTCCCCTCTGTTTTCGCTGAATCGTCCAGCTGGACGTGGCGTTTGGTGCTGCAGCCAAGAAGTAATTGTGGTTGTCAAGTGCCGGTTGCAACTCGCCCAAGAGTTTCGTCAGGCGGTCCCATCGACCATTCTTCACTTCGGCATGGAAGTCATACCATATGTGTTCAACATTGGCTGGATTGCCCAGCAACTCTTCTTCAATATTCTTTTTCGGTTGAGCTTTCGCTGGTTTGGGGGCTTTGTACAAATCATACAGTCTCGGCGGTAGCTCTTCCTTCGGTTCCTGAGCTACGGCATACACATCCACGACAGCCTTTAATACAGAATCAAAGGCTCGTCCCAGCCTCCCTTGGTCTTTTTTCTTGTCAACCAGATTCACGAATATTAGTTTTGCACATTGTGATGCATTTGAACCCTTGCTGATGGCCTTGGCATCGTCCGGCTCGACGTAGTGCGAAAACTGATCCAGCAGATGAAAACGGACAGCTCGTGCTTGAGCCAAAGGATCTGTTCCAATTCGTACCCGGGGTCGATACGTCTTGACATCAGCTGGGCTGGACCAACGTAACGGAATGGACCCTCGCGTCTGCAGATGACTCAACACGTACTTCACATTGGTACCATTCAGAACCAGACCTACTTGTTCGGTTTCGGCAAAATTTGCTACTGCTCCGGAAGCATCGGCACCTCGTCTGGTAAATCGGGTTCCCGCACGAAATCGGCTCCGTCGGCTAATCAACACTTGGTCGTAGATCAAACCGGTGTTTTCGTCGGTCACGTTTGATTGCACCCCAACAAACGCAGAAGTGAGAGGGATGACGTGTTGTAGAAGATCAGAAAAGAGGGTGTGTTGGTCAGAATTGAAAGTTTCAGCTGCGTAACGTTGCAAGATTGGCTCCACGGCAGCTTGGTTCCAAAAGAAACGAGGATCTGGCCGATGGTCCTCGGAGTTCCACCACTCAGACGTAGCTTCCCTATCTGCATTTAGATACTTCTCCAAAGAATCTTGTAGGTGACATGTCATGTCCTTGACGACGCTGCTTTGCGTGGGAGGCACGAAGTAAAACCCATGCTCCTTTAATGACTGACGGAGCAAGCGAAGCTGCCGGACTTCCTCTTGCAAGTGTACGGTCGATAAAATCATGTCTGGGATGCTCAAATGGACCAGCTCGAAATTAACTACTTTTCGTATCTGCCACCATGAACTCTCGCTTGTTCCGTTTAAATGAATCGGCGGCGCAGAATACCAGGGTTTCGTACTGGTGATCAGGATCCACACAATCCCTGACGGCAACTTGTAAAACCCGAAAATGCCTTCAATTGGAATCCATTCTTGGGTTTCATCACTAGACGAAGACGAAGCATAAGGACGCTCCTCCACTTTCCAATCACCTGATTTATCGAGAACGCTGATGCAGAATGTTTTGGTCACATTTCCATCGGCATCACGTGTTTGAAACCACAAAATATCTGGATCCCTGGAACGCCTTGCCCACAGTTTCGGCTGATCGGTGACAATCTTCAAATCTTGAGAGAAAATGGCGTTCGCTATGCTTTGAGGAGTTGATAGCGAAGCCGTCGTGTTGGACTTGGTGGGGAAAATGGTCTTTCTGACCGAACGTGAGCCAAAGCCCGATAAAGACGTCGACGTCGGCGCGCTAATTCCGAGATGGAATTCTGCCAGAAGGAACAACGCCAGCCCAAGGAAGAATTTCATTGACCCCCCATGTTGTCTCAGCATCAGCGCCATACTTCTTTGCTCCGTCCGGCTATTGACAAACGAAATAAGCCAAATGGTAGCACATGGGTATGGTAAATGTGGCTCATTGAGAGCGACACTTGGAAGTTGGAATAGGCAAAATTTGAAACACGCCTATCGCATACTAACTGTGCACTGCGCGCAACGCGCGCGCGCGCCAGGAGGTACTACCTTAGGCGAAGTAGCGAATCTTTTTTGATGTGCGATCATCGACGACTTCAACTAATGAGGCATCCAACGCACTCTAGCGGAAGGAAACGGATGGTCAAAACGCAGTGGGCAGGTGGGTGAGATTGTACGATAGTAGCACCGGAGTAATCAAATTTAAGCCTCTCACCTACCGGTAAATAGTGGAGGAGCTACTACTCGGATTACCATCATGATGTTGTTGAGGGGACGTTTGCGACATATTGTAAACCGTTAGATAGATGAGTGGTGTACGAGTTATGTTGAATGCTCCTTGTGCAACAGAAAAGCTTCGGCAACAGCAAATTCCTACTTCTCAGTCGCACAGGGCAGTTCTAGTAGGAGAAGATTGGAAACTTGGGTTTTCATGCCAAGGTCAGGGCCTGCGACTCTTCTCGTTGTGACCAGAGTACAGAGACGCATTTCTGGGCTGGTACTATACGTCTAAGAACTACTTATTGCGCAGAACATGCAAATCTAGTAGAAAATGAACGCAAGTATAGGACTAGCTGAATCCTGAGAAAGGAACGAGGGCCGTCCTTTGCCGCAAGCGGAAAGCCTGGCGTTTTGCAACAGCTTGTCGACTGTATCCTCAGAGCAGCTACTACTGGTATCGATAATTTCCCAGACGTAGTAATGTATAATGCCACCATGTAAGATGCCGAGAGTGAGAGGGGCGAACCGAGGATCGAACCCCTCTCCTAGATAGAGGCTCGCAAAGATTCACCACCTCTCCAATGTTCCTGATATGCAAACGCCTTATGACGACGCAATCAAAGCAGCCTCTCTTAGCGGGTGAAAGTCACCAGGATGCATCTCTGTGTTTGGAAGCGGCGGCTGGTAGCCGATGTCGTTCGGATCAACGCCTTCCTTTGTCTTCGAGAGCGTGATCTTCATGCACGAGACGTATCTTCTCGAAGTGACAGTATCCAGTCCTTCCTCCAATGGTTCAAACACATCAATCATCTCAACGCTATTCAAGGAATTGACTTGGTGAAGCGGCATCTTACGCTTCAAAATCTCAGCGATTGTCACTGCCTTATTGATGGCTCGCCCCATCGCCTTGAGAACAATTGTGTCCGACCCATCGGCCTACAGTATTTCAAAAAGAACAACGCAGTGTAAGCTTCCCATCCCATATTCAAGATCAATTTGATAAGTACCAACAAAGAGTCGACTTACAAACAGACCCATGGCATATGAGATGTAATTCCGCGGCTTCCCCTGCTGCGTTATCCGGACTTCACAATTTGTAGCTGGCTCAAGGAACTCATCGCCATCGCCCTTGTGCTCTTGGACTAGTCGATACTTCTCCATAGTGCAGCGCTTACAACCTCCTCGACAGAGAGAGTGGGATACAAAACAAACAGCACAAGTGGTGTCACCGGAGTGATGCAACGGCTCTTTCGAAGCAAGGAAGTTCCTATTTTTCTTTGATAGGTTTCAGAACTTCGAAGCGGGAAAGGCCATCGTGATAGCATAGTTGGGGATGATGCCGGCTCGAATCCTTCCCATGTGCCCAAAAGCCTTCTGCGTAGAAATTCTACCAAGAACCAGCAAAAACGCCTCGGCCAATAGAGAATCTTGCTTCAAGATTCGCTTCAACCGATTGATCGCGCCGGTCGAACCACACAGTCGGTATGAAAATCGCGTCCTTTCCCGTTGAAGTCGAGACTCAAAATTCGGTAAACAACATGCCGACCATGCACAACACCCAATTTCTCTGACGTTGTCTCGAACTCCAGGACTATTACAACCCTGCGCTATCCCCTCTTCAGTTCTTCATATTAGAGCTCTGTCCATATTCCGGCGAAGTTTCTCTCTTCATAAAATGAAATCGGCATCACTGGTCGTCGGCATCAGTGCTGTTATCGTTGGCACCACGGCATTTTCCATCAGCCCCATCAACAACGGGGTACAAAGAGAAGGTGCACTACATGTTGTGCCCAAAGCCTCCTATGTCAGCGTTTGTACGGCCGAGCTATGTTGCTGTCAAGATGATGGACTTGGTGGGAATGAAATCCTAGCAGACCTTCTGTCCAGAAACCTTCCGTATCCCGTAGATGAGGCACCATGCCTCGGCGCGTGTGGCGGTGGAGCCATGGTGGCCATCGACTTTGAAGATGGAACTGGTGCTCTTATATCGGGCCTTCAAGAAACGTTATTTGAATTGGGTCTCGTTGAGAATGAAGCGCAAGATGCCAGCTCCATCGCTCCGGTAACTTTCGAGCCAGTGGACCAAAATGCAATTGTCACGGAAATCGATCGGGGCGTTGTCATTTCAGAAATTGATAGCAAAGCACGTGATACGCTTGAATCTTCCAAAGACGAAGCAATTCTAATGGCGACAAAAATCGAGACGGTTAAAGTTGAAGAAAAACTCGAAAAATCCCAACGAGCAAAACCAAAAAGTGTCGAGCTCGTTGATGTCCGAGATCGAATGAGAGCGGAGGCTGCCAAGAAGGACGAAGAACGCGTTAACCCATGGCTCAATGCGGCCGGTTATCTAGCCGGTAAAGCAGCACAGCAGCTTTTCGGAAGCAAATAAGACAGAGGCCGAACGACACACGGTGTGTGTGTAATGGGAGTTGGGGATAGAACAAATCTGTATTAGATTAAGACGGTGGTACGAAATAGAAAAAGCACTGGGATTTTTCTTGTTCACTTGAGTGCGAAAAAAGGAGCCCGAGATCAGGAGAGTTAGTACTGTTTCCTTGCGGCCGGCATCCACAGGACTTCAAACCACCCACTTAGGATGGGTGGCATCCTCCCGACAGCATCTCAAATCCTCCACCAGACGTTTGCAATGAAGGTACCCTCAGGCATATTTGATCACGTCGATTGTCGCGTGAAGATACCACTCCACCCGCGCCAGGTGCTTACGAATGGCGTGGTAGTGAAAGAATCGACAAGGTTCTCACGCACTCATGGTGGTACCCGCCGACGGCGATACCGAAACAATTCCATCAAGGAGGGATCCAGATGAGTCTCTGCAAAGTCCAAATCTTGCTGCGTCATGTTACGATATCGTCCGGCATCCGTTCCATATTTGACCATGGCGGATATCATATTGTTTTGGGCATGTTTATGTTGCCACTTGGCCTCGTCCAGCAAATATATATGATTATTGGGAGACAGCAATTCGCCACCCCCACACTCACAAACGAGTTTCATGACCTTTTGGCCATGAAAGAGTGTATCTTCGAAGCGAATCAACAATCGAGGAAAGTCAGCATGGACATAGGACTGATACCACGCATTCCAATAATGTACCAGAGACGGCCATGAGGGTCCGACCTGCGGGTTTTGGCCCATCCAGACTGGCACTGAGGATGCATTTAAAAGATGTTTGTATTTGCTCCGATCAAAGTCGTTAGGTACCAAATTCGGACAGTGTTTCTTTGGATTATGACTCCATCGCGCCCCATATCCTTGTTTGCACATGGATTGCATCCAATAGTAGGGATCTCGTACCAACACAATGGGAAGAACGTGTTCTTTAGGAATTTCTGGTTGAATCGTATGATTGTACTTTTCCGTCGCCATTTTGTGCTTGGCCCACGGTACTTGATTCAACATGCCATTGCTGTCAGATACGACATCATTGGACTTGTTCTGAGCATGATGGGGGAAACGGCAGTTGGCCTGGAGGGAAATTCCAAACGCCGTCGATCCACTATTGAACATTCCTGAAACTCCTAGAAAACGATTGGAGGACTGCGGCACTTTGGCTTGAAAGGCTCGACAGGCATCGTTGAGACCCACAATCACCGGTTCGGCTCCATATAAATCGGTGACTTGTGTCCATGTAGGCAACGTCAAAATTTCCGAGGGATCCAAATCCTCCATTCCGGCGTCCTTTAGAATGGCTAGGATCGGCTCGCGATCTTTTCGTACGCTTCGTTGATCGAGAGTCGAGTTGAAGGAAGCCTTTGTTGTGGACCCAACAGTAAAAGTATCACTGGTAACTAAATAATTTGAGAACCTGGTGGTGTTCCGAGAGACGACGGCGCCCCTCGCATCGCGAAGGACCACATGATTGTTGTTTTTGTTGCTGGACGTTTGCGGTTGTTCCAGCGAATTGTCATATCCATTAAAGTAACTGTTGTAGGTGCTCAGAGCAGTAATTTGACTGTATTGATAAACGATAAATACAAGGAGTGCAGCGAATACGTAGACTCTTCGCTTCAATCTTCGACGCCGCTGTCTCGTTCGTTGCGTCGATGACCCAAAGCTGCAACTCGTTGGCAGTAGACGTGGACGAGTCATTGCCCGATAAAACTCACAGATTCCCTCCTCTCTCGCTCATATCATCATGGCGTCCTTTCAAACTGAATTCCGGTCCTATGCTCGAATAGGGTGGTGGCATACTATCCGGCTACTAGAGACTTGACGAAAATGGAAAAAATCGAAGCCCGCCTTCGCATAGCTCTCCGGCGGCAGATTGTTTTGGCGCGCACCGTCACGCACCACCAATGTGCTTATTGACTCGACCGACTTCAATTTCCGTCGGCGCGCCCGCCCCCGCCCCTCGAGGCATGCACGTCGCCCTCTTCCGTGTCGCAGCACCACCAACCAACAAAAAAGCGAAGAGGAGTCATCCTCCGATATTCTCGGAAAGAAGAAAGACCTTCATTCATCTTCTTCCAACCTCTAACAACAAAGCACCCCAAACTCTGGAGTAAACAAGACAACATGCCAGAATTCACATCCTTTAGCTACTCCAAGCTGACACTGCTGCAGGTTCAGGGAGCCCGTGATCGATCGGGGAGACAAGTGGAACTTTCCCAAGCAGCCAATCGGTTTCAAACCGTTCGCTCCGAGTGGCACAAGCAATTGGCACGATCCATGGACTATGCGAACCAATCCCAAGAATTGATTCTTCCAGCGATCGTATCGGCCTTTTCGGATCGAGACATTTCCCCATTTATGGTCGATCGGCTGGTCAAACTTTGCAGGGCCGAACTACGTGCCAATGTGGCCTGGCAGCGGGGTCTCGTCAACGTCAAGGCCGACTGTCAAGCCGACATTGATTGGTGGAAGAAACAACGACAAAACGAAGAAAGCGACAAGTTGAAAATAGTCCAGGAACTTAATGCCAATATGCGAGCAACCCAGCTAGAGATTCAGCGTATTCAACTCCGACTCAAAATTCAAGAACTACAATCGCGACTACAACAAGCCGTGAAAGAACAACAACAACACCACCACCACGACCACCAAGAAGAAGAGGAGCTGGCACAAGTGGAACGAAGATTATCTCTGGGAAGTGATGAAAACGACTGTAGTTATTTTGTTCCAATGGTAATCATTGACAAACATGAGAAGGGTGACGACAAAAAGCAGCATGGGGAATGGGTCGAAATTGATGAAGACTACTTCCAAGCTAGTACGTCGGGAGGTGGTGGTAGCTCGGACTGGGTCCTTTGTTCATGAATGAATGACATGAAAACAACGCTCATTGATGGAACTACAGTATCTATCTACATGTCTTCCACACCATCTTGACACCCCTCTCTCGCATCTTGGCGCGATCCCCTTCGTTGGTCACCCAACAACACTAAGATGAATGGAAGACGACGAAACGTTGGTAGTAGTGGCGCCAAATTCTAGGCGGTCGGCAGGAATTTTCACACGTCATCCATTTGAAATTCCGTTCCGTACTATGATAGATTAGAAAATTTGGATCGGCACGCGCGCCATTTTATACATAGGTAGGGAGGGCTATATGTTGGAGTGCTGTGACATTTTCTTTTAGCCGTTCAGACGCTGAACAGTCGAAAACGCAAGCGAACTCACAGCTAGCAAGGCGAGTTCTCGGCAACAACACTATTACAGCAGCTCCTCCGGAGCTGCAGCTAACTTTGTTTCACTCTGGTTTCGGTTAAGAAAACACCTTGCCTCATTGGAGATGGTGACTCATTGATATTTGTTCTGCAAGAGCATGCTTAGGTAAAACTACTCAAACCAGTGCTCCGACTCAAACGACAAGAACTGTCTCGGCGGCATTGACTTGTAAAGTTCCACATACTGCCCATCCTTCAGAAATCTAATCTGCTACTAGCTAGAGAGCTGGCTACAACTCCCACTGTCTACTGGGGTAGATTAGGAGCATCGAGAATCCCAAAGCATGCCATCACTTCATCTTTCGTGCCACAATCAGTAAACGAGAAGCGAACTTCATCCAGTCGTGTGCTGTTGGCAGCAGAGGCGCACGTCTCGGGTCGACGCACAGGTTCTCAAACACATACATATTGTACAGAAGTTTTACATACGGGAAAAGCTACGCCGGAGCGCCTACCGGAGTGTCAACCGGCGCACGCCGAATTTCGAGCCACGTCTCCGAAATTCTGTCGTTCAGCGAGGTTTCCCCGACGAACTTCATCTGCATCTATCGTATCATTCAACTACTAGTGACAGCTCCTCATTCTTCTTTTGCGAACAATCGACTACTGACGACAGCACCACCAGCAGCAACTATAGAATTGTTGTACACAACAAACAGAACCTCCAAAATCGTTTCATAGAATCACCATGAATACTTTCGTTTCCCTCATCCCACAGCGCCACAAAACAAAGAATCTGCTGGGAGGATGGTGGAACAATAACACGTTTCACCAATTGGGCGCGAACCTGGGAGCTCCGATTCAGAATTTCGTGAAACGAAAGAGTAGCGGCAGCAAGTATTTTGGAGCAGCATCACAGTACATTTCCGATGATCAGACGGTAGATACGACGACGACATGGGAGGATAAGCTCCGAATACAAAACGAACAAATACAACACCAGTCGTCTTCGCATCGACGAATAAAGCAAACAGTGGTCTTTATCAGTCGTGGTCCTCCGGTAGACACCATTGCACCTCCACCACCCCCACAGCAGCAGATTGTCTCCGAACAACAGCGAGTCCTGGAGAAGCGTCAGCGCAAATCACAGCAAAAGAACAAGGTGTTGATGCTGCTGCAGCTCGAGCAAGTTGCCATGCAGCGAAATGCTCTACGACAATCTAGACGAAGGATGCTCCGGGACGAGTTATTTGTCAAGGTCATGCAAGGCCGGATAAAACACAGACGAATGATGCGCCTACGAAGGTTAGAGGAGATGGATGCGCGGATACAAACACGACGTCGAGCCCGAACGGAGGAGCAGCCGCTGCGGGATCTGGAAGAGTATTATCGAAAATTCGATACGTGCCTGGAGGAACTGGAGGACCGAAATGAAATAATGGAGCTGGAAGCCTTTAAGCAACTTGTGATTCGAGAAGTAGAAGAGCGAGCAGAAGCACTGCAAGTCTTTCGAGAACGCCTCAAAGTTGTACACGGACAGTTGATGCAAAAGTTCATTGTGGACGAACTGATTGAAGGTGGACTCTACTTACGACCACGCCGATCAAAGGAAACGCTCAACGAATGGATCGACATTAATGAAGTCGACATTGATCATCAACGCGATGCATCAGCACCATTAAACAGCTCTGATGATGGCTCGGAATGGGTTGTCTGCGACTTTTAGTGGTCCCCAGACACTTTGAACGCAGTGTAGGTGCAGACAGCAACACGGCCGCGGCAACCGGGAGCTGTGCTGCCCAGCCAGCTCTACTCCAGGTAGCAGCAGACCGCAAATTCTGCGACCAGGATAGCAATAATAGACCAGTGTACTCTAGAAGCAAAAGACTGATTGCGAGGAGACCCAGTTGAATGCACGGGCTAAGAAATCTCACTTTGCTGCTTCTTGGCGCCTAGTAGCAGTACGCGGGCGGCCATTGGATTCGCACTCTAGAATCATACTAATACAGCTTGAAACCCACACATAAAAGTCATGTAGTTACTTCTGAAAATAGTCGAACTCACCATTCGTCTACAAGCTGCTAGAAGTAGCTAGTAGGGAGAGAGCAGCATCCCCAGGGCAAGATCGAGGACTTGTAGCTAGCACCACCACCACGAGCAAAGCAGCTCCTATGATTAGTAGACTCTTTCCAGCAACAGATCGGGAAGCTTCGCTCCCTTCGTTATAGTAAATTGCATTCGATTTAGTTCCAATCATTGACGCCTACACTGATTGCCAATCTTCGCCTTCAATGTAGCTACTCCCACCGACAGATACCTGGTCGGAGAGATGTCATTCGTTGTTGAAGAAAGATTTTGCGACACCAAGGACGCCAAGGCTGAAATGTGATGGGATGACGTGCTTTCGCGAAGTCGTCGCGTCAGAAGGATTCGTGATATCGTACCTACTTACAATAAGTAAGCACAATATTAGGATCCGTTGCTTTCGTCTTTGGATATTTTCAACGATGACCTTTGTTGAAATCTCTCGAGTCTGTACCTCGTCAGCTGAACTCTTGACTAGATTGACCACACTTGTCAATCGTCAATGATACTGCTCTTGTCCCTTGCAACTCGCTGCCAATGCAAAGGTCTCTACTTTTAGATAGTTTCTTTCACACACTTCGCTCCTTAGAGTTATGACTACAATACTTGACCCTCTCCATCCATCGCTGCTTCCGACATTATCGCAAACGATCGCTCTTTGCTTTATTCAAGTCTTCCAACATGAAGACTTTTCTTTTCGCTTGTCTCCATGTAGTTGCTTAGCTAAATTAGCTTCACGTCAAGCTAGTTAGCTTCCGTTCCAAGATTCCAAATAGTGAATCTTTCCGTTGCCGCTCCAAATGTTTTCTTCCTCTCTAGTAATCCGAAATTGATAGTCGGAGACTCGGAGCGCAGACGACTAAACGGACTGTCGACTCGATGGACTCGGATGACGTCGGCACCTCATTTTCCAACATCCTCCCTCTGCGCTTCGACTGGGTGATCGACTTCGAACACAATTTTCTCCCAATCTTCTCTGATACGCAAATTCCCGTTTCGCACTCTCTCTGCAAATTTGGAGTGCAACTTCTCTGGAAGATTCTTCGTCATCAAGTCGCTTTCGTTTTCATCTGTTCTCACATATGCGGGGACAATCTCTTTCCTGTTGTAGAGTGTTCGTATGAAATGATGTCTGACCTCAATGTGCTTGGTCCGGCTACCGACCGATGGATTCTTGATGAGGAAGATGCATCCTGTGTTGTCCTCCATCAAGATTCCTGGTTTCTCCACGTAGAAAATTTCGTCCAACAACATCATCAAGAATCTTGCTTCGCATGCCGCCAAAGCCGCACTGACATATTCGGCCTCGGTGCTGGATAGTGTGACGATGTGTTGTGTTTTGCACAGCCAGCTCACAAGCATCCCTCCGAGAGTGTGTAGGTTCCCAGATACGCTTTTTCGATCGTCTTTGTTCGTCGCGTAGTTTGAATCGGCGTTCGATCCGCATCGCATTGCCTTGGGCTTTCGAAAGATTAGTTTCAACTTGTCCTTGTGCTTCCATATGAAACCGACGAATCGTTCCAACTCTTTCCAATGATCTTCATTCGGATTTCCAAATTGTCTTGCCAATTCCCGCGCCGCGTTCGCACCTTCCGGCAACAACTTGCAGACCAAGTAATTGATTTTTCCGACGATCGTTCTGTAGTCTGTCGCATTAAGTGGTTTGTCTTCCTTGTTCTTCTCCAACGAAATACCTGGCGTTCCGGGTGTATCGTAGCCTTTGGGTTTCTTCCCGGTCAATCGTTCGTAGGCGTTGATGATTCCGTCAACAAAGTCGTGCATGTCGGCCTCTAAGTAACGCTCTCCGTTTTCGTCACGCTTTTCCTTGTACCAAACACCTAAGTGTTTTGTGAAGCCGTCTTGATTGGTGAATCCAAATCGCTTCTTAATTCCGCTTTTGAACTGCGCGATCGCGTCCTTTGTGCCGCACAATAGCGTGTCATCAACATGAATCACCGCGATGATAATTGTTTCTCCCTCGTCATCTCGTCGAAAGAACACACACGGATCCACGTTGCTTTGCTGCATGCCCATCTCTTCCGTTAAGTGCTTGGTATACGTCTTGAAAAATATCAAGGCGGCGTCGACATCTCCATACATCGATTTTAGCCTTTCGATGCACATCGTGTTGGCTTCTTCTTCGGTGATGAACCCCAACTCGAGTAATCCTTCGGGGAATTCCATAAAGCTTCGATCTTCTTTGTCGCCTTCTAGGAATGCCGCCTCCACGTCGATTGAGTCGAGACAAAAGCGCTTCTTTTCGTCTGGGTCGTCGGCCTTGAATAAATATATCCCGAACACAACATGTGTCGACGTATCCGTGCCGACCGGGGAGTGTGACTGTTGAAAGTCAATTCCTGGGATCATTGTGAATCCCTTTGAACAGATCCTGACCTTGTATCTGATTGAACCGTCTGGTTCCACTTTCTTCTTGAAGACCGGCTTGGATTTCATCAACTTTTTGTTTAATTGTCGCGGTATGGACTTCGGTACTTTCTTCCAACAACCTCGTTTGATAAAGTTGTTGATCTCGTTTGCCGTTCCATTTCTCCATTGTTCCGCTTCTGGTCCGTTCAGGGCTTCTTTCATCGTCGTCGGTGTCCCGTAATCTGACTCCATCATCATCACATTTTCATAGCAAAAGTTGACTTCCTTTGTAGATTTTGTGCCGTCTTCTTCTGCGAATTCCGTAACTTCCGAACGATTCTCGACAATAGGATTGTAGGAGGTGTCGAGGCGACGTAGTTCTCGATCGATTCTTTCTCGTTTTCGCTCCGCAGCTGTCTTAATCGGCTTCGGTGGTGGCGCGATTTCTTCCTCCCCACTATCATTTTCTGTAGTGTTTTGTTCCTCCCCAATTTTATCCCCATCGTCTTCTTTTTCTTCTTCTTCACCCTGGACCGACTCTTCTTCGATAGTTGGAGTGGGGGTTGGTGGTGTAGGCGCTGGATCGTCGTCGTCGTCGTCAGAATCTGACAAAACAGCCGCTGTGGAATTTCGATTTCGCAAAATACTGGCTGGTTGTTTATTCCTCCCTGCTGGCGGCGATGATGCGCGATTGGGGTTGATAGGTGGAACATCCTCATCTTGAGGAATAATGTGGGGGCGGGGTGCATCCGTATCGGGTGGCGGCGTGTCGTCAATGCCGGGTGGTAGTTCCTTGATTTCCGCGTCTTGCTCAAAAATTGAAATGCCATTTCGCGGGTCGAGGCGCGAAAATGTGAGCCATTCGACGTCGCGGCTCTCGATGACGTGCTGAGTTTGCGGGTTGTACATACGGTACGTGTCCGGCGGGCGACCTTGGGCATATCCAACCATTAGCATTTTTATGCCTTTTTGTTTCCACTTGCCCGTGATTTGAGCGCGGTTTGTGACGATCGCGGGACGGCCAAACTCAATTAGATGTGCGGCGAGTTTTGTCACGTCTTGATAAACCACGGCGTTCGCCGGCTCGGACCGCACTGATGATAGGGTCACATTCTCCGTAGTGTTGTGGTAATTGATGGCTTCGCCCCATAAACGTTGTCGACCTTCCTCGTTAATTCCAGCGGCGAGCATCGATGCGTTTGCTCGTGTTATCAGGACAGGAATTCTTCGTTCCACTACGCCATTCATTTGCGGGGTATGCGGTGCTGTCCTTTCCAGCGTGACTCCCAGTTCGAGGCATAGCTTTGATAGTGGGGCAACGTTTTCTCCGGCGTTGTCACATCGTAGATACGTGACAGAGAATCCCAAACCTCGTAGTTCCATGATGATATCCCGTGCGAAATCCACCATAGGTCGTTTGCGCGCGTTGAATCTTACCCATGACTTTCGTGAAAACTCGTCAACGGCGCAGAAGAGATATTTCGATCCACCCAAGGTTTCGGTAAATGGTCCTGCCGCATCCAGATAGATTCGTTCGCCCACTCGTTTGGCTTTTGCTAACGAGACTTTGCTGACTGCCTTTTGTCTCGCTTTTGCCAGACCGCAACCTTCGCATGGTAGCAAGGTCCCTTCCAGTTTGACGCCATAATAGCGCGCGGTCTTGTGCAATAATTGGGGACTCTTATGCCCCCACTTGTCGTGCGCTTCGGAAATGTCCATCGTTGCCGGCAGCTTCTTCCCTTTTCCATATGGCTGTCTCTGCTTGGGCGAGCCGTCGGGGCCAAGTTGATCGTCCGGCACATCTTTCCAAATTTCGTGGTCATCCACATTTTCCGTCGCGGCATTATTCACCGTCGGGTAAACTTTGCATCGCCTGGCGCGCAGATACCACATCCCATTTTCCTTCTTGATGAAATTAACGCGTTCGTTGTTTCGCGTCATATAGCCTTCGTCCTCACTCATAATCAGCTTCCAACCTTGCTTTTGCAGTGGTTTCAATCCCATCACGTTTGTCGCGAAGGTTCGGCAATGCAGGACCGGGTCAAGGCATAGCCTCACTGGTGGGTTGTCATAAGTCACAAGTCCCAGCATCCCTTCGTCTTCGCAAGCCACTAACTCGTTGCTTCCCACTCTGACTTCGGTGGTGGATGGTCTTCGGTTGGTCAAGGCTTCGTCTTCGTTGATGATGTGCAACGATGCACCAGTGTCGACCAGTAGATCGATATCCTTTTTGTCGTTGCTTTCGTTGTCGAGCTTCCATCCGACCTTCTTACCGGATGGCTTTAAAGACATCACAATTGGTGAGAGGCTTTGACTGTCATCGTCCTCCCCAATAATGAACACGGTTTCTGCATTGTCTTCGGTGATGGAAGTCGTTTCCATGGGCTGTCGTTGGCCGAACCACTCGTTCCAGTAGTAATTTTCGTAGTCCAGTGAGTCATCTGAGTCCTGTCTCGGGATCAATGCAGGTAGATCCGACTCTAAGCTTCTCTCATCTTCCTCGACCGCATCCCACATAACTTCATCATCGATGTAGCGAATAGTCTCGTCCGCGTCGTAGCTCCATCCTTTATCCCAGAAGTTGTCGTTTTCCTCATTATTGTACCAGTCGGATGGGTCGTAATTGTCGTCCATTCCGCATTCAAGCAAATCGGGGAGCGATTCGTCTTCCTCTTCATGCTGGGCGGTGTCGTATTGGTTTTTGCCTTCAGCATCGTTCTTGGCACTGCCAGCGTCGCCCTTTTCGTTATCTTGGGTTCCGTCGTCGACGTCTTCGTCATCATCGTCCAATATTTCGAAGTAATTCTTCGTCGCAACTTTCTCAACAAATTTGCTCGTCCTCTTTTTCGAAGTTCCGGCCACGGTCACCCAATCGACTTCACGATCGCATTTCTCGAACTTGGTAGCATCGAAAGCGGTTCCTTTTTCGTTTCGGACCCCAACTCCGTCTTCATCATGGACTTGGGTTCCATTTTCTTGGTTTTTGTCTTTTGTTACCGCTTCGACACAAAACGCTGCAACAAATCCGGTCTCAGAGTCCTTGGACGGGCAATTGGCGGCCAGATGCCCTTGCTTCTTGCACTTGTAGCACACACGATGCTCCATCACGGGCTTTCCGTCGCCTTTCTTGCTTTTCTCTTCGTCGGCTCTTTTTCCTTTACAGTCTTGGACTCGGTGCCCTTGCTTCCCACAATATTTGCAAAGACCCTTGAATTTCTTCTGGAACTTCTTCTTCTTTTTGTCAACCTTTTCGGTAGTCATCGCAACGTTCTCGGAAGACTTCTTTCCTTTTCCGTCTCCGCCGTCATACATTTCTTTCCAGCGACGTTCGAGGTCTCGCGTGATCTCTCCAAGTTCTTTCTTCGCGATGCCATGTACGATTAGCGCCGTCTTTACCGCATCGTACTCACTCGTTAGCTTCGTCAAAAGATGGGTCTTGATTTGCAATTCGTCCATCACATACTTCTTATCGATCTTTGCGAGTCTCTCGTTAATGAGAAAGATTCGATTCTTGAAGTCTGTTGGCTTTTCTCCTTTCTTCATCGTCATCTTTACCAAATCTTCTTGTACCGACTGCAAGTCTTCTTGATCATGCTGCTCGTATGAAGCGACTAGAATATCCCAAGCTTTCTTCGGGTCATCTTCCGTCTCGGTCGTTATCATTGTGAATGCTGTTCCTTCTGTTGCACAAATGATGTAGTCCATCGCCATCTCCCTGATAGCGATCTCATCGTCTTTCTTACTGCTGGATAAGTCATCCGTAAATCCCTGGTAAAACTTCTTGCGTCTGGCGTATGCCATCGACTTGATCTTCCATTCTCTGAACTTAGATGGTTCCGATCCATCAAACTTGAACACCTTGAAGGTGTGCGAATCGGTAGTGTCTTCCTTACTCGTCATCTTTCGTGTTGCGGTTTTTCGCAAATTCGTCGCTCGACCAATTTCTCCGTGAGAATTCAATCAATCGCTTGATCAAGCGTGTTGAAATCTCTCGAGTCTGTACCTCGTCAGCTGAACTCTTGACTAGATTGACCACACTTGTCAATCGTCAATGATACTGCTCTTGTCCCTTGCAACTCGCTGCCAATGCAAAGGTCTCTACTTTTAGATAGTTTCTTTCACACACTTCGCTCCTTAGAGTTATGACTACAATACTTGACCCTCTCCATCCATCGCTGCTTCCGACATTATCGCAAACGATCGCTCTTTGCTTTATTCAAGTCTTCCAACATGAAGACTTTTCTTTTCGCTTGTCTCCATGTAGTTGCTTAGCTAAATTAGCTTCACGTCAAGCTAGTTAGCTTCCGTTCCAAGATTCCAAATAGTGAATCTTTCCGTTGCCGCTCCAAATGTTTTCTTCCTCTCTAGTAATCCGAAATTGATAGTCGGAGACTCGGAGCGCAGACGACTAAACGGACTGTCGACTCGATGGACTCGGATGACGTCGGCACCTCATTTTCCAACAGACCTTTTCTCAACCGACGACCATGGGTGAGAGTGGCATCATTCACTCATTGATGTCATTATGATCCAAAGTCTCCTACAATTGGCGCCTTTTCAAACATGGTGCAAGTGACCCACCCGCGAAAGGGCAAGAACAAGTGTCTCACACAAAGGACGCTGGTCAATCTCCTAATTGTCCTGGCAACACTCACCGTCGCGATCAACTTTTTGTCGCTGGCTCCACTGGAAAGCTCGCCTTTCTTTCCAAACGATTTATTTCTACTCAACAAAAGAAACTCATCACTTCTTACAATCACCAAATCGTCGGGTTCGTATGTACTTTCTTTCCCCGTACTGAACGAAGAGCAAGGACGACAGCACATATTGGCGCTTTTCAAAGAAGCTGGCGTTGAACTCACACCCGAGAAAGAAGCTGCTTTGCCAACTTGGTCCCAAGTGCAGGAAGTTGTTGGACCCCACCCCTACATTTTGGGACTGGAAAATTGCCAAGCGTATCGAGATGAGGTACCTCCTTTGGAACGGATGCTTGGCAGTGCAGGCATGTTCAACTCTGGTAAGTCGTCGTCGCTCCAAACTCGTCGTACATTCGAAAGGGCCGCCTTCTGACGATTCTACTGTTCACAGGCACCAATTTGGTGACACATTTGCTGAAACAAAACTGTGAAATTCCTGAAAGAAGGAAAAAGGAGGGGCCCCATAAATCGAAGGAAAGCTATGGGATGCGGTAAGTCTCGCAGTTGCCCTCGTTTGATTATTCACCGATATTCTAACGCATTTTTATCGTCACCAAAGATGGCAAGTGCCATGGGGCAAGCACACACCGGCCAAGTTTCGGGAATTGCATTCGACTCAAAAGGCTATGGCAATCAGCAAGGAAAAGATCTTGCCCGTAGTGACATTACGGAATCCTTATACCTGGTTTCGAAGTACATGTAAGAGCCCCTATACAGCTAGCTGGCCGCACAATCGACGAACTCTACGTGACTGTCCCGCGCTGAAGAATGCAGCGACGGGAGAGTGGAACGAGGTGACTGTCCGTTATGGAGCCGGTGAGGATAGTCACAAGAGCCTGGCACACTTGTGGAATGATTGGTACTCGTACTACATTCGAGACGCCAAATTTCCTTGGATAGCGGTTCGTATGGAGGA
Source organism: Nitzschia sp. DOCU1 (assembly GCA_951394045.1). NCBI lineage: Eukaryota > Bacillariophyta > Bacillariophyceae > Bacillariales > Bacillariaceae > Nitzschia > Nitzschia sp. DOCU1. The sequence goes on along the minus strand of OX595996.1, from coordinate 925,797 downwards.
TTTGGTCTTTTATCCGAAAGAAACCGTGCGGGCTATATGTGAATGTGCGGGAGGAGAGATTCGAACCGACCAAGACTTTCAGTTTATTGTCGACTCGGCCAAAGCAGATAGCCCCGGCCATGACGCCTCGACCGGAATCTATGCTGCCTGGATCAAGTACTCTAAGCCCCCGGCTCCCAAGTTTGGCTTTTCCGATCTTGACTACGAAGCGGCCATAGAAGCGCTGGACCCTGGCTTGATGGAGGCATTTGGCTATAAGCACCCGCCGGCTGAGTAACATCTAAGCTATCATTTACAAGCCCCCACGAAGTGGCTGTCGCCTAGTTAAACTTCTCAAAGAACCAGTCTCGTGGGTAATCGCCAATGAGGTTGCTGAAGTTGTGAGGAATGTTCTTTCGTGTGACCAGTTCGTCACAAAATTCCTGCATATCGGTGTTCTTGGGAAGGATCGTAAAGCGCTCGCGCATCTTCTTACCCAAGAACGGTCTCAGTAGTGTCATGAGTGCCGTCATCCAACGGGCAGCCCCAGCTACATACATCTTCTTCATCCTGACGGGCAAGATACCAATGGTCAAGCGGTCCATTTTGGCACCCAATTCGGTTGGCACCAAAGTCATCATTTTCCAAAATCCAATCAGGGCCAAGTCTTCAATAAGAAGGGCGCCATTATTTTGGGCGTTTTGGTCGAACATGACCAAGTGGGCAAACCACACGACATAACGCAAATGTTCCGCATTTGAGAATTTCTTGATTTCTGCCTTGTCTAGATTCCCCAAGTCAATCCACCAGATAAAGTGGCCCTTATCGTCATACGATATCTGAATATCCCAAATTTTGGCCGTGGCAAAGATCGAATCCTTGGTGAGGGGTTCTTCTAGGTCCTTGCGATTGTCATCCATCCAAGCAAAATAAGCATCGAGGCGACGGCTGGCCTTGGATACATTGATCTTTGTTTCCTGCGTCTTGGGGTCTTCCTTCTCGGCCCACTTTAGAAAAGCTGAGAGAAACTGATCTTGTGTGGCATTGAACGGTTCGAGAGGTACAAGCTCCATGACGGGTTTATCCATGGTCTTTTGACGTTCCGATATGTACGCATTTAACAGCTCGAGACCGTCCTCCAGTGAATCTACTAAAATATCACCCTTGGCGTGCTTTCCATCGGCCATTCCAAAGGTTTCAACGGTCATGCCCCAAATGGATTTGCCCCCTTCCACTTTGGTATCCAGCAACAACTTTTTCATGGCCGCGAGCTCTTTCTGATGGTCCTCCTCCGTGTGGGTGGCTGGTTCCGACATGATCACGGTTTCTCTTTGCAGTAGTAAGATGAAACAAATCCTTCTTGTTCAAAAACAATGCGATGGTCATTATGAGGTAGGTATCCTGAAAAATCCTTGGCAAAAGCCCTTGGCGCAGTTCTATTCGTGGATAAAGTGAGTCGAGGATGCCGTGGCAGACGTGGAACACAAATGTGCGGGCGGTCGGGCGGGCCAGCGGGCGGCACAAGCACGGACCGACCGACAGGACCAAAAACAGAAACAATGACCAACCCGATTACTTTGTCAGCGACCGTTGCCAACGCGGAGTTCTTCTCTCTACCAGGTACGATAGTAGCGCAGCTTTTGGGGTATACTCGCAAGAGAACTATTGCACGCTGCAGTTTTCGTCTGACTGTTAGTATTTCTTCGTTCTACTACTATCTCTTAGCTTCCTTTTGGGCAAGAAGTGACCACGTCAAGATCAAATCCATGCAGTCCATGCGCCGCAGAACGTCGGCTTTCCATAGCATCCTGTTGATCATTGGAAGCTCGCCGGGGCAGGATCGGGCACGCGAAATGTTTAGGAGTGCCTACTGAGAAGCCGGACACTATATGCTATTCAACTTCTATATTATTGTAGCCACACCGTGATGCCTGAACTCGTAATGGAGGCCCGACACGTTTCGGTCACCCAAATATTCAATGAACACGAACAAGCATGCCCCCTCATGGTTCATACCAGAAAATATCAGTCACCAAGTAGGACTACTTGTTTCGAGTGAGGAAAGTCTTTCCCATTGCAAAACCAAGCCAATCGAGAACTAAATGCCCCGGCCCACGGTGTGTTCTAATCACCTAACTGAGGCCAGTAGTACCGATGGGTGTCAAGCTGTCTCTGCGAATGGGGAATCGATTGTTCATAAGAGATACATTCCTCATATCGGAGCTTCCCCCCGCAAGAAGGCTATCTCTTCGGATCGGAAAGCGGAAAGGATTGTAGCCTGGTTGTGAGTAAATCTCGATCAATCGCCTGGCATTGCTTTCTTGTAGCTCTCTGATCCGCTGTGTAAGGGACATCGAATCGCCAGAGTCGAGACCCGACCGGATGGAACCTGCATCTTTGCTTGCCCCAATAAAGTTATTAGTCGACAACAGAGAACCTCTCCGGGAAACACTTCCATGTACGGCATGTTCATCCACAGCAGCTAATTCTCGAGCACGCCTCTCGGATATCGCAGATTGGGTCTCCACCATGAGTCGAAAACGCTCCGGATTCCGCATCCCGTACATCGACTGGCGCACCTGCTCGATTAGTATCGTCGACTGGTGACATCTTCGCTTAGAAAATAGCTCTTCATGTTCCCCTGGTGACTGAAACGGCTCTAAACCCCGCACACAGAAATTGTCTTGGTCCAACGCCTTGTCGTTGCCCCCAGAAGCACGTAAGCGCTCGATTGTCCGTAGACGATCTATAAGGAAGTCTTCATAGTCATTTCTCTGTGATCGCGGCGAAATCACGTCTGAGTGAGAATTGAACATGCATGGCGCAGCGCGGTTGGCCCATCAAAACTTAAACTTACTGTGTACCAAACATCTTGGTCCCTGTAGTCCTTGAAGGATTTGCGATTAGACGGCAGTAGATGGACATGAGCCTTCTTGGCCCAAGAAACATGTTTTGTTATCCGTCTCCTTTTCGTGGGCGCTGCCCGTTTCAGCTCACACACTTCATCGTCCCTGGTCCCCCTACCCACCGATGCGACACGTGCGGAGAGGTTGCTTTGAGGCTCCATCAATAAAGGCCGATCGTTCTTGGACTCCGGTGCTATCATCTTTGTCTATGCTATCGTAACTTTGTGACAACTAGGGGATTGTTTCCTCAGAGATGCCAGAGTTCCCAATGAGTTTGTGCGTAAGACTTGTGTCGTGGAGAGTTGAAGAGAACACATGTCAAACTTCACCAAAGACGCGCTGAGGTGGTGTTCTGTTTTGTGTGTGTTTCGTTCGGGCGAGTGTTTCTGTGTCGCATGATTCTGGAACCGACCGGTAGGCCTGGTACTTGGAACTCCGTAGAAGCACAAAAGAAGAAGCGATTCTGCCGTTCGGTCGCTAGAGAACTTCTGAGTCACGGCTTCACTCAATAGCCCTGAGGCATATTATTCTTGCCAGGAACTTTGAGAATGTTTGTCGGGCTTCAATCTTTATAAGGGAGAAGAAAATGGAGAGATCGAAACACTGTAGTATTTCTCCGAGAATGAAATATCACCTGAAAGCCACTTAAATGATTGCTAGTAGACACTCTCATTCGCTGATAATACAAGCCCTTGCCGTGAAAGTGAAGTAACGTACGTTTCACTGTGATTGAAGTCTCAGCATCTGCAAGTGTTCTCCATAAGGCATATTATTCCTCCTTCCTTAGAATAAATCTTTAGAAACAGTCTCATAATATAATATTTTGCGATCGGGTTCGATGGAAATGGCGGCCTGAGCAAAGCAGACGGCATGGCAAACTTTTGACCATGGCTGTACCTGTGAGCTCACTACCCGAACCTGTTCGAAGAGAGTTACAGAAATTTGGAACTGAAATGGCAGAGAAACAGGAGTTTGATGCTGCCGATCATTTTCACATTTTCATCGAGCCGGCCTTGCCTACGGCGCACCGTAGGATTCTACTCGATGCTCAAATCGACAGACCGTCAACAAAGCAACCTCAAGGACCCACTTTCAACCAGATCCGGGGATTGACCGACATAACCAGTAACCCCTGGTAGAGCCGGGAGGTGTATCACACCCTTTTTTGCCCCTTTTGTGGAAGGATCTGGACCTGAAACGGACAACCAGAAACCGCCGAGTTGATCCAAAACACCCGTGGCCATCGTCGTCGACCGTCGACGGTGACCCGTACATGCCCAGGACCCCCGATAGCCCACCGCCCAAAAGGCTGTGCAGGCTGGCGTACGATACCGTACCCCACGAGCCGGGCTATCGATGACGCCCAGAGAATATCTGCAAAAAAGACACTTGAAGTGCATGCAGACGCAAGCTATTAAACCGTAGCTTTTGAAACTACTAGCGCCAACCCTCCCTCCTTTCACTCTCTACACCGGTAGGTTGTAATTATTAGTGGCTGGCGCCGCCTATACTACCGAAAATGTTGTTCTTGGTGATGGCACTATTGGATGGGACTACTGCACAGTAGCAAGAAACCCTCCAAAATGCCCTTTCGTAACTTGCTTCAAGCGCAGAAAGAGGATTACGATCATATGGGAGACAAGTCGTCGGGTGAGGCTCTTGTGGACTAGAAGACCACTAAACTAGGAATTTGATGACGATTTTGAGAACAAGGATCAGGAGCCCATCTAGGAGCGCGGGTCCCTGCGAGAGAATGCTTCCACGGCCTTGTGATAGACGAAGACGAAGAGATGGGCGTCAATTCCCAGTTGTATGACATGATTGAAACCCCAGCTGTTAAAACTCAAGGGGGTTGGTTGGCCGCTAAGCCGGCCCACCGGTTCTCCCCTGCGCACAATGCTGGATAATCCTATCAAAACATGAAAAACTTCAAAGGCAACACTTGCGTTCGACGACCTGGACAATAATTTGCGAGACATGGCTCAGAACAATGCTCGGTCTACTGGTGGGAGCACTACGATCAGCCCCAGTTGATCCCAATTATGATTGCTGCCGCTTTTGCACGTCATTTTGGTCAAACGAATCTTTCGTCCTCAACAATACTGGTGCCAAACCAGACCATCCCAACGTTGGCGCAGTCACCAAAACATATTCAGACAGACAGGGTGTTTAGTATCTTCTGAAAGATATTTCTGGTGAAACTCTCAAGGGCTTCATGAAGGACTGAATCGCCGCAGAAGGATGTCCTGGATGGTGGGGTTTGGGTTATCACACATGTTGCCGTGGGATGCTATTCTGTCCAGGTCTTGCAGCAACAAAGACTGCAGAGGATGCCATCGATTTTCTCGATCCCGACTCCAGTACCTTTTGGATTCAATGCTTTGCAATATTGGATTCCTGATATCTGTTGTTCACAGGTGATTAGATGGCCGGCATTTCGTATTTAAAGAGCTCCATTAGTTCCGGATCCAATGCCGAGGCCGCATACTCCAGATCCTCCTTAGTCATTCCACTAAAACGTTTTGCGTCTGTTCCGTATTTGATCATGGCTGAAATCAGATTCGTCTATCGAGAGCAGGTACCCGAAGAGTTCTTTAACGTAAGATCCAGATCAAGGCTGAATAGAAGATGACACGTCGACATCTACGTACCTGCTTGCCTCGATGGCCCGGTCCCCACTTGCCGCTGTCGACAATATACGTAAACTCCGCATTGGGATCTCTTGGCACTGCCCCGGCGCACTCGCAGACAAGAGTGATCATTTCCTTGGCATGAAACTGCAAGTCTTCAAATCGCACAATCAACCGGGGATAGTCGGCATCTAAATAGTCCTTGTACCACGCCGTCCAGTAGTGCGCTAGCGAATCGTACGTCACTGCAGGCTCGTAATTCACCGTGACGGGAATGGAATTGCCCTCAAACACAGCTCCAGGCAAAGCAAAGTCATCGGCGTTGGGGACGAGATTGGGACAATGTTTTTCGGATCGGGGCCACTTGGCGGCATATGGATGCTTACACTACATAGACCAAGGTGATGAGAAATGCAAAATGTCAAAACCGACCCAAATAGAGTACTATGTAGCACGTACCATACTTTGCATCCAGCTATAAGGATCCCGAACAATGGCAATGGGGAGCACATTTGTTTTATTGACCCTCCCATCATGACCAGCTGTATTCGTCCACTTTCGAGACGCCAACGTGTGCTTACCCCATGGCACCTGCCATCGGGTTCCTCCATGTACGTCATGTTTGTTATGTGGCATGATACAATTGGCTTCAATGTACATGGCAAAGGGATTCGTTCCCGTATTGAACATTCCTAATAGAAGAAAAAGGCGCCAAATGAAGAAAAACAACATGCCGACATGGTCAGCCGTGCCCATCGAAAACACACAAGTCGTAGCAGCATCAAATTTGTCGTCGTACCTGCCGTTCCTATCGAAGCATCATCCAGTGGTATTGTCTCTCGAAATCGCTGACATGTCTCTAGTCCAATGACTACTGGTCCATCGCCATATAATTTTGTCACTTGACTCCACTTTGGTAAACTCAATACAGTTGGAACATCCAATTCTTCAACACCGGCATCTGTTAAAATCTCTACCAATCGTTCTCGCCCTTGAATCGCCTCTTCATAGGTGATAGAATCCAAATTTTCGGGCAAATTATCGACCAGTCCCTTCAAGTCTTCTCGTTTGACCGACGTGATGGGTTTGTGGAGTACCTTGCCGGTTTTGCCCACTTTTTCGACTTGCTTGGCATGACCTTCTTTGAACATGCTACGATGTTCACTTCGTAACATTTCCATACCAGCGTACCGTTCGTGTTTGGGAGGTGCTGTGAGGACTAGCACAAGAACAAAGGCCAGAAATGCCAAGACGCCCAATGCAATGGGATTGCCGGATCGATGGGATGACGACAACGAAGAGCCCTTGAACCGGAGTTTGCCATTGGCAAAGCCAGTGCCATTATCATCTCCGCCTACTTTGGGGGAGGCGTCTTTTCGTGAGCGAAGGCCCATCATCATGATTGCTTTTGGATTTCAACTGACGGGCGGGGCGAGAAATGAAACTAATGGACGGTCATGGTTGTGCCACCACTCAAAAGGAAGAGGTCGGCGAATGGCATCATTCATCGAAGAGGCTTTGAGTCCAAAATGACCGTTCAATCACGAACAGGGATGGAAGCGGTCCTTTTGGTCGATTACATTTGACTCTGTCGATTGGTGCAGACTTACCTCGTGCTGAACATATTTAGAGTACATAAGGCTATGGGAGGCCGGCAACGACAGCACAGGAAAAAATGAACAAGGAGATGATGCATGAATGCAGATGTCGCTCCGACACTTTTGGAATTGTAACGGTAAACGAACGCCACAATCATCGCTTCCACTTTTGCCATCGGGATCCTAGAGGTATATTGCTGTTATTACATCAAGAAAGGGCAAGCTTGTGGTACAGCAGGTGAACGTTGAAACTATGGCGTCTCCTCTTGCTTCCGATGACGAATCGGCGCCGTCGCTGTCATCCGCCCGGACGGACTCGTCGTGTTGTCCCCGGTTGGACTTCTTGAATGACAACGTGCTAACCGGTATTCTCACGTTTCTTCATTACGAAGACTTGAATACCGTGGCGATTTGCAATCGGCGTCTTCAAACGATTCGAGCGAATCCATCATTGAATCAAACGCGATCTGGCACCATTATATTTGACGAAGACGGGGGGCGGGACTCGTTTACGCGACTGGTGGAAATGATTCGACAACGAAGATTGGCAAATGTTTTTCAGGGAAATCGGACAGTTTTACGGCTGAGAGGATTCTCGGTAAACTTTGATACGAATCGAGCACGGCAATGTCGGTGTCAACCTTCCGTCATTGCTTTGAAGAACGTCTCTAGCCTGGATTTGCAAGGAGAAGAAGGGTGTGGCGATCTACATGGCTGTGCACTCGCGGCGTTACGGATAGGGCCGCTCATCCCCAATATTACCCGTGTCGACATTTCTGGAATCGGAAACGACGTTATGAATTGTCGTGAGTTGCGGTCGGCCTTTCCCAAATTGGAGATTCTAACAGCAGGTGGGGACTGCCAGGCGAGTATCTTTGGACTCGCCGACCTTCAAATACTCCGATCCTTTCAAAGATTAAAAGAGCTGTACGTGCCGGGCCACACGATTCATGGTCTACGACCCTTTCGGCATTTTTTACCGCCTCATTTGGAACGGCTGGATATTAGGGATACCGTCAAAGCAAGTACGCAAGGGGCCATGGAAGATGCAGATCTATTGGATTTATTGAAAAACTATCCCACGTTGCGCTGGCTTCGTTGTGACGCGAGTTCGGACGTCATTGAACGGTTCCAGAAGTTGCGTCCTGATGTCACCATTGTCAACTCTTGAAGAAGCAACGAGACTTCTTGAGTACAAGTGTAATCTAGCACTTGTGTATGAGGGAGACGGAAACGACTACTACGCGGATAGCGCAGCATACATACTGCCCACACGAAAAGCTCTAGTTATTCATCAATCACCCGCGTGGCAAGACACAGTATTTATCGGATCTGTTGATAGCAAATTCGACCAATCGTGCTAGGACTGGTGCGACGCGGCTTCTGACCTACTGCTGTAGTAGAACCACCCAAGAAATTGCACCCAGATGCTCCTTTTCTCAGCTTGTGAAAGCAGCCGTCAAAGCAAGACACTTGTTATAGGAATCTTTCACTCTTGGCCCTGCTGCTGATACTTCTCTAGCTAGAGCCATCATTTATTACAACTAGTTCATTGTTGTGCGTCGTTCTTTACAGTTTTCGCACGGAAGAAGAACTAAAGTGGTGCCTTGTCAATCATCAAACTGTGCGGCTACTCCAAAACACGTCCCAACTAGCGAACCGGTTGTGGTTTGATAATAGAGTTCATGGTTTGTGAGTCCGTCTACTATTTCAGATGCCGATTAACGCCTCTCAACGCTCAATTAACGTAAAATGCCGTTCACGAGTTTTCAACCAGCAAAATTTCACGCCAAAAGATGAGAGAGGGCGAGAGCCACACAGACAACACGAGACTTGGAGACAATGAACGACGAGACCCTCTCGTTGCGATCTCGTTCTCAAGACGCAACTGATATCCCAGCACATTCCCAGCATGAAGCACTTTGTAGAGTCAATCTTAGAATCTTCACCGAATAAGATACTTCCCGCTTTCGAAGACTTTCGAAATGCCGTATCGGCCGCTCTGGAAGATGCTCTCGATATCCCGCCATTCTCCGAGTCGGAGGCGATGGTGATAGCGCATACAATTCTTGGAATATTGTCGGCTCGTCAAACGGCTGTCCCTATCACACTTTCTGAGAAGACAATACCACAATCAGGTGATACTTTGAGAGCCCGAACCATGACTAGCATCGGGAACAAGAACGAACAAGCAACGCGGCGGAGTGAGAAATTTCCCTTGATGGATCTGGACGGCCACAGCATCCTACCAAACATACTTTCGTATCTTCCATTTGAAGATCTAAACAGCCTTGCTATTTGCTGCCGGAGGCTTCGTGAGCTTCGGTCAGCACCTTCACTTGATCAAACTCGAACCGGTGTCCTGAAGTTTCGGGAAGATCTGCTTGGAAATGGCTGGAATCGGCTTATTGACGTCATAACAAATCGAAACTTGCGTCAAGTGTTTCGAGGTAACCGAACAAACTTTCGGCTACAAGGTTTCGTTCAGGCTCTCAATGACGAAACAATATCTCCTCGCTTGCCCAGGGAAGAGTGGTGCCTCCCAGAAGTGAAGAGCCTAGCATTGACCCACGAGCAAAAACACGACAATCCTTTTCGCAGAATCAGCCAGGCTTTTTCAACCGAATTTCTTGGTTGCGTTCTGCCGAATGTTCAAACGCTTGATGTATCCCACGCGGGAAACTTCATTACGGTCCAAAATTTGGCCTCAACCTTCCCGAATCTCAGAGCAATATCAGCGATGTATAGCGAGCTACGAATCTTACCAGATGGTGACACTCTTCGTAATTGGGATAGTCTAAGAGAGCTCTACCTCGAAGGCAACAGTCTGTCGCTTCTCTGTCCAACGTCGTCAATACAATATGGGTTGCCTCCCAACCTCGAGAGACTGGACATACGTCATGTTACTGACTTGTTTCATGACGGTATCCCAGCAAAGGACTTAATAGGCATTCTTCGTCACACCACGTCTCTTCGCTGGCTCCGTTGCGACGGCAGCTCCGAGGAGATTTCTGCGCTGAGGATAGCGCGTCCCGATGTTACGATTGTGACCTAACCATGATGCTTTAAAAGGGCGGTACTATGCGCTTCCCTATGGTCCTCTAGGTCTAAGTATGAGATGTGTCGAAGCTAGCTTAGACTTAGATATTGAAACGGGTAGGGTAAGAAGGAGAAAATGCTCTCAACAGTTCGAAATGAACGGCGTAACGTTAGGTTGTGACCTAGAGTAGCAGTCGTTTTAGTCAGATATACTGAAATAGTCTCATTTTTTCTGGCCGCCGCCCGCTGGATCTTTCGCACCCCGCCCTGCCGGCGTATATTTCCCGCCACATCGGCTATTGTGCGTCACATCACGGAAACTGTCGCGGGATCATTGAGGAGGAGGGTGGTAAGATGTTGCAATAATACTGTAAATTGTTGGCCGACCCATAGCACACCCCGACGTGGAACCTCAAAAGAAGTCTTCCATTGAAAGGATAAAACATGTTGCCGAGGATATTCTCGATTTGCGCCCTCCTCTGGCTTCCATTGGTTCTTCAACAAGCAGGGACAGCAGTCGCTTTTCAATGTCGCCTCCCGAGGGCGACATTGCCAGGGACCACACTCGCGTACCCCCTGAAACATGTCGAAACCCGTTTGTATGAGTCGCCGCCGCCGTCTAGCGAGGATGATTCAACTGCAAGTTCTCAACAATTGGACTGGAAAAAGATTAGTCATCAAACCAAAGTCTTTTGGGAAATGGCCTTTCCCTACTTTCAGGAATCCAAAGCTGCTCGTTGGTTATTCGCTGGAATGATCGGAATGACCGTGTTAAATAGCGGTGTATCGGTCGTCTTTTCTTATCTAGGCAAAGATTTTTGGAACGCACTGAGTGCCAAGAACACGGTTGAATTCTACGCTGTACTGACGAAATATGTTGGAGCCCTTTTGTTGGGAGCTCCAGTAGTGACGTTATACAGGTTTCAGCGCGAACGATTGGCAGTGCATTGGAGAGAATGGATGACGGATCGAACCTTGCAATTGTACGAGGACAATCGAGTCTACTATGCACTAGAGCGAGGTCGAGAAGTCGACAATCCCGATCAACGTATTGCCGAAGACGTCAAGACCTTCACAAGCTTTTCACTGCAACTCTTCTTGACTATGGTCACTTCGGTCATCGACTTGGTATCATTTTCCTTGATTCTGTATTCGATCTATCCACAACTGTTTGTGGCTATTGTGGCCTATGCCGCCTTTGGTACTGTCACTACAACTTGGTTGGGAAAGGATCTGGTGCGGCTCAACTACGACCAGCTCACCAAAGAAGCCAATTTTCGCTATTCTCTGGTACGATGGCGTGAAAACGCGGAATCCATTGCTTTCTATCGAGGCGAAGATTTGGAGGGCAAGGCGATTGGTGACCGTCTAAAAGACGTGATTGAAAATACTCGAGAACTGATTGGGGCGCAGCGGAACTTAGAATTCTTTACGAATGGATATCGTTTCATGATCCAATTGTTACCTGTAACTGTTGTGGCACCCAAGTACTTTGCAGGCGAGATTGAACTGGGCGTTATTTCGCAGTCTGTCGGTGCATTCAATCATATTCTCAATGATTTGAGTATTATCGTCAATCAATTTGAACAGCTGTCGAGATTCAGTGCAGGAATTGATCGTTTGTCCGTCTTTCTGCGGGCTATGCGCGAAGCAGACCCCGAAAGAGATGCGTCCATGCCCTTGCTGAGAATGGCAAATGAAAGCGAAACGTATGAAATCAGCGCACTTTTTAACAAGACGGAAGCATCTATGGTGCTGCAGGATTCGTCTTTTGGCAAGATAGAGATCAAGTCGTATCCTACGACTGAAATTTGGGAGAACGGGCATTCAAAGCCTTCAGAGTACCCAATCCTATCTATCGAAGGACTCGACTTGTGCACGCCCGACAAGAAGCGAGTCTTGATTCGAGATCTTACCCTCACGATAAAAGAAGGGGATAATCTTCTCATCGTTGGAAACTCTGGTGCTGGCAAGTCGAGTTTGCTGCGTGCCATAGCGGGTCTCTGGACGACGGGTAACGGGGCTATCGCACGTCCCTCATCACAAGAGGTCTACTTTTTACCCCAGCGTCCTTACTGCAGTCTGGGGTCTCTGAAAGATCAATTGCTCTATCCTAGTCTGGAAAGTCTCAACCCTGAAGACTACCCGGAAGGGCACGTCGTGTCCAAAGATCGATTGCTCAGGCGATCGCTGACGGACAATGACCTCCTAGATGTACTTGAGAAGGTGGATTTAGGACAGTTAGCATCACGAGTCGGAGACGGCGACCCCATCAAGGGCCTACAGACTGTTTTGGACTGGAGCAATACTTTATCTCTGGGAGAGCAACAGCGGCTGGCCTTTGGCCGTGTGTTGGTGAATGCCCCGCGCTTGGTAATTTTAGACGAGGCCACCAGGTTCGTCATATTGATCTTGGCTTGATTGAGGCTTGTGCGATGGTTACATTTCTCACCTTTTTCTCTGTTTCTTGTCCCCAGTGCTTTGGATATGGTGGCCGAAGCAAGAATGTACAATTTGCTGCGAGACATGGGGAAGAAGCAATTATTCCAGAATGGCAAAATGTCAGCACCCGGGCTGACGTATGTCAGTGTCGGACATCGTCCCAGTCTCTTGGCCTATCACGATAAACGATTGAGATTAGGAGGGGAGGGCGTGCATTCGTTAGAGGTGATTGAAAAGTCGGCTATCGACGTCAAGGCTTTCAACGTATCCAATCTTTAGTCATTTTCCTCTTTTCTTCAGCTACAGCGAAGTTCACTTGCTCCTACGTGTATTTACTAGCGTGAATCTATGCGATGTGTATCACAGTCGGTCCCCACACGCTTACTCGACTGATCTTGTCAGGTTTAGAGCTTGCAAATTATATATGTTACTACTTTGGTCTCTGTACTTTCCCCGAAATCTACCCCTTCTCCTTCACATTGGCATCAACGTGAAAGTTTGAGTCTCAACCTGAGAGATCCCATCGATTGCTTCTAATTTGGCCAAAAAATCCTTCTCAGGAGCGAAACCACTCCCTTCCCATTCCCCATATTTGTCGGCGGTCAAAGCAACAATAACTTTGAAGTCGTTGCAACTCCCGCAGACGACACGTTGAATCTGCAAAGTTTCAAAGACCAGTTAGAATGACTACACGTCACACACGGTACTGTAAAAGCAAGCCATATCCAACCACACGTACCGACTTGAAGCCATCGATTTTCTTTACTTCCTCCAAAATGCCTTCGAGTGCCTTCTGGGCTTCTTGAAGAGACTTCTTGTCGTCGTCGGCCGACCACTTTGCCCTCCACTCCCTGGCAATCGTGTCAAACTGAACTCCTTCAGTAACGCTTAGCATGGTCCTACGACAGGAAACAGCAAATCAGGAAATGTTTAGCTTTGGTCTGTGCAACACGCTGTCGCAAGATTGCATCCAACATTCGGTTGGAACGTCGATACAGCGCATTTATCGACACCATAATCCCGCATTCTTGAACGCCCAACATTCCGAGAAGACTTACTTTGGTTTCTTAGCTTCGGGTTGGTTTTCTTCCGTGCTCATATCGGTTTCCGCTAGGATGTCTTGTTGGGCTGCAAGAGGACAAATGGAGTTGGTGGCGATGTAAACTCCCGAAGTCATTGCAAGACGAGAGATCGAGAGGCAAAAAGAAATCCATCCAAAAAAAAGATTTCATTCGGCGTCACTCGTCCCACCGGCGTCTCTCAGCCAACACAAAAGATCCAAAAGGAGCGGATGGCGAGCAGACGGATGGGACCTTTTCTTTTGACCAATTCGACAATGTCGACAATGCGACAAAAATCTCAGATTCGACCCGTTGGACCAATGGTCGGGATCTCTAGCAGTAGTAGAAATGTGATGAAACCTGATTACTGTAGTTCCTCCCACAACGTTGATTGAGGACTTCGACGGTGGTGCCTCAAGCAGTCTTTGTTTGCGTTAGTATGTAGAGTGGAATGAGGACGTTTTCACAGCACGGAGGACAGCAGCAACGTTCGCTCGTCCCACCAGCACCACCTTTAATAGTGTAGCAGCACCAATAAGTTAAAATAGGAATGTAGAGGAGGAAAATATCACGCAGGAGCACGTAGCTACTAGAAGTAGTTTGGACTGCGTGTTTGGACGCAAACTTCGCGCGGACGGCGGTAAAACAGCATGCTGTGTCGTCATCATCTTCCAATCGCTTTTTATATCTTGCTGGAGTGCCGCCATAGCGAGATTTAGTAGGGCCCGGAGAGTTTGAGGTCTTGCTGCTGGAGTGCTCGCATATCGAGATTTAGGGGTCCGGAGAGTTTGAGGTCTTGTTCTTGGAGTGCTCGCATTTCGAATTTTCGGTGTCCGGGGAATTTGATGCTATGTTGAGGGAGTGCTCACATTTCGAGAGTTTAGCGTTCTGAGAGGAGAGCTTCATGTTTGATAGATATCTTGCCGGAGTGCTCGTATTTCGAGATCTAGCAGTCTTGGCGTAAAAGCTATCATTCGTTGCGATGCCAAGATCGAAAGGTGGCACATATCATCGGACCTTTTCCTGCTTCAGGGTCATTGGGCTATTATTCGTCCCGAAGCCGTCGGCAATCAAAGGCTATATTGGGGCTCCATCATTTATGCTAATGCGCCCAATATTGGAGAAACAGAGGGCACATCAATTTTGAAGGTTTATGTCCCTTCGGTTCGCCAAGATCCCTTGAAAACGCGTTTTTAATACCACCCAAGACTCTCCGATCGTACAGGTATTATGTGTATCTAAGTTGAGGCGGGGTGAAATGTCGTAACCCAAAGACGGATAATTAAAGATTGTCGTCTCACAAAATATCTGACATCCTCAACGGCACCCGAAATCCGAGACGAGAACCATACTGCACTATGAAAGTTGTACTCACGATCTTTGTTGCGTCCGTAATCTTGTCCATTGCGGGGGCAGCCCATGATGATGTTGTGAGTATTGAATCGGGCAGCAGCAAGAACCAGCATAAAATTTTATGAAGCCACGATAATCTCACTCTCCTACTACTTCCTTCGTCGAATTGTTTACAGGAACGCAAAGTCGTGCGACGTCGCCGCTTGATTCAAAGCGAAGAATGCATCCTCAGCAAACTGGAGAAACAATTTGAAGACAACTCGAGCGAAGTCAAGTGGCAGTGCGAGCTCACCGATGCTGATGCCGCAAATGCCGGGAAGAGATTTGTTGATATCGAAGGATTGGATGAAGCAGATTTAAAGAACATTAGGAGTGGCGTTGACACGTTGTTTGCTGACGGAGCTACAATTGCCAACGGTAAGCTGAGTGTTCCAAAGGGATCCAAGAAATCTTTCGGAAAGGCCGAGCCGAGAGGCCCGGCTGCCAAAGGAAAACAAAGCAAGAGCAGCGGAGCTGGCAAAACCCAGCGGGACTTGGCGCCATACCAAGACCAACGCCTTGTGCTGGCTGTTCGGGTCAAAGCTAACGACAGTACCACCACAGCCACGACAACCGCCATCAGCAACAAAGTCTTTGGAACATCGGGAGATATTGTGAATCTAAGAGAAAGGATCCAGTCATGCTCTTATAGCGAAATGACCATGGAACCATTCAACGGAGTATCGACCAAGGGCCCGCAGATTTCAAACGGTGTTGTAGAAGTGGCTGTAAACATGAACGTCAATGGTCAAGACGATGGAGTTGTCAAAGACGCTGTCGTCGCTGCTCTCGAAGGATCGCTTGGTAATCTTGCAAATCAATTCGACCATGTCATGTTGTGTCTGCCTCCTGGAACGGCGGGTAGCTGGATTGCTTACGGTGAGTATCCGAAGATGACAGTGTATTTTGAAGTCCACGGTATTCTCAACCTTGCTCTCGGGCGCGCCTATAGCCAACTTGGGCGGCTGGCTTTCCGTCTACAACAACAATTGGTGTACCTATCCAAGTGCCCAGGTTCACGAGGTACGTTAATCGCACAGTCGAAATGGACAGCGAAAACTCCCAAATAACAAATTCTAACGCTTGCTTTAGGTCGGTCACAACCTGAACTTGGAGCATGCATGGGAGGGAGGAGTTGAGTACGATGATCAAACCGGGATGATGGGATTCAGTTACTCTCAAGACACCACGTACATGTGCTACAACCCAGCCAAAAGCTGGCAACTGGGATGGTACAATAACAAGCGTGCATCCTTGAACTTCCGCAAGCGTGGAGGATTCAACGGAAAGCTCATCGGAGTCACTGACTACCAGAACACGGGAGCCGCAGGAATGTATGTCAACGTCAAGGTCGACAGCTCAACGCCAACGGATATCTATGTTGGGTTCAACCGTCAAGCAGGCATCAACAGCGGAACAAAGGAGGCTGCAAATCAGGTGACCGTGACGACCCAGACAGCCCAACAAAAGTCTGAGCTCGTGGGCAGGCTTAGCCAAGGAGCCACCCATACCATCTCCAACTTTGATGGGACGGGCAAGAAACTGTTCGTCAAGGTCAACCAGATCAATACGGCAGCCAGCCCTCCCTTCGCCGATGTCGACATTTACCTTGAAGGCTGCCCTCCTGGTACTTGCGGTGCGGCCTGTAACTCGTGCTGCGCCAACTCGGACTGCAACCAAGCAAATGTTTGTGCGGTTGGTACGTGCCAAGCAGGCACTTGCAGCTATGATACATCAGCTTGCCCTGGCAACTTTGTTCTGAAGCTCAAAACTGATAGCTACCCAAGTGAGACGTCGTTTCAAGTCACCGACCAATGCAACGGAGGAGTGGTCAAGGTGTCTCGCAGCTCGTACCCGAGCGCAAATACCCTGTACACCAACTCGGCTACCCTCGGTCAATCATGGTACAAGCTGACTGTGCGAGATTCTTACGGTGAGTACCTCGCAATGCGTTTCAAGCTGGCAATGTTGAAAGTTTGACTTACATTGAATGATTCGGCATTTGTCACCAATAGGTGATGGGCTGTGCTCTTCTAGTGGATGTGGCGATTTCACAGCGACGTTTGATGGGGTCGAAGTATCGTCCGATGGGGGCGACTTCAACGACGAAATTGCTTTCTTCTTTGGAACGAAATGTGGCTCTACACCCGCGACGCCCGCACCTGTGGCACCTACACCTTCACCGGTGAGCCCCACGCCCGCACCAGTGACCCCAACACCGGCTCCTGTCACTCCAACGCCGGCTCCAGTCACACCAACACCGGCACCAGTGACCCCAACGCCGGCTCCGGTGACCCCGACACCGGCTCCAGTCACGCCAACACCCGCCCCAGTGACCCCAACACCTGCACCAGTGACGCCAACGCCGGCTCCTGTAACTTCCAATACCTTTGTGTTGCGGTTGACGACCGATTCATATCCCGATGAAACGACGTGGAAACTCATCGATATTTGTAATAATGACGCTGTCATTTTGTCGGGCGGCCCGTACTCAAGTGCCAATACCCTCATTACGAAAACTCTCACCTTGCAACCGTCCACGTATGGGCTGTACGTCTATGATGGATATGGAGACGGCATGTGCTCCTCGTATGGATGCGGCTCGTATACGGCGACATACAACGGCAATCAAGTCGCAACAGGATCCGACTTTGAGTATATGAAATTCCATGTCTTCGGCACATCCTGCTCCAATCGCAAGTCTTTGGTCTACACCGGAAACAATTTGGGGTCGGCGAATCCACTTGGTGAATGTGCCGGCGACTGTGATGGCGACTATGAATGCCAAGGCGGCATGGTGTGCTTCCAGCGAGATAACTTGGAGACCGTCCCAGGTTGCTTGAGTTCCAGCCAAAGCTACTCCAGCTATGATTACTGCTACCGCCATTATCCGACGTACGGACCATTGACATTTGTCGGCGATGGCTTGACAAATCTGGGAGTCTGCCAGGGAGATTGTGATTTGGATAGCGACTGTAAGCCTGGGCTCAAGTGTTATCAGGTGAGTGAGCAAAGTGTTGATTTGGAGCATAGCCGATCGGGTGCAAGCACTTACCGTTTCTTTGAATCACTTGCTTTCAGCGAGGAACTGGAAAGGTTCCGGGATGCGACGGAACTGATTATCCGGATTGGGATTTTTGTTACAATCCCACTCAAGGTCTTCCGTAAACAAAGAGACATGAATCATCCAACCATCAATATCATCAGCTTCTGTCATTGAAGAAGACGGCCGTGAACAATGGGCGAAATTCGTAGTTACATGTGTAAAATTATATACTGCTCCAAGCAAACGATAAGCCATGACTTGCAATACAACTTTCTCCTGGCCTCTCTGCTTTTCAATCGATTGTTGTACATTCCACGTATTCTCATCGCATCCAAGTAGTGTGCGCATTTTGAGACTTTTGATCTTCATTTCCCACCACCCTGCTGCCCTCCGCCCGCCCCACCCGTGAAACCGCGACGGCCTATATTGTTGCGACTCTTCATCGGTACAGAACCCAAAATCTGTTTGGTATTGGAAGTGCCACCCTCTGTCGCATCATCGGTTGCCATTGTTGTATCCACAGTTGTCATGTAGGGGAAAGATTCAGCGTGCGCTCCTCTAAATGCAAGAGGTAGAGGAAGAGGAATGTTGCCGCCTATGAGTGTGCCGACGTTGGAGAGTTGACTTGGTGTGACGGGCGTTAAGATGTACAAGAGTCGCTTCTTCCAATCGATGCTCCGAACAATCCCAAAGCCGAGGCATTTGCTTCGGTGGTCGCTGCAAAGCCCCACTAGACCCCCGTTTAACGCTTTCAGCAGTTGTGTATTTCCTTCTTTCCCGTGCCATTCCGCTAAAATATCTTCATTCGAGTGGCTACAACGAATAGCGTCCACTGAAACGCAATAGGGGCGTTCTTGAGCCAGATAGCGCGCCAGATTACATTCATCATCCCCGGACCACCCTGTTTGCAACTGTTTGGCAGGAAGAAATGCAAGTGAATCCCATAGATCCAACAGGTGTGGTCCAAAGTATGCCGCCAACCGAAGCGATCGCAGTGTCAACGCTGGAATAGTACATGGCGTCACATGTTTCGTACAGACATCCAAGAAGAAGAGTTGCGTTGATTCCGTTGGAACCGTCTCGGGTCCCGCTTCGCCGTTGTCATCGACGCTTGCCGGAGAAGCGACCAGGTGTGACAAATCAAAGGTCTTGGCTTTGGTATCACCCAAAAGCTGACATACATGGGACGGTTTGAGGCTGGTGATCAGAGTTGTTAGAATTTCATAGCCCATGCCTTTGATCCATCCATCCAGATTAATCAAGAGTGGAATAGTGACATTGCTTTTTGCCAAGTAGTCACGATAGTCCTGAATCAACTGTTGCACTGCATCAATGTACCGTGTCGGATCAACTTTGGAGGTGACTGCTCCATAGAAGATGGCGCTGATGTGTTCAAAGGATTCATTCGTATTGTCGCACAAATTCCTGTATGGGGGCTGTAGTAAGGGTTGTCGTTGCAAGCTTAATCGCAGCATGCCTGGTGGAGCAAGTTCAGGCTGACCGACATCTGCATCGAGAATGGCAACAGCTGCAGGATGGCCACAAGGACAGGATTGAAGAAGCCGATTGTTTAAATATCTCAAGAATGTGCTCTTTCCCACTCCTTTGGCCCCACAAATCACTACTATTTGGTCGCTGGGGTGATGGTAGGGCGCGTCGGGTTCAATCGAATCGCGGGCGGGTGGCGGCGCCTTGGCAAAATTCTGACAGATGCTTTCCACCGATGTCTTCCAAGACGGCGGAATAACCGTTGGGCGGCTAGGTGGAACCAAACGAAAGCTGGGAGACCCTCGAATCGATGAAATCTGTATTTTTGCTGTTGTGGTTGTCGCCGTCGTCGGGGCGAAAATAGTCAGCCAGCTGGACCAGAACGGGCTATCAATGGCAATTTCACTCGATTCAGGAGTCAATACATGTCCGAGTACT
The DNA here is from genome assembly GCA_951394045.1 of Nitzschia sp. DOCU1. Lineage (NCBI taxonomy): Eukaryota > Bacillariophyta > Bacillariophyceae > Bacillariales > Bacillariaceae > Nitzschia > Nitzschia sp. DOCU1. The sequence continues at coordinate 905,778 of OX595996.1, read as the reverse complement.
TCCACCATTCCATCCAAGCAACGCAATCGTGCGCGTCCAATGATGCAGATTTGCGGTTCCATTCCTCTCTCATCAGACTCATTGACTGCACCTGATTCGTCAGACTTGATCGTGGCGATTAAATCGCAATTGTCCTTCCATGAAATTGTAACTCCTTCTGGAAGATAATCCTTCGTTGTCTTGGAGCCAAGATCCTGACGATCGTCTACACCGGCTTCTTGGAGAGGCCGTTTGGTGCCTCTCGGTTCGTCGTCCTCCGCCACATCGTGCTCAGCTTCGTCGTCGTTCGAATTGTCAAAGGATCCGGTGACAGCCAAAACCTCCTTGGTGTCGATATCATGATTTTCTTCCATGTTCAATTCTAGCCTACTTTGACGGCCTTTCACATCATGACTCTTGATATCCCAGAAACCTGCTTTCCGATGGAAGGTAGCATTCGATTACAAGTCAAGAGGGGCCGAAAGATGTGCCGCCATGGGGGTCCGATGCTGGTCGATATCCAATCGCACCACCAAAAAATGAATGGACCTCCAAGATGCGCCCGCGCGAGCTATCCAATCGATCTCTCCGACTTTAACGATTTCCGAGTCACGTTTCATTCATGGTGGCACGAAGATACAGCAGAGAGGACCCGGAAACCACGTCATTGCCATCTCATCCGTTTGTCTCGTCAAAAGGGCTTGCGATTTTCCGTGTTGGGAAAGGGCGACGACGATGACCAAAGCTTTTTCCTCGAGAAGCTTTCTTTCCTTAAGTCACCGCCGCTACTTACACACAGGAAGCATTCCTACACAATAATGGCTACGTGGATTCGGCTTTGGAGTCTCTTGTTGGTATCTTGCCACGCGTTTGCGCCAGCCGTAGATCATCGGCAACCATGGCGGTCGTCGTCGTCGTCACAACTGTTTGTCGACGGTCAAGGCATGGCAGGTGGAAGTCAGCACTTGTTGGGAGACATTTTGCGTTCCTTGGAACCTCGCTATCTCTCCCAGGTCGCCAATGCCGTAAAGTCCAACGTCAAGGGCATGCCCACTGTCCAAGTCGAGGCATTTTGTGACACACTTCAAGACAAGATACCAACGTGGCAAGAATTGCAAGATCGGCTACCGACCACGAGTATCTCTAATGGACCTTCCGCTGCGGCAACAGTCCGATTATTTGGTCGATCCAAGGAGCCTGTGGTCACCTTGTATCGAGACTCGGCGGCTTGGTGTCCGTACTGCCAAAAAGTATGGATTGCTCTGGAAGAAAAACAGATTCCCTATCAAGTCATAAAAATCGACATGCGATGTTATGGACAAGGGAAACCGTCAGAATTTCTCAAGTTGCAACCGAACGGAAATTTGCCATGTGCCATCTTTCGAGAAAATAATGGGGAACGAATCGTTCGAGAATCCAATGACATTATCGACGAATTGGATCGATTGTCAGAAACCCTTCCTTCGGCGAAAACTCCCACCTTGCGACCCAGTCGTCGAGAAGACCGCATTCGAGAGCTTTGTGATAATGGTAGAGAGTCATTAGAGAGACGCCTCTACGCGCGTTGGATGTGGTGGTTGACTGGGGTCCGTCGACCCGAAGAATACAAAACACTATTTTTGCAGCATTGGCAAGAAGTTGAGGATGCGCTGGCAGAAGATCCATCAGGACCTTATTTCTTGGGCAAGGATATTTCCGTGGTAGACATCCGATTCATCCCCTTTGTGGAACGTCAGCTTGCTTCCTTGACATTTTTCAGAGGCGCAGAATATCTGCGTGACCCGAAAAGGTATCCCAATTTAGTCAAGTGGCTAGAGGCAATGGAATCGAGACCGTCATATCAGGCCACCAAATCCGACTACTATACTCACAGCCGTGCCTTGCCCCCTCAACTAGCTGCTGAATGCGTGTCCGAAGCTGGGGCATGCGAAGAAACTCAGGCAGCAATTGACAGTTGGCCGGCCGGTGATGGAACGAGCAACTGGGTGGAGCCGGGTTGGCAATGGTACGACTCCAAAAACGCGGCGCTAGAGGCAGCGACCAAGTTAATTCAAGGCAATCAAAAGATTGTAGCGTTTAGTGCCCGAGGTGCTGGGGTTGCGGGTCTCCCAGCGGCATCCGCTCCATTGGCGGATCCGGCGGCCACTCCCAACGGCGAAATTATCCCGGCGCTTGATCTGCTGCTTCGCCAAGTTGCCAACTCCTTGCTGCAAAAGAAACCGAACGGCATCTGGACGCCATTCACAACATCAACAAGCGAGAATTCAACGTACAAGCTTCTAGATGCCTCAACCGAAGCTCTTGACGACGAGACTAAACGAGCGCTTGCGGATTGCCTAGACTACCTAAGGGCAAGAGTGGGCGTCCCACGCGACATGTCATATCCGGCAGCACAGGAACTTCGAGGGGCACTGATAGATATGAAGCGTCGGGTACGACCGACGCGTTCATCTTGCAAAGAAATTGCAACGGCACTAGTTGTGCAATAGAGAGCAAATTGTGCGCTAAAAAGACGATAAGCTAGTAGTGGTAACAAAGTCTTTCGTTAATGCATCTTTGACGATGGGAAGGCCGCAATGCGGCAGCCGTAAAGTAGCCTGTCGAAAAAGAGACTGAAAGGATCCTGTTGGTTATTGTAGGCGAACGACTCCATGTCGAACGATCGTTGGTTTGAGAGATCCGATACAACCGTTTTAACTCCGTCGTTGTTCACGACAAGCTCCGGGACACGCTCCCCAGTCTTTGTCATTTCAGGATACTCTCCAGAGAATCCCACTCGTTTTGCCGGGTGCTGTGGATTGTCTTCCACATTTTGAGGTTCGTCGCTTTTCTCAGACACTAGGTTTGTATTCTGAATATCTACCACAACGGTGCCTGCCTTCGGAGGCTCAAGAGTAGGTATTGAGGTGAGCGTCGATCCATCGGCAATGTCTGTAGAGGCGTCTGTGTCCGTATTCCCATTCGATTCACTTTCAACGATGGAATTATTTAATTCGGATAGCGTCAACAGACTAACCTGCTTTTGGCTTCGTCTGGAGTTTTTGGAGCTGACTGAGGTACCTTGTTTGCTTCTGGATTGCTTTGAACAGGTGGATTTTGTGCCTGCACCAGTGGCACTAGCCCCACAGCTGGAATCAGGAGGTGCTTGGGCATTTTGCTTCAAGAATTTGTTTTTAACCATGCGTGACTTTGACACACGAGAGGACTTGGATTTCTGCGACAACGCTTCCGTGGACAACGACCAAGAAGGGCTTCCACCGTATCGAGAAAACTCACCGGAATCGCTGCTGCTTCCAAGAATTCCATTTCTATCGTCAACGTGATAACCCAAAGCACGAAGATCTTCTACGACACCGTCTGCTGCCTCGGTCGGAAGTGGTTCAGCATCCGCATATCGTTCTTCTCCCCTCCGCGAATCGACTGAACTTAGAAGGGAAACAACGACACCATCATTCCGTTGGAGATAGCCGGGCGGCAATCCAGGTACTCGCTTTGCATGGAGCAGTTGAGGGTTGACCCTTGGACACGAAAAGGAAGACATGCTTTCCATTATCTCCCAAGCTTCTTCTTGGGTGGCAATAGTACTTGCCATCGTACTCCCAACCAAACGCCCAGCATCTCTTTGTCGGGCTGATGACCTCCGGCTGTTAACAGGCTGCCAATCGTATCTGGTTATTTTCTTTAGCGAAGACGCGCCAGGTGAAGATGATCGAATTGACGCTTGTCGTGGCTGAGCTCTGGCGCGCCGAAGTTGTTGCCGTCTCTTGCCTTCATGGGTATCGATGGAATCGACGTCATCTCTGAAGTCGTAACCTCCCCGGTAATCATCTTCCATTTCATTTCTTCCGGGAAAACTGTCCTCTGGATCATACCAGTCGGAGTTAGGAGGAAGCCCTGATGTCCCAAAACGTGCTGTCCGTTGTGACCCCCCTGTGGGCGTGTACCGTCCCCTTTGGAGTGCATCATCATTCTCAAAATATTCGCCTGTTACGCTATCCTTTAGCTTACGACCACCTGCAAAGCCTCCGTATTCTTCGTCATCATACCCTGGTCGGAATGGCGAATGACGAGGCCTCGGTGGCAACGGCAAATCTCTCCTCCCCCGAGTCGCCTTGTAAAGATTGTTGTGGGCGTACTCCAATTCTTCTTCGTGGTGGTGGCGCTTCGCTAATGGCGGAGGCCGATTCAATCCCATTCGAAGCCTCATGGTTGGCAAAATCGACAATCTTGGACGTGAAAGCTTTTGTGTGTTGTTGTCGTCAAATCCTCAACTAAAAAGCTTTCACCGTATGCCCAAAGCGTTGCGTCTTGCGGAACTTTCTTTCACTCCAATTATGTGGGCGTTGAAGTGAGGTTCAGCGAGCTCGAGACTTATATACATTATACGGAATTGAAGGTATTTTTTCACGGTACTTAAATCACATTTGTCGCAATTTATGGTTTGCTAGGAGAATCGATCTGTTAATTCGCGCCTGCCCGAGCGATTGTTGTCGGGCATTATTTCAAATAAGCCCTGTTCTCGCGGGCCTGCGTTGCCCTACATATGTGACATCCGCGAGAAAAGATTTCATGCCACCACCACCGATACTTCGACAAAACTGGACTTGTTCTATTTTGGATTGTTGTCGACTCCTTTCACCATCCTTCTCATACCGCTAGATCAGAAAGTGTTGCCAGTTGTTTCAGCACGAGCTCGGTTCAGGATTCCTTTGGTCGTATTTCTGTTTGCTGGCAAATCGTTTGGCATCCAAGAGCATCACAATGACCAGGAACGATGAATCCGTGCAAACCGACCGTGAAGTTCCGACCTTCAACACGTACCAAAGCGCCGCTTCTCGGCGCCAAAATGGAGTTTACGAGGAATCGCCTCTCATGAATTATAAGAACCATCAAGGCAACAGTCCTGGACGACAGCAGAGAGGCCTGTTGCGACATGCCAGCATGATGAACCACTTTTTGCCGAGCGAAAGATCCAATTCTAATCAAACCCCATCGTTGAGACGGCTCATATTTTTGGTCATTACCGAGCCCGAGACCTCGGTATTATCTGCTGTTTTTTATTTCTTGCTCATGTCTGCCATTTTTGCTTGCAATATTATCATGGTCATGCAAACCATGGCGGCATGGCAGTATACGCCGAGTAACTGCATTACATGCGGAGGGTGAGTGAACCAAAGCCGCGATGAAACTATTGAAATGTCAAGAACTCATTGAATTCTGCCAACACTATTATCCCATACCAGCAATGTTACATATTTCTTTGAAGATGATGACAATGTCAATTCGACGTATGCGGAGAGTCCTCACTGCGTGTGTCCACCCGAGCCCCAACGATTCACTCTACAAGCATTGCGTTATCTCATGAATTTCTTTGCGGTTGAATGGATAGTTCGGGTTCTAATGTATGTACCAGAAAATCCCGATCCCAATCCCTCACGACAAGCATTGCAATGGCTGGGCTATTTGACATCCCCGAGTACTTTGATTGATGCCTTGGCAATTTTTCCGTACTATTTGGAGAATTTACCCACGAGTTTTGTCAGTTTACGGCTACTACGAATCAGTCGGATTTTTCAACTGGTACGATTAGGACAGTACAATGCACTCTTTGTGACACTGACCAATGTCATGGCAAAATCATTGAATTATCTTCGATTGCTGATTTTGATTTTGGCCTTTGGCGGAGCCTTTTTCGGGAGTATGATTTATTGGTTAGAAAAGGGCACTTGGCAATATCATGAAGCGAGTGGCACCTTTTTATTTGTTCGACTGGCAGCGGATGGTTATACCTTGGAGCCAACACCGTTTCGTTCCATTCCGGAAGCCTTTTGGTGGTTCATGGTGACAGCTACGACGGTTGGATATGGAGGTATGCCTATATTTCGTATAGGACGATGCGTATAGTGCTCGGTTCTCACACGGCGTGTACTGTTTTGTGGCTGCCTAGATTATTATCCTACTTCTACTGGGGGCAAGTGGGTGGCTTGCTGTGCCATGTTAATGGGTGTTTTGGTAATTGCGTTTCCGGTTTCTGTCTTTTCCGATTTATGGTCCCACGAACTGAAGCAGGTCAAAGGATTTGAGGATTTGAACAATGAAGATGACAATGACGACGACAACGGTGCCGCCTTGTTTTCGACCCGATCCGAAACAAAGGAAGAAGAGACCGACCTTGCCATTCACGAAGAGACAGTGTTGTTACGTCGCCAACATGTTTCCGCTGGCACGTATAATACTCATCTTCGAGGAAGCGACTCGTCGGTTGTCATTATGGACAAAGAAGACTTGAAAGAGCTGGTAGCATGTGTTTACAACATCAAGGAAAATCAACGGCAACTCCAGTCGATATTGCGCAAGTATCGACTGTTTGACGAAGACGGTAACTGCGGTAGCTTTTGATCTAGCTAGTCAGCTAGCGTCGTCGACGTACTGCTGCTGCACCATCCAGTGGAGCGTCATCTTCTTGTGGTTGTGGTGGTTCGAGATCATCTACAGGTGTAGTTGCTAGAGTCGCAAGTCCAGATGCTGCCGCAGCAGCGGTAGGACTGCGACGGGCTTGGCGACGCCATTCTCTCCGAGTCACATTAGGAAAGAGTAATCGTCCCACCATGAGACCCATCAAGACCGAAATCAATAATTCCCAGCTATACAGCATGGCAATCAACATGATGATATAGGTCATGAATCGCTGCATACCGTAAAATAACGAGTTTGTCAAATGTTCCAGTCGTTTGGGTAGATATGGCCGAAGGAGTACGGGAAACGCATGAGATCCTTCTGCCACAATCGCGAGAAGAAAGGTATACACCATGGCACCTTGAAATTTTCCTCGACCATCCAATTTCCAGGCGGGTGCAAAGTAAGACAAGCAATCTCCATGGCCTGTCAAGGACCACTGAAATCCACTCATGGACATGACCATGAACATGCCTTGGCAAAAGCTTGACATGTCATCATTCGTAGTAGAATTCTCGGCGGAGGCGTCCTTGCCTTGTGTTGTAGAAGAGGCAGAACCACTGCTTTGATGAATGGCGAGTAGCAAACTTGTCAGTCCCATGCCAACCAAGGCTACCAGTTTTTGAACGGCGGACAATTTCAACATTTTGTTCTTGGTTTCAAAGGAACTCTGGGATTCTCAAACGTCTCTGGCGCTCCGAAAAGGAACGGCTCGTTCGAAATCAATCAATCAAACAAACAAACAAACAAACAAACAAAGACTACTACTATTCACACCCGCGCTGAATGATCGAATCTATCGACGCTGCAGTAGGACGACGAGGAGGGATAGTACTGTAGTAGTGAAACGGACCGACGATATCGCAAAGTGTGTGATGTGTCTCGATGAGCGCAAAGCGAAATCGGCCAGACCGACAGACGGACATAAGGAGCCAACGAAAGACGACTAGTTCGATTCTAATGTAGTCTTGACGTCAAGGGTGGTCTTGCCGTGTGTCCTCATCGCTGTTATGCGAAGGATGAGAAGAGAGAGGAGATGCGAGACGATCATCATGACATGATTCACACCCCGAGAAGTCGTTGCGTCAATCTCAATGGATGCCGCTTTGAATGCCGTGAGTGTTCTTACTACAGATAGTCAACGGAGGGGAATTTGGTTGTTGTTTCATGCCAGATGGTTTGCAGTATCTCCGCACTCGTGACAGGGAGCGAATACGGGCGAGGAAATGCAGCGGTGGTATAGCGACGAACCTGAAAGATTCGATAGAATCATGACCACATCAGGCAATAAGGGTAAGTCTTTGTTTCGCCAGTTGACCGTGCTTTGTGTGTACTATGTATTCAATCTAAATTTGTTTCTTGTTATCTACTCTTTTTTGTAGCCCTTCCGTCGTCATGACGGTATCTCTTTTACTTTCCTTCGAGTGTGAAACTGTCAATATAAATCTTTTCCCTGCCCTCATCAAAGCCAGTTCGAATTTGGAGGGAAATGGAATTGGCATTACCAAGATTCCATTCCACCGAAAGATCTTCCCAGCTGCCATTTAGATTCCAATTCGAGCCGAATGTCAAGGTAGCCGCAGTTGTCCAATTCGGGTTGACGTCGGACTTGTATTCCAGGTAAAACGATTCACCAAGGTCAACTTCCTTGGTGTAGAACGAGAAGGTTGCCTTGGCGGTGGTGTATGCGGTGACATCGTACGAAGCAGGAGTACTTGCATAGGAGGTTGATTTGTCATCCTTGATCTCCAAACTACTCGCTCCGGTGCGCCCTGGACTATCACTGATCTTGGACTCCTTGCCACCACTGCCTTGAAAGTCGTCAAAACCACTTTCAAAGTCATCTTGAAAAATGGTCTGCCAAGTGGCCGGAGCACTGATGGGCGCATTGGTTGGTGTTGGAGTGACTGGAGCTGGCGTTGGGTTTACTGGTGCGGGTGTTGGGGTGACAGGAGCTGGTGTTGGGGTCACCGGAGCGGGTGTTGGAGTCACAGGAGCTGGCGTTGGGGTTACTGGAGCAGGCGTGGGGCTCACCGGTGAGGGTGTAGGTGCCACTGGTGCGGGCGTCGCGGGTGTAGAGCCGCATTTCGTTCCGAAGAAGAAAGAAATATCGTTGTTGAAGTCGCCACCATCGGACGCTATTTCCACCCCGTCAAATGTCGCTGTGAAATCCCCACACCCACTAGAAGAGCACAGCCCATCACCTGTTGTGACAAATGGTAAATCACTTAATGTAAGTAAAGTTTCAAGATTGCACATTTCAATCGCGACAACAGGGACTCACCGAAAGAATCTTGCACAGTCAGCTTGTACCATGATTGACCGAGGGTAGCCGAGTTTGTGTAAAGTGTATTGGCGTTCGGATACGAGCTGCGGGACACCTTGACCACTCCTCCGTTGCATTGGTCGGTGACTTGAAACGACGTCTCACTTGGATCGCTATCAGTTTTGAGCTTCAGAACGAAGTTGCCAGGGCAAGCGGATGTATCATAGCTGCAAGTGCCTGCTTGGCACGTGCCAACCGCACAAGCATTTGCTTGGTTGCAGTCCGAGTTGGCGCAGCACGAGTTACATGCCGCACCACAAGTACCAGGAGGGCAGCCTTCAAGGTAAATGTCGACATCAGCGAAGGGAGGGCTGGCTGCCGTATTGATCTGGTTGACCTTGACGAACAGTTTCTTGCCCGTCCCGTCAAAGTTGGAGATGGTATGGGTGGCTCCTTGGCTAAGCCTGCCCACCAGTTCAGAGTTTTGTTGGGCTGTCTGGGTCGTCACGGTCACCTGATTTGCAGCCTCCTTTGTCCCGCTGTTGATGCCTGCTTTACGATTGAACCCAATATAGACATCCGTTGGCGTTGAGCTGTCGACCTTGACGTTGACGTACATTCCTGCGGCTCCCGTGTGTTGGTAGTCAGTGACTCCGATGAGCTTTCCGTTGAATCCTCCACGCTTGCGGAAGTTCAAGGACTCGCGCTTGTTATTGTACCATCCCAGTTGCCAGCTTTTGGCTGGGTTGTAGCACATGTACGTGGTATCTTCAGAGTTACTGTATCCCATCATCCCGGTTTGATCATCGTACTCAACTCCTCCCTCCCATGCGTGATCCAAGTTGAGGTTATGACCCACCTATTAGGGCAAGCATCGTTAGAATTTGTCATTCGGGAATGTTTGCTGTCCATTTCGTCTATGCGATTAACGTACCTCGTGAACCTGGGCACTTGGATAGGTACACCAATTGTTGTTGTAGACGGAAAGCCAGCCACCCATGTAGGCTTCAGGCACGGCCGATATCAATTGTAAGGATATTGCTGACGACAAAGTATACATGGGCATCATAGGAGACTCACCGTAAGCAATCCAGCTACCCGCCGTTCCAGGAGGCAGACACAGCATGACATGGTCGAATTGATTTGCAAGATTACCAAGCGATCCTTCTAGAGCAGCGACGATAGCGTCTTTGACAACTCCATCGCCTTGACCATTGACGTTGATGTTTACAGCCACTTCTACAACACCGTTTGAAATCTGCGGGCCCTTGGTGGATACTCCGTTGAATGGTTCCATGGTCATTTCACCATAAGAGCATGACTGGATCCTTTCTCTTAGATTCACGATGTCGCCAGATGTTCCAAAGACTTTGTCGCCGATTGTGGTGGTATTAGCTGTGGTGGTACTGTCGTTGGCTTTGACCCGAACAGCCAGCACAAGGTGTTGGTCTTGGTATGGCGCCAAGTCACGCTGGGTTTTGCCAGCTCCGCTGCTCTTGCTTTGTTTTCCTTTTGCAGCCGGGCCTCTCGGCTCGGCCTTTCCGAAAGATTTCTTGGACCCCTTTGGAACACTCAGCTTACCGTTGGCAATTGTTGCTCCGTCCGCGAGCAAAGTGCTGACGCCACTTCGCATGTTTTCTAAATCTTCTTCATCCAATCCTTCGATATCAACAAATCTCTTTCCGGCGTTTGCGGCATCAGCATCGGTGAGCTCGCACTGCCACTTGACTTCGCTCGAGTTGTCTTCAAATTGCTTCTCCAGTTTGCTGAGGATGCATTCTTCGCTTTGAATCAAGCGGCGACGTCGCACGACTTTGCGTTCCTGTGGACAATTCGACAAACAAAGGAGATTCAATGAGATTATTGTAGCTTCATAACATTTCCTGGTTGTTGCTAGCATGTTCAATACTCACGGTGTCGGCATTTGCAGCTGAAAGGGATAAGATTACAGAAGCAACAATGAGTGCGGGCACTGTTGCTAGTTTCATAGTAGTGTAGTATGCTTTCTCAGGCTCAGAATGATAGAATGGGGGCCGATCGTTTCAGATTTTTGTGAGATTGTCAACAGAAAGTCTTTCGTCATATTTCCTATCAATTTGGAGTTTGTGTCTCGGGCTCAGAACGGGGGCGGTTTCAGATTTTTGTGAGATTGTATTTCTTATGTTCGGAGTTTCCTTTTTGCTTTTGTCAGAGCTAGGAAAGAAGGGTGTGGTTCGACGGGTGCGGTCTTGCCTGATGCATAAATCGATAAATAGAAGGGGGCTGCAATCCGCGTTGCCCTGGAATCATTTTGATGACTCTGTCCAGTTACATATGCTTTGCATTTGGTATAGATACGATAGTTTGCTCTGGCAAGCACTATTACAATCCTAACATGCAGTCGCAAATTATATTCAGACGTTAAGTAACAAGTGGATGCAGTAGCAGAGAATGGGCCCTTTGGAGCCCGACGTGCGTGGAGGGTTCTTGGTTCCCCTAGCTAGCGGACAGCATATATATTACCCTAAAATGCATCAAGAAACGTATTGGGCGTGATAGCATAAAAATTAATTTGACAAGCTAAAACTTCCCTCGAGCATCTTGGATGTTCCTTCAACGAGAACGGGACAGATAAATAGCTCCACGAACCCTGCAGGGATGTAAAGTATTCAGGCAGAAGTTCCAGCCAATCATTTCATATTAATGGTGTCTTAATAGTGTCCTCGTGCCTAATCGGAAGACCTTCAAATATTAACACGACACAATTAAATTCATACATAGATTCAAAGTCGAGCAAGGCATGCTTTTCCCTCCACAAAAGGGTGCCCACAACGAAAACAAATGCACCCATTTCCCATTGCGACTGTCACATTGATTGAGATTCCGTAATGAACGAGATGATGACAGCGGCTACTACTTCAACAAGATGCATCATCAACCCTTACCTGAGGCCACCACGGCTTCCTCTTTCACAAAATGGTGTTGCTGCAGCTACTAGTGCTATCGACAACACTGTAGTAACTGCGGCAGCGACAATGGGCATCCAATCGCAGAAACGAATCGGTGCGAATGCCAAGGCAAGGAAAAAAGCATCACGGTTCAAAGCAAAACACGGGCGGCAATACGAAATTGATGGTGGATTGGCCTTTGATCCAGTTCTCCACTGCATCATTTGTAAGACGAAGGCGTTCAATGCACGCCTTGATTCCAAGCCAAAACTACGTATCCCAAAGCGGCCGCACCACAGGCTGTGTTCAAAGAATCGCAGGAGGAAGGGACTTTCGGAGCAAACTGTGTTTGTGGAACGAGAAGCAGCCCGCAATCTACAGCTAAATCGTGCTGCCGTCGCCAGTACCAGTACAGGTAGTAATCGCACTACTTTTGGATTCTGTGGCTTCTTTGCAAAAAGAGAAACAGGGCGAAAGATGGTTCATTCTTTACCATTGCGTATGGCAAAGAGTCTTGCGAATCCCACAAATCTTCGCCGCGAAGTCGATTCTAGGATTAGTAAATTCAAGAAGGGCGAAGAATATCAGTGGCTTAGTGCCAAGAAATACCCACCAGCAGTTGGGCTGCTTGCCGACTACATTTGCTCCGTCATCGAGCACAAGAAGCCGGCAGATACTAGCATTCCTGTCCCCGAGACAATCAAGGCACTTGAAGCGATGGAGACCTATCGCCACTTCTTCCAAGCAGAATGACGACTGCAGCCCTTACTACCATGCTCTTGAAGGCACTTCCATCTTGCACATCGACTGGAAGGTTGCATATCCCTCTGCTAAACTATTGTGCTACAACTGCAAGCTTGCAAGTGGTGCAAATAATTTTCTAGTTCATGACAGGACGAACTTTTCAAAAAATCAGACGCTCTTCCCAGTGTTTACTACTGGACGCCCAATGTGGTGCATCGTCATGAGGTACCGGTGCAATGCATGCAAGACATGCTACTCTGCAAACGATGGCCGTCGGTAGTATTACCATTCAAGCACCCGAGATGCGCGATACTATCAATAGCGAGGCTGGGATCTCCTCGATGTAACTTCCGGCAGTACTTGTATCTATTTGGAAAGGACGGGGACTGAAACATTGAAGTCACACCGGAATTATTACAGGATATCTTGTTCCCGTTCTCTTCGTTGGAGGAACATCCAAGATGCTCGAGGGGAATTTTAGCTTTTCAAATTTATGCTATCATCACGCCCAATACGTTTCTTAATAATAATGCATCTGGGGTATTATTTATGGTCCACGTCTGGCTCCGACGGGCCCAATGCTCCGATGGCCCATACTTACATCGCTCCCATTGTTGATTCCCCAGGCCGGTCTCCCGGCCGGCGCGCCCGTTGGATCGGCCGACGCGCGCCCATTTCACCGTTCCCCTGGCAATCCCATCGCCCATGGACACTTGTAGACGCATAAACTTGATTAGCTCACCGTTTACACGACACGCACATCAACAGAGCTAATCAAGCCGTTCAGAACGCAACTCTTTGTTGTTTTCAACCTCGGTTGCCCCTATCGCAATCACTTTACCCTGACCCAAGCCACTGCACCTCGCCCCAGGCTTCATCGTCCACCTTCCGCTGTCAATACCCTATTTTGACAAACATTTGATGCCACCATGCCTGTCAGCATTGCTTTCCCGAAGGAGACACTAACCAAAATCAGGGGTATAGTACTGCGACCGTACCTCAAAAAAATATCACCGTACATGAGACCCTGTAGACCTTAGTACAAAGTCTACGTAACCTGCCCAACACACTACGCATCGACACCACATCTCGCGCAACGACGCGTCAGTCGGCAGCATCGGAGCGCGGCGGGACATGTTGCATCGGATTTTCTGTGGAAGAGCCTGGCAACAAGGTGCTCTGGTGATGACAATGTTGTGGCTACTAACAAGATCGTCCCAGGCGTTTCAGGCTCCCCTATCCAGACTATCAAGAATAGCTCAAGTGTCATCTGCTGCTCTACGAGTTTATACGACAGACGATCATGTGGACTATGACCTGATTGTGATCGGTGGGGGCCACACGGGTTGTGATGCGGCGGCGGCATCCGCCCGAACTGGCGCCAGAACGGCTCTCGTCACGCAACGCCGCCTCGATACCGTACGTGAGATTGAGGCCTTGGATTGACTCATGGGACGAATGGCCAATGAAGGTGGAATCCACTATCGACTGTTAAATCGACGCAAGGGACCGGCAGTGCGAGGACCAAGAGCTCAAATGGATCGCGATTTGTACAAGGCTGCCATGCAAAGTGAGTTGCACCAAGTCCCCAGTTTGTACCTAGTGGAAGGGATTGCCCAGGATTTGCTTTTGGACGAATCTGTAGGCAATAACAATCTCAAGTCCATGGCTCCCATGGAAGCCACCAATCAGGTCCCGGCCCATAATCGTCAGGCTTGCATTCGGGGTGTTGTCGTGCAAAAAGCGGATGGGTCTAGTCAAGAAATATCCGCTCGAGCCGTTGTTATAACCACAGGAACCTTTCTGAGAGGTGTCCTCATGATTGGCCATGAACGATACGGCGGCGGGAGGCATTTACGAGATTCCGAACAAGTCGAACCACCTTCCGTTGGACTGGCCCAAACGCTAGCCAAGCACAATTTTGCCTTGGGACGCCTCAAGACGGGGACGCCCGCGCGATGTAGAACTAGAGAAATGGTCAGGGAATATATCATGATTGCTTCTTCTTCCTTTCTGTGCTCTAGTAGTAGAGCAACTCCATAGCCATCGTTAGATCCGGCTTAGTAGTCTAATAGGCAGCTATGATACTATAAAATGGTCGTCCATGAATTCAATGAATGACGACCCTAAATATTGTAGTATTTTACTTCTGCTAAGGTTCGGGGTTGAGAACGAAGGATGCCGAGCTAACGCATAGTCACAACTCTTCTTTTAGCTACTGGGTCTCATTTTTAGGAGTGTAGCGCTTTTTTCTCGTGGTAGGGTCTCATTTCCATCAATATTTATACGACTGCAAATGAGACCCTCGTTGCATTTTCATACTCCCGCTCGCCTTATCCTATGGGTCAAATACTCCAATTTTGGATGGGGTATGATGACGTAGACTGCGTGGCCGGGCTACCAGAAAATACGATCCCGGTCTCATTTTACCAATAATGCAGTAGTGAAACGGACCGACGATATCGCAAAGTGTGTGATGTGTCTCGATGAGCGTAAAAGCGAAATCGGCCAGACCGACAGACGGACATAAGGAGCCAACGAAAGACGACTAGTTCGATTCTAATGTAGTCCTGACATCACGGGCGGTCTTGCCGTGTGTCCTCATCGCTGTTATGCGAAGGATGAGAAGAGAGAGGGAGGAGATGCGAGACGATCATCATGACATGATTCACACCACGAGAAGTCGTTGCGTCAATCTCAATGGATGCCGCTTTGAATGCCGTGAGTGTTCTTACTACAGATAGTCAACGGAGGGGAATTTGGTTGTTGTTTCATGCAAGATGGTTTGCAGCATCTCCGCACTCTTGACAGGGAGCGAATACGGGCGAGGAAATGCAGCGGTGGTATAGCGACGAACCTGAAAGATTCGATAGAATCATGACCACATCAGGCAATAAGGGTAAGTCTTTGTTTCGCCAGTTGACCGTGCTTTGTGTGTATGTATTCAATCTAAATTTGTTTCTTGTTATCTACTCTTTTTTGTAGCCCTTCCGTCGTCATGACGGTATCTCTTTTACTTTCCTTCGAGTGTGAAACTGTCAATATAAATCTTTTCCCTGCCCTCATCAAAGCCAGTTCGAATTTGGAGGGAAATGGAATTGGCATTACCAAGATTCCATTCCACCGAAAGATCTTCCCAGCTGTCATTTAGATTCCAATTCGAGCCGAATGTCAAGGTAGCCGCAGTTGTCCAGTTCGGGTTGACGTCGGACTTGTATTCCAAGTAAAACGATTCACCAAGGTCAACTTCCTTGGTGTAGAACGAGAAGGTTGCCTTGGCGGTGGTGTATGCGGTGACATCGTACGAAGCGGGAGTACTTGCATAGGAGGTTGATTTGTCATCCTTGATCTCCAAACTACTCGCTCCAGTGCGCCCTGGACTATCACTGATCTTGGACTCCTTGCCACCACTGCCTTGAAAGTCGTCAAAACCACTTTCAAAGTCATCTTGAAAAATGGTCTGCCAAGTGGCCGGAGCACTGATGGGCGCATTGGTTGGATTAGATACTGGAGAAGGAGCAGTAGTAGTGGCTGGAGAACCCATTCCTTGCGTTGGGTCGTAACAGAAATCCTCATTGACAAAGTCAGTGCCTTGACATCCAGGAACAGGACCGCTACCGCGCTGGTAACACTTGAGGTCGCCAAGACAATCACTGTCCGAGTCGCAATCGCCTTGACAGACACCAAGGCCAGTTAGACCATCTCCTACGAAAACAAGCGGTCCATAGGTGGCATAATGCTTGTAGCAATAATCATCGGAGCTGGTGCCTGATCCCAGACAACCGGGAACTGTTTCCAAACCATTTCGTTGGAAGCAAACCAAGTCGCCCTGTTGAGTGTGGCAAGTAGAACGAGTGAGTTGTTGTGCCCAGTCAATCAAGGCGTGCATATTCTGAAACTTACGGCGCATTCGGAATCGGAATCGCATTCACCTGCACATTCACTGTGAGGGCCAGGGTTGTTGCCTTCATCGATCAAGCTGAGACCGGATGATGGGCATGGTGTTCCAAAGACATGAATCTCAACATAGTCAAAGTCGGACCCTGAAGCCACTTGGACTCCTTGAAATGTTGCAGAATACGAGGAGCATCCATAGGATGAGCACAATCCGTCCCCATATTCATCGTACATATACAACGCATACGTGCTCGACACAGGGAGGTTGCCCGTCTCAACCATTAGCGTGTTGTCTTGGGCATACGGGCCACCCGAAAGGACAATGGCGTTACCATTGCATACATCCTTGACGGCCCAGCTTGTTTCCGAGGAATATGCATCGGTCGTCAATTGCAAAACAAAGCTGGATTGTGTCGGGGCAACTGGCGCCGGGCTCGGATTGACAGGAGCTGGCGTTGGAGTCACAGGAGCCGGTGTTGGGGTCACTGGAGCGGGTGTTGGTGTGACTGGAGCCGGTGTTGGGGTCACTGGTGCAGGTGTCGGTGTGACTGGAGCCGGTGTTGGCGTCACAGGGGCGGGTGTTGGAGTGACTGGAGCCGGCGTTGGCGTCACTGGGGCGGGTGTTGGAGTGACAGGAGCTGGCGTTGGGGTTACTGGTGCGGGTGTTGGGGTGACAGGAGCTGGTGTTGGGGTCACCGGAGCGGGTGTTGGAGTCACAGGAGCTGGCGTTGGGGTTACTGGAGCAGGCGTGGGGCTCACCGGTGAAGGTGTAGGTGCCACTGGTGCGGGCGTCGCGGGTGTAGAGCCACATTTCGTTCCGAAGAAGAAAGAAATATCGTCGTTGAAGTCGCCACCATCGGACGCTATTTCCACCCCGTCAAAGGTCGCTGTGAAATCGCTGCACCCTTTAGAAGAGCACAGCCCATCACCTGTTGTGACAAATGGTAAATCACTCAATGTAAGTAAAGTTTCAAGATTGCACATTTCAATCGCGACAACAGGGACTCACCGTAAGAATCTCGCACAGTCAGCTTGTACCATGATTGACCGAGGGTAGCCGAGTTTGTGTAAAGTGTATTGGCGTTCGGATACGAGCTGCGGGACACCTTGACCACTCCTCCGTTGCATTGGTCGGTGACTTGAAACGACGTCTCACTTGGGTAGCTATCAGTTTTGAGCTTCAGAACGAAGTTGCCAGGGCAAGCGGATGTATCATAGCTGCAAGTGCCTGCTTGGCACGTGCCAACCGCACAAGCATTTGCTTGGTTGCAGTCCGAGTTGGCGCAGCACGAGTTACAGGCCGCACCACAAGTACCAGGAGGGCAGCCTTCAAGGTAAATGTCGACATCAGCGAAGGGAGGGCTGGCTGCCGTATTGATCTGGTTGACCTTGACGAACAGTTTCTTGCCCGTCCCATCAAAGTTGGAGATGGTATGGGTGGCTCCTTGGCTAAGCCTGCCCACCAGTTCAGACTCTTGCTGGGCTGTTTGGGTCGTCACGGTCACCTGATTTGCAGCCTCCTTTGTCCCGCTGTTGATGCCTGCTTTACGATTGAACCCAATATAGACATCCGTTGGCGTTGAGCTGTCGACCTTGACGTTGACGTACATTCCTGTGCCCGCCGTGTGCTGGTAGTCAGTGACTCCGATGAGCTTTCCGTTGAATCCTCCACGTTTGCGGAAGTTCAAGGACTCGCGCTTGTTATTGTACCATCCCAGTTGCCAGCTTTTGGCTGGGTTGTAGCACATGTACGTGGTATCTTCAGAGTAACTGTATCCCATCATCCCGGTTTGATCATCGTACTCAACTCCTCCCTCCCATGCGTGATCCAAGTTGAGGTTATGACCCACCTATTATGGCAAGCGTCGTTAGAATTTGTCATTCGGGAATGTTTGCTGTCCATTTCGTCTATGCGATTAACGTACCTCGTGAACCTGGGCACTTGGATAGGTACACCAATTGTTGTTGTAAACGGAAAGCCAGCTCCCCATGTAGGCTTCAGGCACGGCCGATATCAATTGTAAGGATATTGCTGACGACAAAGTATACATGGGCATCATAGGAGACTCACCGTAAGCAATCCAGCTACCCGCCGTTCCAGGAGGCAGACACAGCATGACATGGTCGAATTGATTTGCAAGATTACCAAGCGATCCTTCTAGAGCAGCGACGATAGCGTCTTTGACAACTCCATCGTCTTTACCATTGACGTTGATGTTTACAGCCACTTCTACAACACCGTTTGAAATCTGCGGGCCCTTGGTGGATACTCCGTTGAATGGTTCCATGGTCATTTCACCGTAAGAGCATGACTGGATCCTTTCTCTTAGATTAACGATGTCGCCAGATGTTCCAAAGATTTCGTCGCTGATGGTGGTGGTCGTGGCTGTGGTGGTACTGTCGTTGGCTTTGACCCGAACAGCCAGCACAAGGTGTTGGTCTTGGTATGGCGCCAAGTTCCGCTGGGTTTGGCCAGCTCCGCTGCTCTTGCTTTGTTTTCCTTTTGCAGCCGGGCCTCTCGGCTCGGCCTTTCCGAAAGATTTCTTGGATCCCTTTGGAACACTCAGCTTACCGTTAGCAATTGTTGCTCCGTCCGCGAGCAAAGTGCTGACGCCGCTTCGCATGTTTTCTAATTCTGCCTCATCCAATCCTTCGATATCAACAAATCTCTTTCCGGCGTTTGCGGCATCAGCATCGGTGAGCTCGCACTGCCACTTGACTTCGCTCGAGTTGTCTTCAAATTGCTTCTCCAGTTTGCTGAGGATGCATTCTTCGCTTTGAATCAAGCGGCGACGTCGCACGACTTTGCGTTCCTGTGGACAATTCGACAAACAAAGGAGATTCAATGAGATTGCTGTAGCTCAACTTCATAAGGTTCCCTGGTTGCTGCCGTGCTCAATACTCACGGTTTCGGCATTTGCAGCCGCGATGGACAAGATCATTGCGGAAGCAACAATGAGTGTGGGCACTATAACTTTCATAGTTTAGTTTGTGTCTCGGGCTCAGAACGGGGGCGGTTTCAGATTTTTGTGAGATTGTATTTCTTATAAGTTCGGAGTTTCCTTTTTGCTTTTGTCAGAGCTAGGAAAGAAAGGTGTGGTTCGCCGGGTGCGGTCTTGCCGGATGCATAAATCGATAAATAGAAAGGGGGCTGCAATGCGCGTTGCCCTGGAATCATTTTGATGACTCTGTCCAGTTACATATGCTTTGCATTTGATAGGATACGATAGTTTGCTCTGGCAAGCACCATTATAATCCTAACATGCAGTCGCAAATTATATTCAGACGTTAAGTAACAAGTGGAGGCAGTAGCAGAGAATGGGCCCTTTGGAGCCCGACGTGCGTGGAGGGGGTTCTTGGTTCCCCTGGCGGACAGCATATATATTACCCTAAAATGCATCAAGAAACGTATTGGGCGTGATAGCATAAATTAATTTGACAAGCTAAAACTTCCCTCGAGCATCTTGGATGTTCCTTCAACGAGAACGGGACAGATAAATAGCTCCACGAACCCCCGGGGTGATAGGTTTGTCGAGGCCGGTGTGACTTCAATGTTTCACTCCCCTCTTCTTGTTGACTTTCCAAATAGCTTCTTTTTCAAGTACTACTGGTAGTACTTGAAGAAGAGAGGACGAGATCCCAGCCCTCGTGATAAAGAATAGCTTACGGTGATCTATCGTGGCGTCCCAGCCAATTTCCCACCCCGTTCCCGAAATCACAAAACCCTGGCGTCCCAACATTCCCCGCCGGCAACGTTCTTCTGGTTTCTTTTCATTTCATATCCGCCACTCGTCACCATTCAGCATTGAAATGGAAAATAGCAGCAACTGCGACGACGAGGAAAGAAAGTTTATTTGGGCGGCGGTAAGAAGGAGGGGTACTCTGTCTACTAGAGGAGCATAGGAATTGCTCTACTACTACTGTCACTGCTACTAGCACTACTACTACTAGCATTAGTAAAACATCGAGGAAGAAGAGTGCCCCAAGCTACTATCCAGCAGTTAGTAGAGCAAGAACAACAACAACAACAACAAGAACAGCAACAGGAATGATCCTACTACTAGTAGTACTATCGGCGGAACAGACTGCTTCTTCTTGCGGGAGGATACTAGTCGAGTTGGTAACGGCAGACTCCCTTTGTTGTTACAAATCAAAGGATTGGTGCTCTTCTTTACATATCAGAAGCCCACCTCAAGTAAAAGTAATACCAGGTATGACAAATGATCAGTGTTGGGATCGTTTTGTCGGATGTGAATCGATGGATTGGCGGATTACTAGTCGGCCTGCAGCACTTTTGAATTCTGAGGCGTGCTTTTGACGCCGTAAGAGCAACGGGCGACGCACCGAGAAACTCAAAACCCCCTCCCGGTTCACGGTTGAACGGTGACGCATCGCGCATGAGCGACATTGAACATCGTCCGCGAATGAAAAAAAAGAATCAATCAATCGATGATGAGCGAGGGTCATCCTTTGCGACTTCTTCGATTGTTTGTAAACGCCGAATAATCCTTCGAAAATATGAGACCGACCTCCGCGTGTCGCCGCTCCCGGCACGCCATGCATTTGCTAGCGTGATAGCACTCCCTCAACTCTAAGCAATGATGGTGAGAGAGGGCGAACAAAGATGATGTGTCGAGAAGCTAATGAACGTCCGCACTTTTGTTTTTGACTATGATGTGATGGTACTACTAGATTATTCATGAAAACGCTTCAAAGACAAAGTTATCGAAGTTGACCTTCTTCTTGTTCGTGCTGAAGGCAGATCGAACACGAAGATTCACCCAGGTCACCCCCGAAGGACGTTCCCATGTTATGATACCAGACGACCGCCATACTTTATTGCTCGTCAAAGGGGCAGTGCCATAGGTGAATGTGCCCACTGAGACCCAGTCGGCGAGGTTCGTCTTGTATTCGAGGTAGAACTTGTCGCCTGTCACCAAACTTTGGGTGTAATGGTAAAAGCTGGCGCGGAGACTGGTGGAGGTAGAGACGTCATAGTTCAAAGCGGTATAGCCGTATGAAGTGGTCTTGCCGGCGTTTAGTTCCATACTTTTGGAGCTTCCGTAGCCGATACTAGCAATTTTGCATTCCGTGCTGCTGGCGGCCTTGAAGATGGTAAAACCACTTTGAAAAGTGTCGGAAAAGATAGGCTTCCAGGATGCTGGTGGGGCAACGGGAGCGGTTGTTGGTGTGACTAGAGTTGGGGTCACTGGTGCGGGCGTCGCGGGTGTAGAGCCACATTTCGTTCCAAAGAAGAAAGAAATATCGTCGTTGAAGTCGCCACCATCGGACGCTACTTCCACCCCGTCAAATGTCGCTGTGAAATCCCCACACCCACTAGAAGAGCACAGCCCATCGCCTATGGGTGATAAATGAGGAACAATTCAATGTAAGTCAAACATTCAACATTGCAAGCTTGAAACCCATTGCGAGGTACTCACCGAAAGAATCTCGCACAGTCAGCTTGTACCATGATTGACCGAGGGTAGCCGAGTTTGTGTAAAGTGTATTGGCGTTCGGATACGAGCTGCGGGACACCTTGACCACCCCGCCGTTGCATTGGTCGGTGACTTGAAACGACGTCTCACTTGGGTAGCTATCAGTTTTGAGCTTCAGAACAAAGTTGCCAGGGCAAGCGGATGTATCATAGCTGCAAGTGCCTGCTTGGCACGTGCCAACCGCACAAGCATTTGCTTGGTTGCAGTCCGAGTTGGCGCAGCACGAGTTACAGGCCGCACCACAAGTACCAGGAGGGCAGCCTTCAAGGTAAATGTCGACATCAGCGAAGGGAGGGCTGGCTGCCGTATTGATCTGGTTGACCTTGACGAACAGTTTCTTGCCCGTCCCATCAAAGTTGGAGATGGTATGGGTGGCTCCTTGGCTAAGCCTGCCCACCAGTTCAGACTTTTGTTGGGCTGTTTGGGTCGTCACGGTCACCTGATTTCCGGCCTCCTGTGTTCCGCTGTTGATGCCTGCTTGACGATTGAACCCAACATAGACATCCGTTGGCGTTGAGCTGTCGACCTTGACGTTGACATACATTCCTACGGCTCCCGTGTTCTGGTAGTCAGTGACTCCGATGAGCTTTCCGTTGAATCCTCCACGCTTGCGGAAGTTCAAGGACTCGCGCTTGTTATTGTACCATCCCAGTTGCCAGCTTTTGGCTGGGTTGTAGCACATGTACGTGGTATCGTCGGAGTAACTGTATCCCATCATCCCGGTTTGATCATCGTACTCAACTCCTCCCTCCCATGCGTGATCCAAGTTGAGGTTGTGTCCCACCTAAAGCAAGCGTTAGAAATTGTCATTCGGGAATGTTTGCTGTCCATATCGGCTGTGCGATTAACGTACCTCGTGAACCTGGGCACTTGGATAGGTACACCAATTGTTGTTGTAGACGGAAAGCCAGCCGCCCAAGTTGGCTATAGGTGCGCCCGAGAGCAAGGGTGAGAATTCAGAGTACTTCATCAACATGTACTTGGGTGTCATCCGATACTTACCCCACGCAATCCAGCCACCCGCCGTTCCAGGAGGCAGACACAGCATGACATGGTCGAATTGATTTGCAAGATTACCAAGCGATCCTTCGAGAGCAGCGACGACAGCGTCTGCGACAGCTCCATCGTCTTTACCATTGACGTTGATGTTTACAGCCACTTCTACAACACCGTTTGAAATCTGCGGGCCCTTGGTGGATACTCCGTTGAATGGTTCCATGGTCATTTCACCATAAGAGCATGACTGGATCCTTTCTCTTAGATTAACGATGTCGCCAGATGTTCCAAAGACTTTGTCGCTGATGGTGGTGGTCGTAGCTGTGGTGGTACTGTCGTTAGCTTTGACCCGAACAGCCAGGACAAGGTGTTGGTCTTGGTACGGCGCCAAGTCACGCTGGGTTTTGCCAGCTCCGCTGCTCTTGCTTTGTTTTCCTTTGGCAGCCGGGCCTCTCGGCTCGGCCTTTCCGAAAGATTTCTTGGATCCCTCAGGAACACTCAGCTTACCGTTGGCAATTGTTGCTCCGTCCGCGAGCAAAGTGCTGACGCCACTTCGCATGTTTTCTAAATCTGCTTCATCCAATCCTTCGATATCAACAAATCTCTTCCCGGCGTTTGCGGCATCAGCATCGGTGAGCTCGCACCGCCACTTGACTTCGCTCGAGTTATCTTCAAATTGCTTCTCCAGTTTGCTGAGGATGCATTCTTCGCTTTGAATCAAGCGGCGACGTCGCACGACTTTGCGTTCCTGTAGATCATTGGATGAAGGAAGGCAACAGTGAGATTATCGTAGCTTCATAACATGTCCTGGTTGTTGCTAGCCTGTTCAATACTCACGGTGTCGGCGTTTGCAGCCGCGATGGATAAGATTACGGAAGCAACAATGAGTGCGGGCACTGTTGCTACTTTCATAGTGTAGTATGCTTTCTCAGGCTCAGAATGATAGAATGGGGGCCGATCGTTTCAGATTTTTGTGAGATTGTCAACAGTAAATCTTTCGTCATATTTCCTAGCAGTTTGGAGTGGACGTTTCGCATCAAAGTCAACCGACCTGAGAAGGGTGGTTCTCCGGATGCGATATTCGGGTTCTTGAATGCATAGTACCCGCAAATATATATGGAAAGGGGCTGCAATCGTATTCTGTGCGCGTCCAGCTACTATTGCTTTGCAATCTTGGGAGAATCCGATAGTTGACTCTAGAATAAATACAATCCTAAGACGCAGTCACAAACTAGTAGAGGCATTTCTGGACGTCGAGTAAAAGTGGCGGAAATGGGAGCGATGTGAGTTTGGGCCCATCAGAGCCTTGGGCCCGTCGGAGCCAGACGTGGAGCATAAATAATACCTCGAGATGCATTATTTAAAGAAACGTATTGGGCGTGATAGCATAAATCAGGGACCCTCTCCCTGTAACCACCAAATATTTCGACAACGGAAACATGCTCCACAAGATGAGCAAAGCATCAGGGTGGTACAAAACATAGTACTGCGCCAGCAGCATCATGAAAAACCTGAGGTTGTGTGCTGGTAAGGGCCGAAACAGGGCGGTCAAGAGGGGGGTAACTTGCAGTCGACTTAACCATGATGTTGTTTTTGTGAGAAGTGGAGCCACATGGCTACTCCGAAGGAAGTAACATTGGGGGGATCGGCTGCGTCGCGCAGCACGCGCGTGGGTTCCTGCGCTTTATGAATAACCTTTAATAACGGTTTTGTCCATTGTTTCCGTTGTGGAAGTATTTGGTGGTTACAGGGAGAGGGTCCAAGCTAAAATTCCCCTCGAGCATCTTGGATGTTCCTCTAACGAGGAGAACGCGAAAACGTGTAATAATTCCACGACATTTATCGAGGCCGCTGTGACTTCAATGTTTCAATCCCCGTGCTTTCCAAATAGCTACAACGTTCTGCCGGAAGTTCCATCGAGATCCCAGCCTCGTGGTAAAGAATAGGTTCTCATTGCATTATTTTTTACGGCTTTCGATCGTGGCGTCGCAATTTCCCACCCAGTTCCCGAAAATCACGAGACCTCTGGCGATCCCACATTCCCCGCCGGCGACGTTCTTTTGGTTTCTTTTCATATCCGCGCCCATTCATCATTGAAATGGAAAATAGTAGCTACTAGCGATTGGTGCGACGAGGGGGGAAGAAAGTTGAAGGCGTCGCTGTCGTCAAAGGCGGCGTAGTACCGGTACTAGTAGCAATCACTACTACTAGAGCGTTCTACCACGAGAAAGTAGCCAGCACAAGATTTTACTAGCTAGCTATTACTACCAGCAGGTAGTATCATCGTACTAATACTAGTAGTCTGTGCTTTAAATAGTAGTACTACTAGTAGTAGTTGCAGCGAGCGCACCAACAAAGCGCGAGCTTGCGAAGGCGTAGACGAGCTCGGTGAAATCTGGAAATGGAGCTCCGGCTGCCGACATTTAAGCTATTCTATCAGGGTCTGTTGCCCTGTTTTGTACTAGTAGTAGTAGTAGTAGTGCTAGTATCTGGGCGGTACTATGAATGAGAGGAGGGGTACTAGAGCGTAGTAATAGCTAGTACTGCTAGTAAAGTAGCTGCTAAATGGATAGCTCACACTCTTCGTTGCTGCTTTAGTACTATTGGTGAAGCAGCAAGGAAGAGTGTGCGTGGCGATCATCGAGCAGTTACTAGAGGAGGAGCAACAAGAACAAGAACAGCAATGATCCTACTAATACTATCACAAAAGACTGCTTCTTGCGGGATAGTCGAGTTGCAACCGGGCAGACTTCCATGTTTCTAATCAAAGGATTGGTGCTCCATGTATGTATCATAAACCCACCTCTCAAGTAGTACCTGATTCCTTTGACAGATCATCGCAATGCTGAGGGAGATTAAGTCGACGTAGTCAACTAAATTGACCAATGCGAACGGGACAAATGCTTAGAAACAATGAGGGAGCAAAATAAGGGAGCGGGAGCCCCTTATCATTTTACCACCGCCATTCTCCAACCTCCAAACCAATCCCTTGCGTATGTCAGCTTTTGGGTGATACCAAAGCCAAGACCTTTGATTTGTCACACTTGGTCGCTTCTCCAGCAAGCGTCGATGACAACAGCGAAGCGGGGCCCGAAATGGTTCCAACGGTATCAACACAACTCTTCTTCTTGGATGTCTGTACGAAACATGTGACGCCATGTACTATTCCAGCCTTGACACTGCGATTGCTTCGGTTGGCCGCATGCTTTGGACCACACATGTTGGATCTTTGGGATTCACTTGCATTTCTTCCTGGCAAACAGTTGCAAACAGGGTGGGTCTGGAGATGATGAATGTAATCTGGCGTGCTATCTGGCTCAAGAATGCCCCTATTGCATTTCAGTGGACGCTATTTGTTGTAGCCACTCGAATGAAGATATTTCAGCGGAATGGCACAGGCAAGAAGGAAATACACAACTGCTGAAAGCGTTAAATGGGGGTCTAGTGGGGCGTTGCAGTGACCACCAAAGCAAATGCCTCAGCTTTGGGATTGTTCAGAGCATCGATTGGAAGAAGCAACTCTTGTACATCTTAACGCCCATCCCACCAAGTCAACTCTCCAACGTTGGCACACTCATAGGCGGCAACATTCCAATTCCTCTACCTCTTGCATTTAGAGGAGCGTACGCTGAATCTTTCCCCTACATGACAACTGTGGATACGACAATGGCAACCGATGATGCAACAGAGGGTGGCACTTCCAATACCAAACAGATTTTGGGGTCTGTACCGATGAAGAGTCGCAACAATATAGGCCATCGTGGTTTCACGGGTGGGGCGGGCGGAGGGCAGCAGGGTGGTGGGAAATGAAGATCAAAAGTCTCAAAATGCGCACACTACTTGGATGCGATGAGAATACGTGGAATGTACAACAATCGATTGAAAAGCAGAGAGGCCAGAAGAAAGTTGTATTGCAAGTCATGGCTTATCGTTTGCTTGGAGCAGTATATAATTTTACACATGTAACTACGAATTTCGCCGATTGTTCAGGGCCGTCTTCGTCAATGACAGAAGCTGATGATATTGATGGTTGGATGATTCATGTCTCTTTGTTTACGGAAGACCTTGAGTGGGATTGTAACAAAAATCCCAATCCGGATAATCAGTTCCGTTGCATCCCGGAACCTTTCCAGTTCCTCGCTGAAAGCAAGTGATTCAAAGAAACGGCAAGTGCTTGCACCCGATCGGCTATGCTCCAAATCAACACTTTGCTCACTCACCTGATAACACTTGAGCCCAGGCTTACAGTCGCTATCCAAATCACAATCTCCCTGGCAGACTCCCAGATTTGTCAAGCCATCGCCAACAAATGTCAATGGTCCGTACGTCGGATAGTGGCGGTAGCAGTAATCATAGCTGGAGTAGCTTTGGCTGGAACTCAAGCAACCTGGGACGGTCTCCAAGTTATCTCGCTGGAAGCACACCATGCCCCCTTGGCATTCATAGTGCAGATGACTAAACGGACTTGTCGACTCGATGGACTTCTGTGACGTCAACACATCATTTTCTGACACCCGTCTTTCTTCTTCGTGAGGATACGATAACGGGGAGCAAACTAAATTAATGAGGGGTTGCTCCAGAGTTGAGTGATGTGCGCATTGGCGGCCGACAGGTGACCGTTGGTGACCATTGGCTGGCTTGCGCGCCCGCCGGCATGGCCGGCCGGCTCGAGTTGCACTGGATGACGTGAGCTGAGCGGAGGGAAGTTCAACACACCCTTGCAGTGCAAGTCGAGGACGTCTTTGATGGCTGAGTGCAACTTTAACTCGGATGGGGGACAATGAAGATAGAGAGGCCACATACGTTGGTGGTGCGCAGCCAAATGATGCTTGGTAAAATAGTCGGCTAAGTTGGTTTGTCCCGGCTCCCATTTGACTTCGAAGTCTTTCTCGGTGACACGGTCGCGGATCCAATGGTATTGCATGTCGATGGCTCGTGAGCGATTGGGTTTTATGGAGGCATTGGTGATCCCATTCGCTGTGGAGTTGTCGGTAATGATCGGGGTGGTTGTCTGCGGGTAGCCCATGTCTGCAAGAGTTTGGCGGAGAATGATACCCTCCTTCATGTTGACGAAGAGGCCGCCGATTTCTGCTTCCGAGGCTGAAGATGCGACCAGGCGCAGAATGCCCAAAACGTTGAGAACGGGGCCATTGAAGAAATCTGGACCGTTACGTTTTCCTAGGTACCAGTGGCCACCAACCCGGCTGCGTGCTGCAAGGGAGGTGAGGTAGCTGGCGTCACTGTGTCCTTTGAGTTTCATGTTGCTGGCTTTGAATCGGATAACGGCGTCGGGGTGCATGGCACAATAGTCCAAGAACTGCTTCACATCGGCTTTGGTTTGTTTGGTTGCATTGCATTGTTGCGGTGCTACTTCACTGAGGGTCATGAGCATGGTCGGATCAACTCCCCGAGCGTAGAACAGATTGGTACCAATGATTTGTTGGATTCGGGTGACTTCTTCTTTGGTGAGACGTGGGGTCAAGTCAGGTGGTGCCACGGTCTGGACTTTCTTTCCATATTGTGGGCCTGGAGCTTCAAACATGGTGGTCAAGGGCGTGTCGGGGATGGCTTGCGTCAGTATGGTTGGATTCGGCACCCTCGGAGATGGGACTTCAGTGAGTGCTGCTGCGGCGGTGGCAGGTGGATGTTTCTTTGGGTCCACCCTTGGAAGTGTGGCGCCAAAAATCATGGCTAACTCTTTGATAGCAGTGATTTGCTCATCTCCAATGTTGAAGTAGGGGGCAGCCGGATGCGGATTGGCCAATGCCGATGTCAGGTCTTTGGCAGCTCGAATAGCGGCATCGGCGGATGAGAGCTGTGGCATTTTGACGTGCGACGGAAATAATTCAACCGTGTCGCAGATTCTTTCAGTGTTGGTGTTGGGAATCCAAATTCAATAGCATCAGTAGTGTTCGTGGGCAGGGCCTACGTACCATCCTCTTAAGCTGTGGGTGGCCCAAGTGGTGCGGTTGGCGGACTTGACATGGGCAACAACTTTGGTACCTGGTGGTGCCAACGGTGTGCGATTGAAGTCGAAGGCGCCGTTGAGCTGCCCATGCACTGATAAGCATGGGTTGATTTGCAAGGGCCGTAGGAGGTTGAGGGTCAATGGCACTTGGTCTAGAAGTTGGTCCCACAATTGGAGGGGGAAGTCCCAGTCCGTGGATGCTAGACCGGCAATGAGGTGATTCTTGAAAGTTCTGATGGCTCGCTCCGCTGCATTCCTTCGCTGCATTCCTGCTGGTGTCAGCTGGTAGTCAACGTTGTGCTTCCTTAGAATTTTTTTTAATGCCGCACTGATTTCATTGTCGAGGCGCTGTAGTTGTGGGCGTAGTCTGCGTGCTGTGAGGTATTCATAGATCTTGGTGAAAACCTTCAAGATTTCCGAGCCCTGTCGTGTTTTGAGGGGTTCCGCCAAGATAGCATTGCTATCATAATCGTAGACGATCATTAAGTACTTGGACCCATGAATGGATGTCATAGGGAATGCGCCCGTTTGGTCCGAAAATATGAGGCCCGTTGGCAAAGCAATGTCGGCAATGGTAGCAAAGACACAGTGCGTTTGGTCCGTGGTGTCTTCGCCTTGTGGATCGGCTTCTGGTATGTCGTCTTCGGTAGGCGGGCCTGAACTAGGGTTCGGAGTGTTGCGTGTCGATCGAATGTTCTTTCGCTGCTGATTGAGATGCCCTAGTGCGGTGGTGATAGATTTTGGCAGATGAGTACGCACATTTTCGAGGCTGAGGCCAGGCCAAGTGGCGAAGAAGCCTTTCTTGATTGCCGCAAGGAATGTGGACATGACGGGGCTGAAGGCCGCCGCGTGTAAGTACGTGACGGTGTCTGCAATGGTAGTGGATTTGTACATGTTGTAGGCGGTGAGCAAGGATGATGACGTGGTCGCTGGCAGCTTGACTTGATAAAGACCGTTGGGTAAGCAATCTCCTTGGAGAAGAACATGATTGCAAAACCACACACGAACGTTTGTACTGTCGAACGAGACGCGACATCCATGGTTGCACAATACAGGAACCGAAAGCAGCGAGTGGCCGCTGAGTGCGGGGAAGACGTGGCTAGTGTGCACGGCGGTGGGGAGCTGAGGGATTGGAAGAAGGCCCACATGGCTGGAGCTGATTGGGTTAGTGGCTGGACGGAGATCATTGTCCAAGGGACAGTTGAACCGCAGGTAGTGACCAGTGGCTGCACTGTCTACAATAATGTTAGGCGCTTGGTTGGGGAGATGATTGAATGAGCTTGAAACTGGGGCACTAGTAGTTAGAGTACCACTACTAGGTTCAATCGTTGCCCCACACCATCAGGTGCAGCCTGCCTCGCTGCCTCCCATCTTGTTCTCGTGAGTGGCATCCTTTTGGTGGCCAGGTTTGGGGGTGCGGCATGTAGCACTCGTGTGACCGTTGCCGACAAGGGCGCCGTGTGACCAGCAGTACGCAGTGGCGTGGGCTTTACATTCGACTGGACATCGTGGGTGCCAATCTCCTCGTGCTCTGGGTGGCTGAGTTTTGAGGGTTTGGACTTCTGTTCGTAGCGAGGCGAGTTCATTGGTCAAATCACGCAACTGGGCGATCATTGTGGTGTTGGCGGCACTTAGGTCAGAGTTGGCGGTGGTGAGGTTGGCAACAGTTAGTTTGTTGGCTGCAGCTGCTTCGGAGAGTCGAGTAAGGGCCTCCATGGCATGCGCATAGCCATGATGCCCACTGGTGGCTTCTTGATCCAACCGAAGCTGAATCGTGGCTTCGATGAAGTGCTCCTTGAATCTGTTCCAATTTTGCTTGGCAGCTGGAATCCGCCGCCATTCACGACAGGCTTCGCCCAAAACACCCGTGGTGTGGACTAGAATGTAGGCGACGGTCAAAACTTGTTCGGGGGAAAAAGGTTGATTTGCTTCCTGGGCCATGTCGACTGCTTCCTCAATTTGATTGATGAGTACTGTTTTTTCATAGCCTCCTGGATTTTGACGATTTCTTGAGGCGGTAGGTGCCCATATGAGGTGTAGAGATGGTCCAAGATTTGTCGTGGCATCAGGTGCTTGAAGAAAGTGTTGGGACTGCGAAGGGCGCGCACGTAAATAGGATCCATGGCGGAGAGAATGATAGTGCGAAGGGCGCTCGTGCAATTCTTGTAGGTGGCATAGGTGCGCACCTTGTCCTCGAATTCTGCTCGAATTTCCGCAATTTCCATGTTGTTGGCCCCATCAGGAATGAAGGGGACAGCATCCGGCACGATGGGTGGGATGACAGGTGCGTGGTCCGGTACAAGCGTGTCCCATGCCTCCGGTTTGAGTACCAGGAAGAGGTGACCATGCTCTCCACCTCCTATGGGAGGTGGCAATTTTCATGGCGTTGGACTTAAGATAGTCAGTAAGCTCGTGGAGAGCGAAGAAGGTTGGCATCCCTGGGATGCGTGGGCGTGGCTCGGGCCACATGCTGAGAATCTCAGCTTCGGTGAGAGGACTGGCTCCCATGGTCGACAAAGATCACAGGGAGGCGAGACGCACTGAGCGATAGATGCACTGACCGACTGTGTCTTTGTTAATAGGATTTAGTTTGCTCTGATGATACGATAACGGGGAGCAAACTAAATTAATGAGGGGTTGCTACGGAGTTGAGTGATGTGCGCATTGGCGGCCGACAGGCGACCGTTGGCCGGCTTGCGCGCCCGCCGGCATGGCCGGCCGGCTCGAGTTGCACTGGATGACGTGAGCTGAGCGGAGGGAAGTTCAACACTTCGATTGCTTGTCTCTTCCAAAATGAGACCGACCTCCGCGTGTCGCCTCTCCCGGCAGGCAACAATTTTAGCTA
This sequence comes from Nitzschia sp. DOCU1, assembly GCA_951394045.1. Taxonomy (NCBI): domain Eukaryota; phylum Bacillariophyta; class Bacillariophyceae; order Bacillariales; family Bacillariaceae; genus Nitzschia; species Nitzschia sp. DOCU1. The sequence goes on along the minus strand of OX595996.1, from coordinate 874,202 downwards.
GTGAGATAGCGCTCCCTCGACTCTCCTCTAAACAAACTTCTTTCTGGAAAAAGATACGGTTGATGATGATGGTGAGAGAGGGCCAACAAAGATGATGTGATGGTGGTCGAGAAGCTAATGATCGTCCGCACTTTTGTTTTTGACCATGATGTGATGGTACTACTAATAGATTATTCATGAAAACGCTTCAAAGACAAAGTTGTCAAAGTTGACCTTCTTTGTGCTTGTGCTGAAGGCAGATCGAACACGAAGATTCACCCAGGTCACCCCCGAAGGACGGGCCCATGTTATATTACCAGACGACCGCCATACTTTATTGCTCGTCAAAGGGGCAGTGCCATAGGTGAATGTGCCCACTGTGACCCAATTGGCGTTGACGTTCGACTTGTATTCGAGGTAGAACTTGTCGCCTGTCACCAAACTTTGGGTGTAATGGTAAAAGCTGGCGCGGAGACTGGTGGAGGTAGAGACGTCATAGTTCAAAGCGGTATAGCCGTATGAAGTAGTCTTGCCGGCGTTGAGTTCCATACTTTTGGTGCTTCCGAAGCCGATACTAGCAATTTTGCATTCCGTGCTGCTGGCGGCCTTGAAGATGGTAAAACCACTTTGAAAAGTGTCGGAAAAGATAGGCTTCCAGGTTGCTGGTGCGGGTGTTGGTGTGACTGGAGCTGGCGTTGGGGTCACTGGAGCGGGTGTTGGAGAGATAGGAGCAGGTGTTGGTGTGACTGGAGTCGAGCATGATGTGCCGAAGACATGGTAGTTCATATACTGAAAGTTGGATCCTGTTGCGACTTGATTGCCGTTGTATGTCGCCGTATACGAGCCGCATCCATACGAGGAGCACAGGCCGTCTCCATATGCATCATATACGTACAGCCCATAGCTGGACGGTTGCAAGGTGACAGTTTTCGAGATAAGGGTATTGGCACTCGAGTAAGGGCCGCCCGACAAAATGACAGCGTCATTATTACAAATATCGATGAGTTTCCACGTTGTTTCACCAGGATATGCATCGGTCGTCAGCAGCAAAACAAAGGTATTGGAAGTTACAGGAGCCGGCGTTGGCGTCACTGGGGCGGGTGTTGGGGTCACTGGGGCGGGTGTTGGAGTGACTGGAGCCGGCGTTGGAGTTACAGGAGCGGGCGTAGGGGTCACTGGTGCAGGTGTTGGTGTGACTGGTGCCGGTGTCGGGGTCACTGGGGCGGGTGTTGGAGTGACTGGAGCCGGCGTTGGAGTGACAGGAGCGGGAGTTGGGGTCACTGGTGCGGGCGTGGGGCTCACCGGCGAAGGTGTAGGGGCAACGGGTGCGGGAATGGACCCACATTTCTTTCCAAAGAAGAAAGAAATTTCGTCGTTGAAGTCGCCCCCATCGGACGCTACTTCCACCCCGTCAAATGTTGCTGTGAAATCCCCGCACCCACTAGAAGAGCACAGCCCATCACCTGTTGTGACAAATGGTGAATCACTCGATGTAAGTAAAGTTTCAAGATTGCGCATTTCAATCGCAACAACAGGGACTCACCGAAAGAATCTCGCACAGTCAGCTTGTACCATGATTGACCGAGGGTAGCCGAGTTTGTGTAAAGTGTATTGGCGTTCGGATACGAGCTGCGGGACACCTTGACCACCCCGCCGTTGCATTGGTCGGTGACTTGAAACGACGTCTCACTTGGGTAGCTATCAGTTTTGAGCTTCAGAACGAAGTTGCCAGGGCAAGCGGATGCATCATAGCTGCAAGTGCCTGCTTGGCACGTGCCAACCGCACAAGCATTTGCTTGGTTGCAGTCCGAGTTGGCGCAGCACGAGTTACAGGCCGCACCACAAGTACCAGGAGGGCAGCCTTCAAGGTAAATGTCGACATCAGCGAAGGGAGGGCTGGTTGCCGTATTGATCTCGTTGACCTTGACGAACAGTTTCTTGCCCGTCCCATCAAAGTTGGAGATGGTATGGGTGGCTCCTTGGCTAAGCCTGCCCACCAGTTCAGACTTTTGCTGGGCTGTTTGTGTCGTCACGGTCACCTCATTTCCGGCCTCCTTTGTTCCGCTGTTGATGCCTGCTTGACGATTGAACCCAACATAGACATCCGTTGGCGTTGAGCTGTCGACCTTGACGTTGACATACATTCCTGCGGCTCCCGTGTTCTGGTAGTCAGTGACTCCGATGAGCTTTCCGTTGAATCCTCCACGCTTGCGGAAGTTCAACGACTCGCGCTTGTTATTGTACCATCCCAGTTGCCAGCTTTTGGCTGGGTTGTAGCACATGTACGTGGTATCTTCGGAGTAACTGTATCCCATCATCCCGGTTTGATCATCGTACTCAACTCCTCCCTCCCATGCGTGATCCAAGTTCAGGTTATGACCCACCTATGAGGGCAAGCGTCGTTAGAATTGTCATTCGGGAATGTTTGCTGTCCATTTCGGCTATGCGACTAACGTACCTCGTGAACCTGGGCACTTGGATAGGTACACCAATCGTTGTTGTAGACGGAAAGCCAGCCGCCCATGTTGGCTATACAGAGTCGCGCCCGATAGCGAGAGAATAAGAATACATGGGGACTTTATCAACATGTACTCGAGCACCATCGGATACTCACCGTAAGCAATCCAGCTACCCGCCGTTCCAGGAGGCAGACACAGCATGACATGGTCGAATTGATTCGGAAGATTACCAAGCGATCCTTCGAGAGCAGCGACGACAGCGTCTTTGACAACTCCATCGTCTTTACCATTGACGTTGATGTTTACAGCCACTTCTACAACACCGTTTGAAATCTGCGGGCCCTTGGTGGATACTCCGTTGAATGGTTCCATGGTCATTTCGCCATAAGAGCATGACTGGATCCTTTCTCTTAGATTCACGATGTCGCCAGATGTTCCAAAGACTTCGTCGCTGATGGTGGTGGTCGTGGCTGTGGTGGTACTGTCGTTGGCTTTGACCCGAACAGCCAGCACAAGGCGTTGGTCTTGGTACGGCGCCAAGTCCCGCTGGGTTTTGCCAGCTCCGCTGCTCTTGCTTTGTTTTCCTTTTGCAGCCGGGCCTCTCGGCTCGGCCTTTCCGAAAGATTTCTTGGATCCCTCAGGAACACTCAGCTTACCGTTGGCAATTGTTGCTCCGTCCGCGAGCAAAGTGCTGACGCCACTTCGCATGTTTTCTAAATCTGCTTCATCCAATCCTTCGATATCAACAAATCTCTTTCCGGCGTTTGCGGCATCAGCATCGGTGAGCTCGCACTGCCACTTGACTTCGCTCGAGTTGTCTTCAAATTGTTTCTCCAGTTTGCTGAGGATGCATTCTTCGCTTTGAATCAAGCGGCGACGTCGCACGACTTTGCGTTCCTGTATACAATTCGACGAAGGAAGTTGTAGTAGAAGACAGTGAGATTTTCGTTCTTCATTAAACTTCATGCTGGTTCTTCTTGCTGCTGTGCCCTATTCAATACTCACAACATCATCGTTGGCAGCCCCCGCAATGGACAAGATTACGGACGCAACAAAGATCGTGGGTAGAACTTTCATAGTGCAGTATGGTTCTCGTCCCGGATTTCGTGTGCCGTTGAGGATGTCAGATATTTTGTGAGACGACAATCCTGATGATCCATCTTAGGTTTACGACATTCTTACACCTCGCCTCAATTTAGATATATCACAAATACGATCGACGAAACGATTTCGCCCAGGGGAGAGTCTTGGGTGGTAATAACGCGTTTTCATGGGATCTTGGCGGGAAGGAACATAAATGTTCAAAATGGATATGCCCTCTGTTCTCCAATATTGGGCACTTCAGCATAAATGATCGAGCCCCAATATAGCCTTTGATTGCCGACGGCTTCGGGACGAATAATAGCCCAATGACCCCTGAGCAGGAAAAGGAACGATGATACCTGCCACCTTTCGATCTTGGCATCGCAACTGATAACATGCCAGTATTGATGTACCTGGTATGCTGGTATTAATGATGACTAGGTAGTATTACCATTCAAGCACCCGAGATGCGCGATACTATCAATAGCGAGGCTGGGATCTCCTCGATGGAATTTCCGGCAGTACTTGTATCTATTTGGAAAGGACGGGGATTGAAACATTGAAGTCACACCGGAATTATTACACGATATTCGTTGGAGGAACATCCAAGATGCTCGAGGGGAATTTTAGCTTGTCAAATTTATGCTATCATCACGCCCAATACGTTTCTTAATAATAATGCATCTGGGGTATTATTTATGGTCCACGTCTGGCTCCGACGGGCCCAATGCTCCGATGGCCCATACTCACATCGCTCCCATTGTTGATTCCCCAGGCCGGTCTCCCGGCCGGCGCGCCCGTTGGATCGGCCGACGCGCGCCCATTTCACCGTTCCCCTGGCAATCCTATCTGCCCATGGACACTTGTAGACGCATAAACTTGATTAGCTCACCGTTTACACGACACGCACATCAACAGAGCTAATCAAGCCGTTCAGAACGCAACTCTTTGTTGTTTTCAACCTCGGTTGCCCCTATCACAATCACTTTACCCTGACCCAAGCCACACATCCAAGACCTGCCATAATAAAAAGGGCGGCCATGAAGACGAAGCCACCATCACCAAAATGATGGGTGGATGCCGCCTGATCAATGTTGTAAGCTCTTGCCCTGCTACCCGCCGTGCTCCAGACGCCTGAAAAGGATGGGAGCCTAGTGTTGCACATGTTAAACTTAAAACTTTAACTAGTCCACCACCCAGTCCCCCGATCCTTCCTCCCACCAGTGACCCTGCCTTTGTAGACTCTGGTGCCACATCTCACTTTGTGCCTATCAACGCCACACTCCTCAATGAACGCATTCTCGTGTCCGCCATCCCCGTGTCAAATCCAAATGGTGCCATGATGTATGCCACCCACGAGGGCGAATTGAACCTACCATCCTTAGCACCGCTTGCACAAAAGGCATATCGCATCCCAGATTTGTCATCATTCCCACTTATGTCAGTTAGTGTCTTGGTGGATGCCGGATGCACTGTGCAATTCGATGCCACCACTGTGTCAATCGCAGTCAATAACCGCTGCATCTTGCAAGGCCCCCGTGACCCCCTGTCCCGGCTTTGGACAATCCCTCTTGTGGAACCTGCCATGCCCCCACTGCCTGAAGTTGCCCATGCTGCAATGGGTCCATCCACTGTGGAAACCCTTGTTGCCTTCCATCATGCATCCTTGTTTTTGTCCGTACTGTCCACGCTAAAGCAAGCAATAAAAAACAGTTACGTCACCGGCTTTCCTGGCCTCTCATCCGAGACTCTTGCCAAGCATCCACCACGTTCCGAGGCCACCATCAAAGGCCACCTGAACCAAGTGCACAAAAATCAAGGATCTACGAAGATTGCCCTTGTCCCTCAGCACGACAACGAACCAGATGCCCTGCAATTCCCCGCTTCTGAGCTCCCCAACGAACGTACCCACGCTGTCTATGCCACCATGGTACAGCCAGGCAAAATCTACAGCGACCTCACTGGCAAATTCGTGGCACCGTCCTCGAATGGGAACAATTACCTTCTAGTCGTATATGACTATGACAGCAACTGCATCCTCCCCATCCCAATGCGCAACCGCAGTAAGGAAAATCACAGGAAGGCCTTTGAAGAGGCGCACAAGGTACTCACTGCGGCTGGTTGTCGTCCCAAGCTCCACATCTTGGACAATGAGTGCTCCCAGCTCCTCAAGGATTTCATGGCCGAAGAATCCATCAACTACCAGTTGGTCCCACCGTACGTTCATCGACGCAATGCTGCCAAACGTGCCATCCAAACCTTCAAGAATCATTTCATCGCTGGCCTGTGCACGACCGCCCCTGAATTTCCGATTATCTGGGATCGTCTTATCCCCCAAGCCACTCTCACATTGAATTTGTTGCATGGCTCACGGATCAACCCCAAACTCTCTGCGTACAGCCAACTCCATGGAGTCTTTGACTACAACAGGACTCCCATTGGCCCACCCGAATGCAAAGTGCTGGTCCATGAAAAACCCGGTCTTCACGAAACGTGGGGACCCCACGCAGCCAGCGGATGGTATGTGGGCCCTGCTCTAGAATCCTATCACTGTTAAAAGGGTACATGAGTGACACACAAAAAACACGCATCAGCGACGGCGTCGAATTTTTCTCCTCCACCGTGGTTATCCCTGCTGCCACCACAGACGACCTCATTCATGCTAGCCTTCGTGATATCTTGGCTGCCCTTGACAACTCGGCCACTGGCCCAATCCCCTCCAACCACAACCGAGTGGCTCTGCAGCAACTCGGTGAATTGTTAAATCAAACTCCACCCACGCCAGCTAATCCAATCCAAGACACAGCCCCTGTCCCACCACTGAGGGTGGAATTGCTACCACACATGGCCATTGTACCGGCCACAGCGGCCCCTGCCACACCTCTGAGGGTGCCAATTCCAATTGTGTCACCACCCACTTCGCCCGTACCCCCGTCACGGGTCCAAAACTATGAACCCAAAATTTCCAGCATTCTGGTTGTGGAGGATTGTGTGGAAGAACCCCCAGTCGAAACCGCACCTGTGCCACAACCCTGCCCTGCCGGAACAACCAGCCCAATGTGGTCCCCATTGAGCCGACATACTCCGAACAAACAGGTCCAAAAGCTCGAAATATCAAGCGCCGCAGCCGCAGTGGAAAAACCGCAGGGCAAAAACCTCCACCTCGCAAACCACTGGGCCCTCTATCCAATCACCATCATCGCACCCGACAGGCAATGGGCTCCTGGCCAAAACGTATTCACAGTGCGGCCACTGCCCTTACTGCGATGCTCCATCCTGCATCCCCCAGCCCCTACGAAGCCGCCCTACACGGCAACGCATTCAATCCTGACACTGGGGCACTCGCAGAATATCCCAAACTCAGCCGCTCCTCACAAGGAAAAGTTTGGGAGGAAGCAAATTGTGAGGAAATAGGTTTGCTGGCACAGGGATACAAGGGCGTCACTGGTACCAACACTATTGTCTTCATCGACAAACGTGCTGTTAAAAAACGATCTACATACCTTCGCATCGTTTGTGCCCACCGCCCAGAAAAAGCCAATCCCTATCGCATACGATGGACCATTGGAGGTGACCGTCTTAATTACCTTGGCGACTCCAGCACTAAAATGGCTGACCTCATCACATGCAAAACGCTGTTCAACAGCGTCATCTCGACACCGGGCACCCACTTCATGACGGGCAACATCAGCGCCTTTTATTTGGGCACCCCGCTCGAACCTGCCGACTACGAGTATATGAAAATTCATACTTGCAATATTCCGAGCACGATAATCAACCTGTACGGCCTTGCTCCCGACAACGAAGGCTTCGTCTACGTGGAGGTCCGAAAAGGAATATACGGCCTAGCTCAAGCTGGTCGCATGGCCAATGACCGCCTCCGCAATTTCTTGGAACCAGCAGGCTATACCCCAACCCCATTCATGCCCGGCCTGTGGAAGCACACCAGCCGCCCCATTATTTTCTCCCTCGTCGTTGATGACTTTGGGGTCAAATATGTCAACAAAGGTGATGCTAACCACCTCCTGGACACACTCGGCCAGCACTACAAGGTCAGCACCGACTGGGCCGGAACCAAGTACTGTGGATTGTCACTTGCTTGGGACTACGATAACGGCACCGTCGACATTTCCATGCCCGGATACGTCGAACGGGCCCTCTATCGCTTTGCCCACCCTGCCCCTGAGCGCCCTGAAGATGCGCCATATGCCTGGCAGAAGCCCAAATATGGCTGCAAAATCCAATATGCCGACGACCCAGACAGTGCCCCAAAACTCGACAACGCAGGCACCAAACGTGTTATGGAAGTGGTTGGCGTCTTCCCATTTTATGCCCGTGCCGTCGACTGCACTATGTTACCTGCGCTTTTTTGCTGATGGTGGTGGTCGTGGCTGTGGTGGTACTGTCGTTGGCTTTGACCCGAACAGCCAGCACAAGGCGTTGGTCTTGGTACGGCGCCAAGGCACGCTGGGCTTGGCCAACTCCACGGCTCGTGCTTGACTTTCCCCTGGCAGCCGGGCCTCTCGGCTCGGCCTTTCCGAAAGATTTCTTGGATCCCTTAGGAATAATCAGCTTACCGTTAGCAATTGTTGCTCCAGTCGCGAACAAAGTGCTGACGCCACTTCGCATGTTTTCTAAATCTGCTTCATCCAATCCTTCGATATCAACAAATCTCTTCCCAGCGTTTGCGGCATCAGCATCCATGAGCTCGCACTGCCACTTGGCTTCGCTCGAGTGGTCTTCAAACTGTTTCTCCATTTTGCTGAGAATACATTCCTCGCTTTGAATCAAGCGGCGACGTCGCACAGCTTTGCCTTCCTGTATACAATTCGACGAAGGAAGTTGTAGTAGCAGACAGTGAGATTTTCGTTCTTCATTAAACTTCATGTTGGTTCTTGCTTCTGTGCCATAGTCAATACTCACAACATCATGATCGTTGGCAGCCCCCGCAATGGACAAGATTACGGACGCAACAAAGATCGTGGGTACAACTTTCATAATGCAGTATGGTTCTCGTCCCTGATTTCGTGTGCCGTTGAGGATGTCAGATATTTTGTGAGACGACAATCTTGATGATCCGTCTTAGGTTTACGACATTCTTACACCTCAGGAAAAGGTCCGATGATATGTGCCATTTTTCGATCTTGGCATCGCAAGTGATAATTTTTGCCGGTATTGATGCATACCTGGTATGCTGGTATTAATGATGACTACTTAGTATTACGTACTATTATTCAAGCACCCAAGATGCGCGCTACTATCAATAGCATTAGAACTAGGACTCCCGATTTCGTCGCAGCCCTTGGCAATCTTGAAGCGCGAACTCCATCAGTCAGATGAGCTCGCTCAAGATCGCTTGAGACGCGGTTGGGTCAAATGCCTTTGGAGCTTCTTGGGTGCCACACAGCGTTGGAAAACCCAACGGCTGAAAGATGTATCCCTTTGACGTCCATCAACTTAAGACGAAGAGAGTTGTTGTAGTGTACTGTCCACCAGACACCACCCTCGAAATCCTCAATCAACGTAGTGGGCGCAATCAAATTCAAAGTGTCGCCGTCCATCACACTGATTGCGTGCCGATTGCTTTTGGACTTGGCCACAAAGTAAACCGACACTGAAAATATATTTTTCGATGGCGCAGTTTGATTTGTAGTGATATCGACAAAGATACAATTGATGTCACCCCCACCGGCGTCGTCTAGACCAACCATACCCAGAGACCGTTTTGCCGTATTATATGTCCGACCGGCTCCTCCCGCATTGCTTGCACCTATGGGTAAGAAAACCGTGTTGTTGTATGACGTCCCAATGAACTCTCGCTCGGGAACCAGCCAGCCTGGAAAACCATGACGACGGATTGTCACATTAGCGACATACGCAGGTAGCCTCTCGAAGTCATCGCCATTGTCGATTCCAAGTAGAACGTAGCCATCCCGGCCATGTACAAAGATTCCGTCACCTTTGGTCTGTCGATCAAGACTACTGATAGTTGCCTGGTATCTCGGCTCTGGAAAAGGTGGTATTGCTTTGATTTGATTGATTTCATGGCGTGCGCTCGTTACGCTGTCAGGACGGGAGCGATAGTATGTCGCTGTCATCTCGTGGACCCCTCCGGCCTCTACCTTCACGAAATCATATTTTTTCAAGCGATCGGAAGTGGCGTCAATCAGCTCGACCGAATCATCGTCGTACGAAATCATCTTTGCCAACAAACCATTGAGAGACGTCGAATCCAAATAGCCAACCACTTCACCGTTGCCGTCCACGATTGTTCGCCGAATCCCGACATAACCGGGGACGTTGCATACAACGACGACGCGTAAGACCAATGTATTAGAATCTTCCTCTTTCAAACTGCCATTGACTGTGATTTTCCCTTGTGGAGTTGTAATGGTTGCGCTCACAGACGGATAGCGGATGGAAACATATGGCGTTGCCACAAATTTCTGGTATCCTGGCAACAATGGCATTATACCACCCACAGTATGCGACAGCCATGATGTCACTCCAGATGCCCAGGGATGACAGTAGGACGGTAAATGGGGAGCTTGATCACCATCCTTCATGAAGGAAAGCCATTCTGGTGATGATATTTCCCAGAAACAGCCCTTTCCTAACTTCATCATGGGGCCCCAGCATAGCTTGATAGAACCAAGAGCGTGTTCCATTCGATCCGCATTACCAAGACCTTGGAGAATCCAGTATTGGTTGAATTGGGAAAATGAGCATATTGTCACGGAGTCATTCAGAGTTGTATTCATCCACAGATCGATGTCAGATCTTGTCGCCGCTCCGGCGTTGATGGCATTGGCGGCTGCATGGACCCCAAACGCCCCCGGCCACTCCGGAACACGTCTAAGATTCTTCTTTAGAGTCGAATAGGCATTGCTGTACTTTTGATAAGCCAACGGCATGTAAGCCACTTGTAGAGCACGAGAAAAATCTTTGCATACCCTGACCAACAGACCGGCAAATGCAAGTAAGGCCTCCCGCGTGCAGCGATCATTCTTGGCGTGGAAGCACCACCCGTTTCCTAGCCGATCATCCCAGCCAAACCAAGTAATATCCAAGTTTGGATCCAAAAAATCTTGTATTCGTTTGTCCAAGATTATCATAATGTCTGGGGCGAGTGTTTGTTGAAAAGTGCTCAAGTCGCCGCTCTCCATGAAGTAGTTCATCGCGCTCAAACACCAATAAAGCGGATACGCCATGATATTGTCATCAACCACGTGTTTGTGCCCCGAGTCGGTTCGCAGTACAACATTTCTTATGAACTCATAGGGTGAAAAGGCAACCAAGGCCGCATCGATAGTGGGGTGGCCATCACCCTGGATCGCCACGCGATCTCCGCGTTCCATAAGGATCGAATTGAGATTGTTGCCTTCCATATTCAGACGAACACCATAAGCACCCGTGTACCATGCACGCGTCAGTTCTTGGTCAGAAGAAGTAAATGCCCCGGTGTAGTTGATTGGTTTGATTTTGGCCACCAAAGAAAGGGCCGCTACTTCGACGGGGTTCTCGGCTGGTTCAAAGAATTCAAAGTGAAGAAATGAGAAGCGTACGCCCTCGTAGAGCTCATCGTTCGTCTCCAGTCGATATGTGTGTTGCCCGTACTTGACAAGTTCTCTCGTCTTGTCCGGAAACGGTTCGTTGTATTCCGAAATTGATGCCTGGACTCGCATCTTTTGGGTTCCATTGTTGTCCAAATCCCTAGATATCAACTCGAACCACGCCGCCCTTTCCACTCCCCAGTCCAGTGTGATTGTACAATTTTCGTAGACCAGCAAGGAAAAGGAAGATACGTCACCGTCCATATCGGCATGAGCAGCCTCGGGTGGGGTCACCCAGTATTTGACGGGGCGATTCACTCGATAGATTTGGAGCTTGGAAGAATTGGTTTCCCTTGACCATGTAGTTGCCACCAACGGGTCAGGGCTCAATTCGACCTGCGGATTACAGTCCATACAAGCATCGTGAAAAAAGTCATATGGCTCGGGGGCTTCATAGTAGTGATTCCTCTCCGCGAATCCAATGGCAGCCGTGAGGATTCCCACGTGGCACAGCGATGGAATCATCATCCATCGAATCCTCATCGTGGGCGAGATCAATCAACAAACTTCAAAATTCTTCTTCTACTCCACGATACAGACGATAATGTTGCCGAAGGATTGCTAATGAGGAAGGCAAATCTCAATAGGAAACGAATGAATGAACCGAGTCAATCAGCTTTCAAATCCGGAATCCGCACTGACACTATCTTACCTATTACGATATCTTCGCCGCGCCAGATCTTTTGCTTCGCGTAACAACGGTAGCTTGCATTAGTTCGAATGAGTCGCATTTAGACTGACTCGACTGGACTCACTAACAACGACAGAAATCGAGTTTTGGTCCTGCCTCTACTATCTGGTTGTTTCAGAGATTTTTCGTCGCCGCTCCTTCCCAGATGGGCCATGATCAATGACAGCACAAATTCTTTAAGTACTAAAGGTGAAAGACCAAAGAGTGGCCGCCTGCTTGATGTCGCCGGAGGAGACCGGCCGGAAACGAGCGACAACAACCACAAGCAAGAAGAACTAGCAGTACTAAAAGGTATCACCGGTGGTGGTAGTAGTAATGCAGCTTGCGTGCAATTAGCTGTCGTTTCGCCTAGTAGAATGAATCATCTGGGATGCACTCTCTGATCTCTTTCGACTTCCATGGACAAAGTGGATGAAAATAGCGAGCGTAGACTAAAATGCTCCTTTCTCATCATTTCGCATTTCAATAATGTACGACGAGATGGTTTCTGAGCTTTCAGCTGTTCTGATGTCTGACTACGCGCTCAAATGACTGACTGTCTGTAATCTGTCTCCAAGATCAACTCGAGCAGCAAGCGTGCTTCTTCTCTCATCGATGATATTTGACTGCAGACCGCTCGTGAGTTCGTTTGTTTGAAGAACAACGAACAAGGCCTAACAAATGCTTCACAAACGAACTCGCATTTTCGTCCTTATCACATTCTGGGGCTACTGTCTGTGTTCTCCACCATTTCGTCGCAAAGCTTCGGCACGATTCTGCGCTTACATTACAGTATTACCCCAACTACGGGGTGTGCGGTAGGCGCCCAGAACATTCAACATGCATGGAAGGGGGTGAAAAGTGACAAACGGATTGTCTAATTTCTCATTTCCATTCCAATGTACTCTATCATACTTTCCGCGGTTTAGATGTTTTGATGGACCATGTGAAGGAAACGTAGTCTCCTGGCTCCACGCACGACCGCGCACCAGCTGGAGTATGGGACTCCGAACCACAGCACGCCACTAAAATGAAGACCGGTAATGAAATTTACTTATTGTGTTCGTTTAACAACGAAAACACGAGTTGTTATTTGTTAAATATGCGAAGCTGTGGCATAGGAGAGATTGAAAAGCCCTCGAATCCAATAATGGCGATAGATAACACAAGTGCTGACGTGGTTGGCATGTGAGAAACCAAGAGAAGACGAGACAGTTTATCACCTCGCCCTCCGAAAAAGCAAATTGCCATCAGGAGCAAAAAGGGAGAGCCAAAACGAAACCCCGCACAATAAAATCGACTGCTAGCTAGTAGCCATCTAGGAGCCTGCTTGACTTGTTTCGTCGCAGGAAACGCAGCTGAGAAAATGACGCCGTCTCCACCACCAACTACTAGTACCGGTAGTAATAGTACTATAATATCGTCCTCGTGGAAACGACATGATGATTCTGCTGAGGAAGAAAGAAGAAGCAGGAGGCGTCCACCACCGCAACCACCCATACCAGTATCCATCCCTGCCCAGCCGGGGCCTGGCGCAGCGGAAGAGGATACTACACCAACAACCACGACAAGTGATGAATCCTCACAGTCATGTTTTCAAGGACGAGAAGACAAAAATATTGGAACTTTGTCTCACGATGAGCTAGAAGAGCGGGCCTTGAGTGCGTTCTCGAAAGTGATGAATGCGATGACCAATGATGAACGAAAGAAAATGTACGATGAGATTCATGGAGTCGACGACTCCATGACGCACCAACAGGATAAAACGCCAGGCGACGTTTCTAACGCGCTAAGGAGCCTCAAAGACGAGATTCTGAAAATCAAAAAGAAGGCATCTTACGATCTAGCACTTTTAAGGTCGCCCGAGTACATCATGAGTAGCGAATTTTGCCTAACATTTCTCCGAGCGGAAGGCTTCGATGCACCCAAAGCCGCCAAGAGGATGGTGAAATTCTTAACAGTCAAACATGAGGTGTTCGGTGAGAGTGTACTATCACGACGAATCTACCTATCAGACCTAAACGATGAAGAACAAGAATTCCTGAGGGAGGGCTACCGACAATTGCTTCCCATTCGAGATAGAGCTGGTAGGATCGTGCTCTGTGATATTGTAACGCCAGAAATTGCATTCAAGACCATCCCATCGGTGAGTTAGTATCTCAGCAGCATTCCAAAGAAAGAAGCGGTGGTGTTTTTTGTGTCTTCTACCTCCGATGAGGATAACAAGATACAAGATTATGGCCTCACCACATTCATTACTTTCGTCTACTTCTTGCTGTTGTACTGGTGGTGGTGGTGGGTTCTTGCTCCTCATTATTCATGGTGCCGGTTGGTGGTGCTCCTACTCATCTCCGCATGCGCCCCCACTACTACTACCACTACTACTACCCGCGACACCCTCTTGTTATACTACTACCGCTTTTCATCTGCTCGCTGCATTACAACGACCACGATACCCATCTCTGTACTTCTGGTGTATGTTACTCATCATCATCATCATGTCGTCGTTCCCTCCTGTGGCTACCCACGACATCTTCACTCCTGTATTCCATTATGATCCCCTCCGATATTGACGACGGCAGCTGAAAACGTTTCTCTTCTTGCTATCTGAGGCTGCTGATGATGTAGAAAGTCAAAGACGAGGGCTCGTAATGGTTGCCCTGTGGTATCTGTTATCGCCGGACAGCCGGTTGCTTGTTTCGGGCGTTCTCACAGCTTCATGGCGAGTCGCGGATTGGTCGCCTATTCGATTCCGTGCCGTTCACATTTGCTTCACCGATCCTTGGTTTCACGTGGCAACGGCTATAGTGTTTCTACGAACAAGGCAGATAAGACCGAGAATCAGAGCTCACGTTGGTAAGTCCTCCAGACCCGCCGCCGATAGCAGCAAACAATCTGGTGGCAAATCTCCTCGGCCATGTTCTGCTGTGGTGTTGTGGTTGTGCTTCTTCGACGACAGGAACAACAAAACTTTCAGCCGCAGCAGTATTCCTGCTGCTGGAGCAAACTGAGGAGAACCGCTCATGATTGCAATATACTGTCCTTATTGAATGTTCTTATTGTTCTTACCACTCCTTCGTATCATCTTGTTAAAATCGCGACACCACCACCCCCGGCGAATGCTGCCATGATCAACCATCATTTTTCATCGCGGTCCTCAGGGAGTATGATCGAAAACCAATATTCTCTTTTGACTTTCGGAATCCCTGTTGATGTTTTACCCTTGACGGATAATACTAGTACTACCACTTCGGGTGAAGGAAACAAGGGATCTAGTAGGAGTACTGCGACCGGCCCGAGTAAGAATAAGTCATCGCTGCCATCTTCTTGTTGGCGCAAGGACAAACACCTGCAATGGGTCAAGCGAAGGGTGATCAAAGAGAGCTATCTTCGGCTCAGAGGAGAATTCCGCGGAATAGATCTCCCAAGACATGGTGATATCCTGCTCGGTCGGGGATTGACATATCATCAACACCCAGGAAACATCCAATTTCGAACTACTCTAACCAGCCTTCTTGATGAATATGGTCAAGCGAACCGGGCCGGGAAGCAAGAATTATACAAAACCATCGTCGAGGACACAAAAAGGACCTCGAGATTCCTGAAGCGAGACGGCGATGCTGGATGGTGGATTGAGACTTCTGACGAGGAAGCGAGGGAAAAGGTCTCTAGCTCTTTTCGGACGGTCAAAAAGACAGTGCCAGCAGCGGCTACTGTGGCGAAGTCAGCAGGCCCAGTGGACGACAACCAAGAAGAAGTGGTACTGCTGCTCCCAGCAACAGTACTACCAGCCTCTCCCGTCACCACGTTCGCAAGTGCTAGACGCATCCAACAAGTAATCACATTAAGTCCAGGAGGCGAACGTGAAGACCAGTACGTCGTGCTGCGTAGTCATGGCGGTGCCAACCGGTGGTTTTCGTCTGAGAAAGAGCGGGCGGCGGACGGGGAAGAAAGAAAGCAGTATGGCGGTGTTTAAGAAACAAAAGAAGAAGTTTCTGGCAACAGCAATTCTGGTCGTCCTCCTGCTGCTGACCGTGTGTCGGTCATAAAGCAAGGGGAATGAAAGGCCCGCCCCTTTGCGTTGTCGTCTTGTTGCCTGGATGCTTGAGTCTACCAATTTAAAGAATAGCAATACTCTTTCTTTTGTAAGTTCGATGTAGTATCCTCGAAAAAGTAAATTGCAACCCGCTCCGTGTGCTTGATATCTGGGGTGTAAGTTCAAAGATTTGCTCGGTATGTAGTAGTTGAATCTTTGGCGTTCACATTAGTCGTATCCCGCCATCCACGCACACAACCACGCCGCTGCACCCGTCATGATTTTCTGCCGGTAGATTACTCCCAACTCGGCTGGCGACAAGATGAAACAAACAAGAACATTCAAGTTCCTCCTATGCCGCGATGGGGAAGAAGTCCCGCTCTGGAAGATATACCTTCCACCCAAAGCCAGAGAATTGACCGATGGACATGTTGGTTCTTCGGGGATCTTCGGCCTCCGACTGTTTTTATCTTGGTACTTGGTGTCGCGTCGCGTCGGCGGGAAAGATACGTTTCGTCCGTCCGTTAGCCGAACGAGGGAGGGGTTAAGAGGTCTTATTTATTGAGCGTCGACCTGGTTGTTGAGATTTGATTAGATCTTCAAGTGGTTCCTCGGAGTGGTCGCGCGCCGGTCTGCCGCGTATCACCCATGTCGTCGCTCGACAAACGTCATAATTTCCGGGTCTCCCACGTACGTACTCCAATCACAAGGGATCAAATGTCGCATTGCAAAGAAAAAACATCGAATGGCGGCATGATCCCTCGTTGCCATCAAACAACCCGTTGCTTTAAAACGAAAATAATATGAATGCTACGAGTACTAGAGTTGGTAGCTGTTCTTGTAGTACTATGATACTAGGAAGCATTATTATATACCGTAATAGACTGCTGCTCCTTCTAAAGCTATAATAAGGAAAGTACGAAGGAGTTTCTGCAACTGCTTACAAAAGGAGCCTGCTGTGATGGGCTACCGGTAGTCACGTTGCTCTACTAGTAAAGGAGGCGAGCACAGAAGTGAGGTCACTGTTTTGAAACGGGAGCAGTGCGTCAATCTAGATTAGAACAAGGCCAGGCACCTTCCTACGAGGGTGTAGCATCGGAAGGGCTTTTCTAGCTAGTCCAAAGAGAACGTCTGTTCGTCCAATTCGGAGTAGGAGGATGCATCATTTGATTCCAAAACTTGCAGCTGAGGTTGAAAGGTTAATGGCAGTATCATGTTTGTCGATGCGGAATCCCATGTCACTCCCCCGTCCACGGGCGAGTGATCACATTCCTGCATTTCATATACCCCAGCGCTAAAATCTACTCGTTCTCCATGAGTGGCAGAGCGAGGGGGGTGGGTGCAGCTGGACCCATCTCCCACGAGTCGGCATTTATGAGGACTTGTTCGAGGGATGATGGGTACAAATGATGGCTTTGAGCGACGATGGGTGCGTTGGAATTGCGGTAGCGGATGGAGTGGATGGAAAGAATGGTATATTATGGTTGGAAGAAGATTGTCAGACGGGAGAATCGAGCTTCGGCAGATCAATCCTGTGCAGGTTCTAGCCTGGCCCTTTTGTTCCCCTGGCCCCCGTCTGACGAATCGTTATCATTATAGCGGCTTGGATCCTCCTCAGGATGCTCTTTGTAGTAATCTACAAGTTCCGCCTGGGGGGAAACAGTGGGTGTCACCAGAGTGAGCGAAGAAGATAACGGGGACAACAAAACTGTTATTCGTCACGTGGAATTACTCACCTTTGTTAAGAAACGACCTCCCGGTCCCCGAGGTCGTTTCATGGCATGTCGATGCCGTGATTCGTGCATGTATGGCTTTTTGTCCCTCTCGTTCAGGATAGCTTGGCGCTTTCGATAGTAGTCCTCTAACTTGGCTCGAGCTTCTCGCCTTTTCAGAATGCGTCGATATTGTTTTGCATTAACAAATGTGGGTCGAGGAGCTGCAGGAGTAGGAGTACTAGCCACTTCAGCCGCTGCCGCCGCCCCAGACATGGCAGCAAACGCAGCGGCATACATTTGAGACGCAGCTGCTTGTTGAGCCCAAAGATTAGCAGCTGCAGGGGCCCCGTGATGAACTTGCCCAGCCGGAGGCAAGGGAGGTTGTCCAAGCAAAGCACCGTTTGGAGCTGCTACATGATGCTGATGTTGTTGGTGCATCTGCGGCTGTTGTTGGTGATGCTGGTGGTGCTGATGCATTTGTTGAGTAGGAACTTGAGCGTGAGCATGCTGCATGGGCGCTGGAGCAGGAAGGGGTGCAGCATGGTGATGCATCTGAGGTATATGATGTATCTGAGGAGCATAATGCTGCTGCGGGGGCTGCTGCGGAACAGGAGCCGTGGTTATCATGCCAGGAATAAAAAAGTTCGAAAACGGAGTGGTGGGAGGAGGAGTAGCTGTTGTGGGGGGAGCAGTTTGGTAAGAGTATGGGGTTTGAGTCGGTTGTGATGGACCGGTGGAGGATGGCAGCTCTGTCATGGAATCACAAAGGAGACAAAAAGTGAGGGACGGGCTCATGCATTGGGAGCTCAAAGACCATTTTGACGCACCTTGAAAGGTCTAATTGCTACTTTAACCAATCAATTCTTGATGTTGACTCCTCGTGCGTTTGATCGTTCCACCTTTGTTGACTTTCTTGCTTGTGGCAAAGTACCAAACGTATGTAGTTGCGACCATGACGGGAGAGGAACGAATGCAGGGAATTGATCGCTGCGTGCCTGCGTATTCTCGAGAACCAATCAAAAGGTGTATCTTTGACACGGCGATTCATTCAACCAATCATCAGCGAATGAGGTGTTCGCAAATCTAACATTAAAATATATCAAAATATGTATACTTGCCATTGTGTTGCGACGCGCAAGCAAGTCGAGGTCAAGTACGTGGCGAGTTTCAAAATCTGACGTATGTTCGTCGCCGGCCAGACAGGCGGGGCTATAAAATTCAAAATTAGTCGGATGTGTCAAAGTTCTTCCAAGCGAAAAAACATGCAGATACGGCTTCCATTTGACATGTTCCCCCTCTTTCTCATAACAACAGCACCGGTCTGCATTCCAAATCGTTTTCAATTTTCTACCCTGTCGCCAGAACCATGTATTGCAGCAAAAGTCAACGGCTCTCCATTGCCCGAATAGGGGTTCACATCATGGCTTCCACCACGAAGCCATCACCTGGGGTTTCTGTCGCACAAAAAATTGTCAGATTGGGCAAGTCGAGAATTTGACAGTCGAACGCGGCACTGATTGCTTTGCTTTTCCATGAGTGTTGGTGGGGTCCTCGTTAATGAGGAGATTGCTTCTGCTGTCTCCTCTTCACTAGAAGAGCTGTCTGTCTGGGATTCCGACGTTGATGACTTGGAAGAACTGAATCTCGAAGATGACGAAGAGCATTCCGATGATCCGGCTTTAGATGAGGAGATTGTCGACCACATTGATGGCACTTCGATCCGTATTGTCAATGTTTCTGAACCTATGTATGAGACTGGTGCCATGGAAGGGCAACCACGATCTCGAACGTCCAGCCCCGAATCCATTGCTGCACTCGTCGATAGCATTCGACTGAGCAATGGAGATCTGGCAAACATTACGGATTTTGATCTCAAACGCCGTATCAAGGACTTTCGGCTTGCACAACGCCTGCGTCGTCGGCGTTACTCCTATCGTCCTTATGGAATCATGGGTCTGTTTGTGAACTTGTCGGACACTCGTGCGGATCTACGGTGGGCTGAAGATGCTGCTTGGCGCCGCAGTGAACGGCAGCCATACGTCAGCTGGAAGGATTTCGAGAAGGCCCGACAACAGGGCATGAATCGTTGCTACTTTACCTACGCCATGATGCTAGTTTTTGTGGCGATGATGTTTGTTGCTTTCTATTGGAACGCTTGGGAGATTGAGCCGCTAAGCGTCAATCCCTTGATCGGTCCCAAGCCTGAGATATTGCTACTTCTCGGCGCCATGCAGATGCGCAAGATGGTCGAGACGGGAACTTGGTATCGTTTGGTGACTGCCATCTTTCTCCATGGGGGTATTCTTCATGTCTCGGTCAACCTGGTTGTGTTTGGACTTCTCGGTCGAGCCGTCGAACGCAACCACGGCCCAGTCGATACTGCCATTCTGTTCTTCACCTCAGCGATCGGTGGAAACATCATATCGTGCCTCATGCAACCTGGGTACATTCTTGTTGGCGCTTCGGGTGGAATATTTGGCCTTATCGGCATCTGTGTGGCCGATATAGTATTGAACTGGAAGCTCCTTTTTCTGGTCTTCCGCAATCAAGATGGTAGCCCGGCAGGTTGTTCGGTCAAGTTTTGCTCCATGTTCTGCCTCCTCTTGGACCTTGCCGCCAACTCTGTCATTGGATTTACGCCCTTTGTGGACAACTTTGCACATCTTGGAGGCTTGACCTATGGTTTTCTCATTTCCTTGACCGTCCTACAACGCTTGCCCCTAGCATTCTTTGGCAGAGGCAACGGCGTATGTTTCAAGATACGAATCGGCTCTCTCCGAATCATGGGGGCTGTCCTGGCAGTTGCTTTGCTCGTGGTGACTTCCATTCTCATGAGCGAAAGCGATGGTCTCGTGAGCCCCTGCTACAAGTGTCGATACATTTCTTGCGCGCCCTTTCCATTCTGGCTCGAGGACAAGTGGTGGTACTGCGATGGCTGCGATGCAGTTTCCGCCAAAGTCTTTCGCCGTGATGATGACGACATTCATTTATTCACCGACTTGGATCTCTACTGTCCCGAAACGGGGGATTCTGTGGAAGTAGATATTAGTGGTGCCGGCTATACCGATGCATCAGACGTCGAAGACAATTTAGACAAGTATTGTCGCAAGTTCTGCTAAGTGGGGGCATTTGGGGTTAACAAACAATGACACACGGAAACTCCGAGTGTGTATACATAACACTATTATAACACTAATTATTGACAATAATACAATACAATACTCTCTACAACGTTTGGCACTGGTCTGTATGGTGCAAGAAGTCTCCACATCCCCCTGGCTAGCCTTCTGGATTGGCCACAGAAGCGTTTGCAGCCTCTGACTCGCTATACTCTTCGAGGAGAGTCGAGTTCTGGAACATCACGTTGTCGTCGTTTGTTTCTATTTCGTCATCTTCAAAGTCAATGCCCGCCGTGGTGGCAATATCAGTAGTAACATCCGCCGCCCGATGACGGCGATTCCATCGATTCTTTCGCCAGGAAAAGAATAGTAGTAACCCGATCACCAATAGTGCCCGCCGCCGATTCCGTTGCCGTTGTTCTTGTCTTTGCCGTAATTCTAATTCATAGACAATTCCAGGACTTTTGAAAAAATCATTTCCCTGCGATGAATAATAATAGTTAGGAGAGCGTCTTCCTCGCTGTTGCTCTTCCCAGACCCTCGTTGCCATTCTCGATGATGATGGCGCGATAGTGGATGATGGCGCTGGTGCTGCCGAGTGTTGATACGACCTGGGCGGTGGCGTGGGTGGGGCATCCACTAATGGATTGAATATTGACTCTACATCAGTGCTGGATTCCATACTTGTATGGATGTTTGTCATGGCCACTTCAGAAGGATCATCGTGATAATGATGGCGTTGATATCGGGACGTGTTGTTCATGCGTCCAAGACTTGTGATGAAGCAGTATTATGCGATGAAGACGGTTCTGTCCTCTCTGCGGCGACGATGCGAATCACAACGGGAAGACCTATACTAATGAGTTGATTCTTGCAGTAATGAATAGGGAGGGATGTAGATGGTCTTTTACTTCCGAAAAGTCCTCAACCTCGCTGCCAAGATACCCCGCTGAAGCTGTCTTTTGACACATCCAATCACCAAACAAGAGGCGGCCGGCATCACGACCGAAGGAAATGGGTGAGCATTTGTTCTCCCTCCGGTTGGCCGACTGGCGCGCGGAACAAAACGTCTCAGTCGTGAAAACGACGGGACTCCGATTTCGGGATCGTCCATCCCCCTTTTTCAAACCCGCTCCCGTAAACTTGTGGCGCTGTGGCCGATGCGATGCTATCCTCGCGGGATGTTGCTGCCGACACCATTTCAATCACAAAGCACCCGTTTCGAGGCCGACTAGAGGGTCAGAAGCGTTGTAGGGACCTCACTGATAGTTCGTGGACTGGAATAGAAAGTCCTAGGTTATCGTCGTTGGTATTCGGTAGTAGCAGGACAAGAATCTCCTCGTCGACAGCAGATTTGTCTCGCACAACAAAGCAACAGCAAAAATGTCCACCGAAGCCAAGAAGGGCGACACTGAGATGTCCTCGCCGCCGGCCGCAAAAAAGGCCAAGAAGTCCGCCAGCTCCCCGATCAAGACTTCAAGAAAAGGGGCAAATTCTGGTGGATCAGGAGTAATGAATTACCTGCAAAGTCATCTTCCTCGAAGTTCCCTACTGGAATTGTACAAGGATGAAGGCAGAGGGCGCTACGTATGCCGGGCTGTCTTGCAGCGTTTGCCGGAAACTTCTCAGCAGGTTATTATTCGACTATCCTGTTGTGGAGGAAGCTTCTCTCGTTCGGCTTTGTCTATCTGGACCAAGTACAAGACTCCTGAAAAGGCGCAGCGCGATGTGGAGGAACTCTATCAGTGGGCCATTATTCAAGAAGTCGGAGACGAAACGTCGAATAGTAGTGAAATTACCCTTACCGAAGAATTCTTTCAGGGATTGAAAGACTCGTTACAATCACTGGATGCTTCCCCATGGAACGCTTTGACGCAAGAGCAGACCGAGTTTCTAGAGCAAGAAGCAACGCGCGTCCTCGACAAGCCGGTCCGATTTCCCGCCATGACCCTGGAAGACTTGGAAAAGTATACCCAAGATCAGTGGGACGCCGTCTTGCATTATTTGGTGGGGACACCCAATATGCAAGTCCAGCCCAACCCGGCCATTACGCACTTTTTATTAGAGACAAATCTCATGCAGCCCGATCCGGATTACAAGGGGAGTGATCCCGACGATGCCCCCTTGGTAATTACTCAAAAAGGCTACGATTTCATGTTGCAAGATAATGCGCAGCAGGTCTGGCACTTTGTTATGCAATACTTGAAGAGTATGGAAGCGCACGCCAAAGCACAAGCTTTACAAAAAGAAGCTTTGTTAGTGTTGATTTGTCTGTCCTTTTCCAGATTTGGCGAATGCTACTCGGCGGCATCGCTGTCCAAGGATGGACGTGTCATCATGAAAGATTTGGCTCTGTTTGGACTATTATATGTCAGAAAAGTGGGCAAGACTTCCATCTTTTATCCCACCCGGATTGCTATGCAACTAGTAGGCAACAACGATGGCGGTGCTAGTGGAGGTGGCGGTGGCATGTGGACGCTATCGAGCAAGGCTTTGGAAGCCGCTTTGGCGCATCCTCGACCCCACGATTCAAGCCATTTGGCCATTATTTGCCAAACGAACTTTCAACTATGCGCCTACACTACCAGTGAGCTACATGTCAGCATGCTGGGGCTATTTTGCGATGTCCAGACCATTCGAAGATTGCCCAATGTAGTCTTCATGTCCATTACTCGGGACAGTGTCAAGGCCGCGTTTACACTCGGCATTCAAGCCCAGCAAATCCTGCGGTTTTTGGAGAAGCACGCCCATCCAAAACTCCGACAGGGCACTGCCAGCCCCATTCCACCTAACATCGTGGATCAAATTTACTTGTGGGACCGCGAGCGACATCGATTGACGTGGAACGAAGTCTACATGCACCAATGCATGCTACATGGGGAGTTCCAAGCCATCAAAAAATTTGCTATTGGATTGGACGCCCATGTTTGGTCGAGTGAAAATCGGAATCAGCTATTTTTGCAATATAAACATGCGGAACGAATCCAAACCTTTGTTCGATCCTGGCGGGCCAATGCAGCTGCAAGATAGAGAATAAAGACGCGAAAGCATAATGCTATAGTCTGTCCATATGTATCACGTACGGTGTAGGCTAGACTACTAGCGTTCATTTTCAATATTTCCTGCCCCCCACAGCTTGATATCTGTAGTCAAGGAATTGTGACCCTAACATTTTCGAATGTTGTGGATTGAATCTATGTGGGGGGCAGCTATCTATTAGGGAAAATAAACACAGCATTCTGTAGGCGCAGCCATAGAATGTGTTCGTGCTCGAATCAGGGGAGAAGCCATATGGTTATGAACAAATCCAATTGGACGTCCGAGCTTTGTCCGATCGACATTTCCCATGAGTCGGATCAAGGTTACGGTTTGACGGTATTGCTTTATAACTTTATTGGTTCATTGTAAGGCAAAAGGCTCTTCATAAATGGTCGTCGCTTCTATGGTGAGTCTAGTTTGTTACGTGGCCAGAAATATCGATGGTAATTGAGATCAAAGGTTTTACGACGACTATCTTGGTTGCGTGACGGATTTGCGCTCGGCTGGCGTGTGAGCGATTATGTTTTTACTTCAAGCATGTATATAAATGGTGTTTGGCGAATCCAACGCGAATTACCTTTAGGCAAAAATATACCAAGAGGTACGTAGAAAAATGGCGCGAAAAGGGAAAGCGATGTACGCTCGCCAAACACATACCCATCGCTTTTCCTGCGATCCGCGATTTGATGCGATTTTGTCACCCATCGCACCTCCATCGAACTTCAGCCAAGCACCGTTCCCGGTCTTGAATGGCTTCATCAATTCCAAGAATAGTGTCGCGACCATGACCATGACGAATCAATCTACAGCAAGGATAAAGACTGGCTCAGGGTGGGTCAGGGTCCGGGAAATTCCCCCGTTGACCCCAACTTTATCGGCCGAAAGCACCACTGTAAAATGTGGCGTTGCCGATGATTCAGAGCCCTCTTCAGAAAACGTGAACGATTACAATACCAAAAAGAGTAAAATCATCAGGCGACCAACTCCACGTTATGTTGATGATGACCGCCAAGATGAGTCGGTGGATGATGAGGAGGGCGGGGATGATGTGGATAGGGAAGAACATTCTGGGGAGGAAATGGGGTTTGAAGTGGAAATGAGCTTAGGGGCATCTGGCTCAACCATGACAGACAGTTTATCAAGCAGATCTTCTTGTTCCGACAAGAGTGATCTCGATTTTCCGCTGGAAATCTTGTCTGGATCTTACAGTAGTGCAAACGACAACATCAAAACGGTCTATAACAATTTTCGAATGTCACGCATGGCCATAATGGCTCAGGCAAAGGAAAGCGCCCAACAAATGATTGTGGAGACGCCGAAGGAGATAAATGTGGATGAAGCGGCCGCTGCTCATGCCACTATCCAGGAGTCTCTGGAAAACGCTATTAAGTCGCGACGTCGAAAAGACTTGTTTGTTGATGTCAATGCGACCCCCATGCCAAAACAAGGCCCCAATACTGAAATAAAAGACGAAACACCCAAAACAAACAACAAGACCGAAAGCACAAAAGAATCAAACTTTGACCCAGCACATGCATCTATACTTTCAATGAAAAACCGAAAGAAGGAGGGGGTGGCACAGACCTTGGCAACTGTCGTCGTGGTCCAAGAAGTCGAAAGTCCGGTCAAACAAACCAAGGCCCACGGGCAATCAAGTGTTCCAACAGTTGACGAGCATGACGGTGATGATGACTCATCGGCTCAGGTGGATGCAAGGTGGGAAATGTTACAGGCAAAGTATGCCCGAAGCACTGAGGAAAAAGCTTCGTCAAGTGAAGATCCGAACGAGCAGCAATGGCGAGACAACCTTCTCGACGTCAACAGCTTCGCAAGTCCAACCAGCAGAAGCCAGTTCTCCGGCAACGGGGCTACTTTCGAAGACGAGCTTATTCAAGATTGCGTAGAGACGGGACTTCCGTCCCCCGAAAGGCGTCTGGAGCAGCCCTCTTCTAGCGCCCTGAACTTTTCGGATTCGGGAGAATCGTCTTGCACCACTCCAACACATGGGAATACTTCTCCCAAAGTGACAGCGTCGTCTGCAACAAACACTCAGATTCCTCGACTAGATCAGAGCAATGGTCCACCCTCTACCGATGCTGAAGATGTCAAATTTGATGTACTCGAGCGTGCAAGAATTGAAAACGTGTCGTCGACTTTGACCGGCGACGACGATTCCGCCGTTGCTTCCCAATCACATCATACCCTATCACCGTTGAACGCAGTCGATTTTCACGGTGGAAGCAAAATAGGAGCAGACGAGCAGGCCGAAGCTTCATTTCTCAGAGCGATTTCTTCTGGCAGCGAAATTGAAGAGCCTAAAAGTGAACCTAGCAACGATATAGGACGACGAGAACTCTTTCTTCCTAAAAGGTCTCTTTTGGGTCATTTCGATGAACATATCCGCATGCCGAAAATCGAGATTGCTTTGGCACCCTCTGCCTCATCATGCTCCGAGCAATCCATGAGTGAAATATCGGAATCATCGTGCGCCAAACTCAACGCTGTGAAACAAGTGGCCAGTGTCACTAGCCATGAAAGCGAGCAGCTAAACGCTTTTCGTCGTCCCACGCACGAGGAGGAGGAAGATCCAGGATTCCCTAAATGCAGAATGCAATGGTGGAGAAAGAATGGGAAGAAACTGGTTACAGAGATATTAGATTCATCCTCCACGCTTAGAAAAGAGCGTTCTAGAAGTTCAGAAGACCGTGGTGTTGTCAAATTGGCAGAAAACCATGTCCTGCGAGAGATGCCCCCTAAAAGCTCTGGTGATGAACAAAACCCTGGACAAGTTGATTCTCTTTTCAAGGAAAGCTCATCTTGCAGTAGCGGAGAGACGCCTTCTGCGGATAGGAATTTTGAATCTGCTTTCAAGAGGGGACTGTCCAAATTTGAAACTGGAAAAGCCAAAGCAAAAAGTCCCATCTCTGCGCCTACCAAGAAAAAATGGCGTCCCCGTAGTACGAAAAAAACAGTTTCGCCCATAATAGCATCGGATGACAACGCAAGAAGCGAACCGGTGCATGCTCCTCAACCAAACTCTGACGCTGATAGTTCAAATAGCGTGCACCGGCGACAGAAAATACCTTCTGGCCAGATGAACATGGGTGGGTCCGTCTCTCCGACGACGAGAATCCAGAATCGTCGCCTAACTCGGCCTGGTCACGAGAAGGGAGAAGAAGCCGATCGTGCTCTCGAGCTTGTACGGTCACCAAGAGCAATGTCTGACAACCTACATGGAATCTCAGCAAATGCAGGCGCTCCACCTAACAATCCTCCGCGGCAGACGCCTCCTCATGGAAGGAAGGAATCCTCAAGAGAGCATGTAGTCCCGAATTCAAAACCAGAAACATTTGAGCGTCGTGAGCCTTCAATTCAGCGAGAGACTCCACTTCCCGAAATGGAGGTTCCTCCGATCTACGAGCGCACGCTCGACTCCGACGATATGCTCGTCAAGAAAGAACACGGGTCAGAGCCTGCTTTCCAAGAAAAAGTTTCAAATAAGAGGGAGGCTGCTTCGATACACCAGCACACTCCTGATAACATCGACGATCTTCTAGCCAAGAAAGATCACCAGCCGCCCCTGCGGGAAGAAACTTCAGAGCACAAGTTTTTCCCCGAAACAAGGGATCCCTTGTTTGACTACACAGAAACAACGAAAGCAGTCCAATGGCAAGTAGATGATGACTTTGAGGATGCCGCTAATATTCTCGATGTCACTTCAACGTCGACGAGTGGGACTTCAATGAATCAGGAGCTGGTTCGAAATTCGAGAGATTTCTGTCCTACACCTATCGCAGTCAAAGCAGAGAGATTTGTTGAAAAAACACCAACGAATAGCGCCACTGAGCTTGTTATCAGTCGCAAGCACGGTCAAAGCTTCGATGCGAAGGCAGCTACGGGCCCAGGATTTCCGAGTTGGCGTATTAAACCGGCCGAGAGTCTTGCGGATTTTACGATACAGATATACTGCACCAAGTCTGATACAAGTGAGCTCTATCACGTTCACAAACATATTCTCGGCGTTGGTCCACGTCGAAGCGAGTACCTGGAAAGAATTTTCCGCTCCAGAGGTACTGCGACGACAAAGATTACTCTGGTGGACGAATCGTCGGCCTATGTTTCGAACATTTTCGACTTCGTATATTGTCATGACCTTGATTTAGAGTTGGACACACAAAATGTCATGGTATTTCGCTATCTGGCAGGTGTGTTCCAAATATCTCCCATTCTCAAGCTAACTGCCGAATTCATTCTAGACAACCTCACGATTGCAAACATGAGCACGTACATCACCGAAAGCTCGCGTTATCGTGACGATGTCGTTACAAAAATGATTGCAGCAAAGTGCGGGGAGGAAATAGAGTCGATTGATATTGCGGATGAGCTTTGGACTGCAATGGGACCAATCCTCTTCTTGAGGGTCCTCTCTTGCCCGAAAACTGATCGCAGGAGGGTGAGCCCTCATTTAAGCCTACTCGTGATGGAGTATTACGCTCTTCACAAGTACGAGGTTGATGCAAACATGTTTCAAGACCTCTCTTCCGTATCTATCTTGCCAATTATTCACCGGAAAGCAGCTCTACCACTTCTGGAAATTTGCGAAGAATATGGTGCCCCAAGTTCGTTGCAGCCCCTTCAAAAGAGATGTGCTCAAGTTATGGCGTACCACTGGAAAACTACCAGCGAGCTTGACCGAAAACGCCTATTTGCATTGTTGCGTAGTTTGCCGTCGAACTTTACAGTTGACTTTCTAGAGGCTGTCGAGACGGGTAAGGCGACTTCATTGATCGACGCATCCATTTCGAAAGTGTTGCGAGAGTCAAGTCACCCTACCGACTACTACGAACATGCAGAATCCTTCACAGTGGAAAAACTCTTTAACCAAACATTAGGACATCGTCCAAGTCACGTGCAAGCCGACGCAGACCGGCCATTGAGTTGGCGTATGGATCCTACCAAGAGCTTCAGTGACTGGAAAGTGAAGGTGAAGCATCGTAACGATGGGAAGATTGATGAATATCATGTCCACAAACACATACTATCCGTTGGACAGTACAAGAGTACCTTCTTTGCCGAAATGTTCTTGTCTGGGGATCACATCAGCTCTAGGCAAGGGAGTACGATCATCGAGCTCGCGGACGGGCCAGCGGAGCTGGTTCCAGTTGTTTTGGACTTTATTTATTCGCCAGATCACGATCTTCTTACAACAACAAGAAACGCCGCAGCTCTTCGTTTTCTGTCAAGGGTGTTTGGAATTTGGATGCTGAACAAGAAAGTCGTTGAGTACGTACAGAGAGACATGGACTTAAGCAATATGCTGCACTACCTTGAACACGCGGATCTGTACGACGACGAACGCATCACGAACATTGCCATACGCAAGTGTGCCATCAATATCAAGCAAATGGACCCAGAGTCAGATCTTCTCCGGGGAATCAAGCCGGACTTCTTCGGTCGGGTCGTCGCCTCAACGGAAATCGACAAGTCTGCGTCTTGCCACATCAACATTTTGATTGCCAAGTACTTTACCTTGCACGATTTGGATGAGTCATTGCTAGGACAGCTTCTCAATCATGTCCCCATGAAAGAGATCGATAAGGAGTCAGCTTTGCAATTGTTGAGTGTTTTGAGCTCTGTCAAGTCCAAGGGCGTTTCGATTTTTTCGGACATTCGCAGGCGGTGCGCCAACATCCTGATTGAGAACTGGAAAGAAATTCGGCAAGAGCATCGTGAGGAAACCTTCCAGATCTTGCGCACTCTAGACTCGGAGTTGGTTGCGGACATCTTTGATGCTGTAGAACAAGAGTACCACAAAGCCAGTTACGAATCAATGGCAGTTCAAAGTAAACTCGTCAAACGATACAGGACACAACTCGCGGAAGCCAAGACCCGGCAGGAATATGAGATTACAAAATTACGCGACGAAAGTGAATTGCTCATGGCCGAGTTACTTGAAAAGCAAAAAAACCTACAGGCAGAGCTGGCGAATTTTCACGATGCCACCAGCAGAAGGGCACTTCGAAGCAGTGGTGGTTTCGCACACACCCGAATCTCTTCTCCTCGTCCAAGTCCCATGACTTCCAGCCACCAGAGTTTTATTCCTCGACTCACCACCAAAACGCCTTCGCCACTGGCAACGTCCAGCAATCCAGAACAAGGGCGCAGTCAGCAGCGCATGGTTGAACCAACACCACGAGCTGCGACATCCACCACGAGTCAAATGGTTGAACCAACAGCACGAGCTGCGCCATCGACCACGAGTCATCCATGCCCGACGACTCAGCCCTCCTTGTTTGGCCGCGTGTTTTCCTGCGGTCCAAGCCCGACAACCCAAGGGCAACGACCGGATACATCGTCAGCGATTGCGAAGACGATGCCGTCTGAACAGCTACGTCGTCGACTGCCGGCAAACGAAGTCTTTGATCTAAATTCTAGTTGCCTGTAGAGCGGGTTTACTAACTCTGACTCTGTCTAAAGTTGACGTTGTGAAGGAAGAATTGATAGTCTCTCTTTATGGTAGCTCTACTAGTGTACAAACGCGCAATGTTCTATCACGTTGGCATTGTAAAGTACGTAGCAACACAGTTTAATATTAGGTACATGACGTACGAACGTGCATACGTGTACGTTCAGTCGGATGTGTCGACGAGTTTTCGCGCCCGTCGCGCGCCACGGGATCTTCGACGAGATGCCGCCGACTACTAGTAACCGCGGAGAGAACGGACGGCGAAGGGACCGGGGAACCCGGATCGAATTTCGAACTACCCTTCTACCGACCTACTAAAAGGAAGAAAGGTAGGAGAAGAAAAGTACGATACTACGTGTTGAACGACAACAGCCATAAACTTTTTCTTCTTGCTATCGATAGCAAGAACTGAGAAGAGAGGCTTGCTTTCAAGCTGACCCTAGCAGAGAGATAGTTTACGATTGATTAACCTAGCAATGGTCCGTTTTGCTGAAGCCGCTGCCTCGCTAGCCGAGGCTCCCGCCACTTACCATTCCCTCTACGAGAGCGTCGACTGGCGTCACGCTCGTTTTGGGGAGCAAGCCGAAGTGTACAAGTTGTTCGCGACCGCCGACGAGACTACTTGGAAGTCCGGCGCCGCCTTGTACGATGAGGTCAAGCGAACTTGGGACGAGATGCCGCACGTGTACGTCTCCGTCTCGAAGGACACCGCACCCGTCGTGTTCTATCACCGAGCCATGGTCTTCCCCCAAGCACTTGGGAATCCAAACGCACGCGAATGGCATGACAAGGTCGTTATGTTCAAGATGGACGTCGTCGGAGCACAAGCTCCCCAAGCCGTGTACTTGCCAGCGAAGATCTTCGATGTTCTCCCCGGTGACGTCAAGGTCCACCCGTGGGCAAACTACGTGTTGCATTACACTAGCAACGATGGCGCGGATGACCCGATGGAAAGTGTCCCCAACGACGCACCTGCCGGTGTCTTCGACACGGTGAGAGTCCGTCACGGAATGTACCTGCCTCCCCAAGTCGCGACGCTCTTCTGCCGCACCGACGTCAAGGTGGGACAGCTGATTGTCAAGCTCGAGGCTTATCTCCAGACCTTGGGTGAAGCACAACGCGATGACTTTGAGCCGATCAAGAACTGGTTGCGTGTCGTTGGAACTTCCGGTGGCAGAGTCAGGGTAGAACGCTCCACGCTACCTTCGCCAGTTAACATGGACGCGGAACTCATGAATCGGTTGGTTGTTGTGGTGAAGTCGGACCTACCGGCATGGAATCAGCCCGCGGTCGCGCCCGCGCCCAGTACTGGAGAGCGTGGCCCCGCCGCTGGAAATGACACCAGCCTCGAGATGATGCGTATCTGGGCCGAGATCATGGCCGCACAGCAACCTCAAGGATGCGCCGAAGAAAGCGACAGTGCGAAGAAACCCAGCTCCAAGTGGAAGCTCACGCACGAGACGCTCTTGCGTTTGACCCGCTGTGAGACTGAGGAGCAACTACCGAGCCTCTACGGGGCAATGGCGAACGCCGGCAAGAGCGAGAAGCTAGCCGTTCTCCAAGCCCTCTTCGACACCACTGCCAACGAACTTCACTACGAGACTCCGCTGGCAACTACCGAGATTTGGGGCACTCTGGAGCGCCTTGAGTTTCGCGCCCCCACGGACTACGTGCCCAAGCGTGGTATCAACCCCTTCCTCGTCCTTGCGGGGGACGAACGTGGAACCCAAGCGCGCCGCTTGCTGGAAGAGCAACAGATGTTGCTTGAAGGCGGCGCCAACGCGGCCCAGCTCAGCGACGTAAGGGAACTACAGAGGGCCAAGACCATCCTCTTCCCCACGAGCGAAAGAGCCGCATGCAAGACACTCGAAGCCTTCGCCGTGCTACTAGCGGTGGTGGCGGGGAGAAATTCCGCCATCTTCCAAACCTTCAATCGCGAGATTGTGGAGGGATGGAGAAGCGTGGAAAATCGTCTAGGAGACCTGGATGGGGATCATGGTGGTAAGGGCTTGATTTATGTCAAGTACCTCTGCGCCATTCGCAGCAAACTCCAAGATTACTGGGAGCGCTGTGCTGCAACCCCTAGAGGCCACGTCGATGTTCCAAGGTTCTTCGACCTCCAGAGCAACATACGTCGCCTGGCATGGACGCCACCTACGTTGCCGCTTGCCTACCGTCCAGCCGGTTCTGGCCTGGCCACAGGCCCAGGAACTCCGGCCACGGGCCGCACGGGTGGAACGCGGTCCAATCCCGTATCGGTGACTACTTCGCCGGCCAATAGTGTTATCTCGGTTCACCCTTCGCCTAGTACCCAGACTGAGGCGAAGAACTTGGCCACCGACCCGGAAGTAAAGGCGCTCGGAGACACGTTTGGAACCATCAAGAAGTTTCTCCGAGCCATCGCACCGGCGGGCGCGGCCGAAGCGGAGCCACCGCGGTTGTCCAACGGCAAAGTCGCTTGTCTTTCGTGGCACGTAAGGGGACAGTGTTTCACCGGCTGCGGACGTGCTGCAAGCCACACACCCCTCACAGCTGCAGACAAGGCCACTCTCAAGGGCTGGATCGAAGCCGGCCTGGCCACTCGCGCCGCGAGAGAGGAAAGTAGAGGAACAGCTACTACTGGAGCTAGTGCTTGAGAAGGCGGTCGAACGGTAGCACCTACGCTGGTAGGTACCGCCGCTTGCAGACCGCCCAATCAACATACAAGCGCTAACTCCACGAACACAGCTATCATTAGTAGCTATGTAAATGAACTAGGTGAGTATGTTGATCGGGCTACACTATTGTATACCGAACATGGCTGGCATCGGGCATGCAACGAAATGCGCGGTCGGTCGGACATTCAAGGTACGGTCAAGACGCTCCCCCACCCGGCAGCACCGCTGCTCGAAAGAATCCGACGAAACGGCGTACCCGTCACAGTACAGACGGCGCCGTGGAGTCACGACACACTGGACTCCCGCTTACTACGGGGGCCACATCGGTCTGCACTAGATCACACCGACTTCTTGCGGGAAGAATTCACAGACTTCTGCAAAAAGGGGTTCTGGATGATTCTACCGTACAGGTTGGTCAAGAACGAACCGGGGCTACGGTTATCACCGCTGGGAGTCGTACCGCAACAAGAGCGTAGACCCCGCATCATAGTAGACTACAGTTACTACGGTCTCAACGACGAGACCCTGAAGCAGTCGCCACAAGAGGCGATGCAATTTGGCAAGGCACAAGAGCGCCTCACCGATCACGTCGCGTTCGCCGACCCGCTCTTTGGCCCAGTGTTTGGCTACAAAATTGATATATCTGATGGTTTCTACCGTATACCAGTGGCTAACACAGGCTCTATCAAATTGGGAGTGTTATTGCCCCCCGGCGTAATTGGAGATGAGCCGATGGTCGCGTTTCCCCTAACACTACCGATGGGATGGACCGAATCGCCGCCTTGGTTCAGCTCTTTCACGGAAACAGCCTGCGATCTGGCAAATTCCGAATTACGAAACGGGAAACGCTACCCACCACACCCATTGGAGGACCAAGCGGGAAAGGAGGACTTTCAAGCGAATGATGAGCTCGGCGAAGACGACTACCCACAACGGAAGGTCTCGAGGTCACACCGACCTCTGCTTCGCAAGCGGCCGCTAGCTACAGTGGACGTTTTTGTGGACGATTTTTGCGGCGTAGGCCAGGACCACCCCAGCAACCCAATCAAAAACCAGCGCCGCACGGTGCTACATTGCATCGATAAAATATTTAGGCCGAACGACGATCGGGACCCTCCCTTTCGAAAGGAGCCTATCTCCCAGAGCAAGCTAGACAAGGGGGATGCGGCGACGCAAACAAAGAAGCGATTTTTGGGGTGGGATTTTGGGACAAAGTCCAAGACGCTGCAGACGGCCCAGCACCGACGAGAGAAGGCACTCGCCGCTATTGACGAAGCCATCTCCTCCAAACGAGTCAGTCACAAAAAATGGGATAGCCTTACGGGCCAACTCCAGAGCCTGGTCCCAGGCATGCCCGGGGCGCTCGGACAATTTTCTCTCCTAAGGGCAGCGCGGCACCACGGCGACGACGCCCGCGTCCGAGTAACGGAGTCCGTCAAGGAACAACTCCAAACCTTTCGAGACCTGCTCATTGATCCCGAGCCCACGTTACTCGAGGAATTAGTCCCTGGAATACCCAAGGACATCGGCGCTAGCGACGCTGCAAAGACAGGCATGGGTGGCGTATGGTTCACCGCCGACGGAAGGGCCCTCTTGTGGAGACAACCTTTCCCAATTGCAGTCCAGAAACGTTTGGTATCTAGCAAAAACCCCCGAGGCACAATTTCGATATCAGACCTCGAAACCGCCGCCACGATCGCGCACCAAGCCGTCCGTGCGCAAGAAAGCGACATCTATGGCGAGACGCTACATAGCCTGGCGGACAACACTAATGCAGTTGTCTGGAGGGTAAAAGGCTCAACCACGACTACAAAACCAGCCGCCTATTTGTTAAGACAAGCTGCTCTCCTAACGCGACAGCACCGAGCCGTCTTCACGTGGAACCACATCGCTGGAGACGATAATCGCATGGCAGACGATGCCAGCCGCCTATGGGAGTACAGTGACGATGCACTACTAACCTATTTTAACTCTACCTACCCCCAGGCGACCTCCTGGAAACTTTGCCAGGTCCCGAACGAATGGAACTCGAGGCTGATATCCGCCTTGTTGCAGAAGAGGTACAACGAGGCGTCACTACTCGACGTTCCCAGGCGCAGCGGACCCACTGGGAACAATGGACCGAATTTTGTGACCGGCACGGCCTCGACCACATGCTGGCTGACAGAAAGGACCCGGTCCCAATTCTTCAAATCTTCATGCGCCGCTTCCGAGACGGTAGAACTGCACCCTCTGGGCAGCCGGTCCGCGCTCGAACAGCGGAAGATGCCCTACGTCAGGTGGCACAGACGATGGCCACACTGGGGTCCCCGGACCCAAGGAAAAATACTGCGGGCCGCATCGACCACCGAATCACCCAACAACTCGCCTCCTGGAAAAAACTGGACCCACCATCGCGAAGAAAAAAGCCAGTTCCGAGAGTCGTCCTTGACGACCTCACGGACGCCGCCTGGGCCTCCCAGCGACTGCACCACCAAGTGGGCGCCGACCTGCTGTGGATCGGCATCCACTGGCTGCTTCGGCCCAGCGAGTACCTCCGGACGACCCACAAGGATCAACGACCATTTCCCCTCCGCGACGTCGCATTCAAAATTCCAGGCGGAAGAACGAAGCCTGCAACCACCATCCCGCTGGACGAACTCCCACACGCCGAAAAGGCCAACCTTCACTTCGAACTCCAAAAGAACGGAGTAATGGGAGAGGACATCTGGGCGTCCACAACAACTGACCCCAAACGTTGCCCAGTCCAAGCCCTGATTCGAAGAGTGCAACATTTGAGATCCAAAAATGCGGATGCCGACACCCCGTTGCATCATTTCTTTGATCCCTCGGGCCGGGCCCGCTCAATCACCGACGCACAAATGACCGCCCTGCTCCGCATTTACGCGCAGGCACGCAACCTTGACGTGGACGTCTCCATTGGCGCCATCCGCGCTACTGCTGCCACCGCCCTACTAAACGCTCAAGTCGACGTCACCTTGATCAAACTAGTAGGTCGCGGCGCTCTGACGAAGTCATGCGCTACTTCCACACCCAAGCGGGCACCACGGATCCACTTGCCCCTGCAATTCTCGCACACCTCCACTAACCCCAACCACCGCCCTGCCTATGGCCTTGATGGAGAAATATTCACTCGAAGGGGTCAAACCGCGCGCGGAAACCCACTTCTAGTAAACACGTCAATTGCCAACAGACAGACAATAGACTCGTAGCGGTCCCTAGAGCGAGCTGCCGGAAGAAATGGAGGCGGCTCGCTACTAGTAACCGCGGAGAGAACGGACGGCGAAGGGACCGGGGAACCCGGATCGAATTTCGAACTACCCTTCTACCGACCTACTAAAAGGAAGAAAGGTAGGAGAAGAAAAGTACGATACTACGTGTTGAACGACAACAGCCATAAACTTTTTCTTCTTGCTATC
Source organism: Nitzschia sp. DOCU1 (assembly GCA_951394045.1). Classification (NCBI taxonomy): domain Eukaryota; phylum Bacillariophyta; class Bacillariophyceae; order Bacillariales; family Bacillariaceae; genus Nitzschia; species Nitzschia sp. DOCU1. Next base: position 837,947 of record OX595996.1, on the reverse strand, counting down.
GATAGCAAGAACTGAGAAGAGAGGCTTGCTTTCAAGCTGACCCTAGCAGAGAGATAGTTTACGATTGATTAACCCACCGCGCCCGCCCTTTGAGAGAAATATTCACTCGAAGGGGTCAAACCGCGCGCGGAAACCCACTTCTAGTAAACACGTCAATTGCCAACAGACAGACAATAGACTCGTAGCGGTCCCTAGAGCGAGCTGCCGGAAGAAATGGAGGCGGCTCGCATATCCGACGACGGCAAAAGAACGATTCAAAACAAACCGCGAGAAGAGCGGCTGTTTGGGGTGGTGTTACGAGCATTGGAAGTCGAGCGATACTGCTTGGTACACTGGAGTTGCCGTTGCACTACTAGTCAGCGACGAATTACCCTTAAACTCCCGAGCCTCCGTGAGTGTCAAGCAAAGAGTCCGATAATTTTTCTACGAGACCGGACGACTTCGTTGCGACGACTTGGACATGCGGAAAAGTTGCCTCCGACCGCGATTAAATTTGATTGTCTCTTTTGCTTGTGCACTTTCCGCCAAAGCTTTCTCGGCCCCACTGCCTCAACTAAGGGGATGCGTTCAAATTGCCACCAGTGTGGATGGCTTTATTGCTGGCAAGAATGGCGACTTGGATTGGCTGAACAACCAGCCTACGGTAGAAGGAGAAGACTTTGGATTCGCCGACTTTCTAAAGTCTATCGACGTGATGATTATGGGTCGCAAAACCTTTGAAGTCGTGGTCGGATTCGGAAAAGAGGGTTGGGCATACGGGGATTTGCCAGTGATAGTATGGACCCGCAATGCAGGCAGTGTGAAGGTGCCGGAATGGATGCCTCAAACTGTATCCATCAAGTCAGCTGCTTCTCCCGCCGAGCTTTGGAAGGAACTAGAGGCATCTCCCAGTGGGTACAAACGAGCATACATTGATGGTGGGAAGACGATCCAGTCCTTTTTAAATGCCGGTTTGATCCATCATATTACATTGACGCGCATTCCAATCCTTTTAGGGGAGGGCATCCCGTTATTCGAAAGCAACCCTGCTGGTAAACAGCGAACCTTGAAGCATCTCTCGACCCAATCATATTCCAACGGGTTTGTGACAACAAACTATGATGTGATCTATGACGACAAAGGTGACGCGAAAAGTTCCTAGCAATATTTGAGCTTCAGGCCTGAGGAGCTTAGGAACGTTTTTTTCGTTGACAGCAGAGGCTCTAGGAGGCCTGATTCTCTCGCCACTACTACCAGTAGTGACCATTCTGCACATAGCATCCAACATATTATCGAGCATTTCTGCTTTACTTTACACGTGTAGGAATAACAGCCCCACCACGGGTAGTCAAGGCACGAAATTGACGAGTTTCCGTCTCAATCTCTCCCCCCACCAGTAGCAAATGGCTCATCCATTGGTACTCGAAGAAGAAGCATCATCTCGAGCGGGCAACTTCGTTGCGTCTTTGATGGGGTATCATAGTCCCCACGACTTGGTGTGCATGGTTTGGTTGGAAGACTACAGTAGCATGTGGTACTATGTGATGCCACATCAGGCAAAGTCAGTATCTCAAGTATCGTACGGTTGAGCGTCGGATGACTGACCTGTTGCCGTGATGACGTCACCGTCGAAGCGGGGGCATAAGTTTCAATCCCACGGTGCGCACACACATCTTTTTCGTGCGTGATCTCGACATCCTCACATTGTCGGGGTGCACACAAAGGAATTTTCTGGATAGAAGAGAGTTCAAATTATGATTTTCGCCCTACTGGCATCTTTGGCAAAGATCATCATGAACAAAACCAGACGTTGCGAGAGCTTCATTATCATAATCCTTTTATTTTCAACCAAGTGAATCGTCGTTGATTTGTTTAAAAAATTGGCAAGAACGCTGACAAGCACATCCTATTTTTCACCATGATCAAACGCGTTGCAATCTTCCTGGCTCTTTGCTACAATGTCGTGGCAGCGGTAGACTGGCCCGAGACAATTCATCGAGGATTGCAAGGAGGGAATGGGGACGCCGCTTCCTGGATCCAAAATTATAGCGTCAAATACACGAACTGTTTCCGCACCCAGAAACTTGTCAGTTATCGCATGTGCCCAAACGGCGGCAAATGTCATGATCGATGCGCCGACGGTGCCGATTATGTCGTGGAGCTAGAATACTTTATCGACTTGTTTACCGAATTGCATTTGAAAGGACGAGCCTACCAGTGCGAAATGATTCGTGAAAACTGTCAATACGAGAGCACGGACAAGTGTTACCAGGAAGCCAACATGAACGATTGTATCAACATCAACGGAAATAATTACATGCTTGGATTTAATCTCCAAGAGTACACGTCATGTACACAAATCAGCGACAACTACTATGTTGGCCCTTATTGTGGAAAAGACAACTTTAATGTTTACTTGGGCGTATTCAGCGATAATGAGTGCACGACACCGGCCGATGTTACCGTCTTTAAGGGTATCATGGGATACGATCTTCCGTACGCTAAGCAAACCATCATTCCAAACGATTGTGCTAGTTGCAAGGCGAACGGGAATCAAGATGAAAACGAAGGCAACGAAGAAAATGAAGACTACTTGCTCGAGACATGTCAAAATATCTACGCCGATACACAAATCAAATGCGAATTAGGCATGTCTGATGTTGACGCCTCTGATGCTACTGGATGTGGAGAAATCGAATCTATTCAACGTACTGAAGGAGTTGCCAATTCTGCGAGAATCTCGAAAAGGCAACTATGGCTCAGTTGTATGTTTATCATGCTTTTACTAGGAGCGGCTCTCTTTGTGTTCCTGAAGCACAGGCAACGAAGGCGAGAACTAATGCTCCTTGGATTGGCCTCGGGCCCTAGCTTTTTCCTCTTCAATAGGAGACGGGATGAAACAGAGAAGGCGCCGGTGGACACTGATTCTTCGGGAAGCGATGAAGAGTCATATTATCCGGATACTTTCCAGCCGTTGCCTTCTCGAGCAAGCCAGTCCTATGATCCGCAGGCGGTCCAACCGTCAGCTTCTCGAACAAGCCGACCCACAGCGAAAGAGTCACGATCGAAGCGATTGAAAGAGAAGTTGATTGAGGGTTCAATGGCATAACGAGCATATTTGCTACTACATATAATTTATAGAAGTATGCATAGGATGAACCTCCGACGCACATCTATGGCCGCCCTCGAGCTATCAGTCTCGTGTCTGGGATATTTGAACTTCATTGAATTGGCATTGTGGTCTTGCCTGTTGACTAGATTGGCTACCGGTTATACAAGCCTACCTTAAACTTTCCCCAAGACAACATTGTGACTTTGGCTCTTCTTCTGCAAGCAGATTACGACTCTAGAGCCCTTGCAGCGAGACCATGCTATCCAGTAACGTATTCCGGACTTGTCCATTGTACAGGGCCGGTTGGACTAGGCCTCCTCGATTGTTTTCCTCCTCGGCGATTTCCACGGGCGTCAAAATACCATAGCGATGACAAAGATCGACGTACCACGCCGGATTTCCATTGCCAATGTAATCCATGGTCAATTCTTCCCCTTTCTTAATGAGCCTGGTGGTCCCATGCGGTCTTGCACAATTGGGCGTTGAAGAATGATTCATATACGTCCCTGCATCTGTCGGATTGGAATAAAAGAAATCATCGTAGGGGGTCGGAAGCACAAATCCTCGTCTTAAAAAGTGGCGAATGCCTTCCAAGTCATCTGCTTCAAAATTCTGTGCAATATACGGCCCCATTTGCGACGATGGAATTTCCTTGACGCGATGCGTCCAGATCCAAAATTCCGTATGGGGAGGAATATCGGCAGCTGCAAAGACACCATACTGATCGTCTCCTAGTTCAGGCGTCGGTCGAATTTCGACGGGTACTGTAAACGCAGCGTGCGTCGGAAACAAGTGGCTGTCGTCTTCCTTTGGCTCCGAAGAGGATGACGATGAGGCGTCGTCATCTTCGTCTGTGGGCTCTTTTGCCTCTGACGGCGTTGCTACTTTGCTTTCTTCGTCTTCTTTCATGATCCACCTTACAAAATTTTCAAAGATATTTGGCATGGCCAATGGCACCGTTGACTTTAGTGCCTGCGAGCTTTCGAGGGCGGTCGCTGCTGCTTTGAGACTTTCTGTCATCGTCTTGTTGCGTTGCCGACCCGATGACCCTTGTTGCGTTCAACGGAACCTCGTGCCAATAGAAAGGAATCGTCTGCCCGGCGAACGAAAGTTAGAGAAAGGGCGCGCAGAAAAGCGCAACAATCGAAGCAGTCATTCTCAAAGTCCATGATGGTCGTCGTAGTCGTCTCGCTTTTGGACTTCTTCGAACACTATGTACTACTGGTAGCGAGAGCGGGAAGTTCGCAGTCCTCGGAACTACTGCGTTGGTAACGTTTGAGCCCTCATATATCCCTGGCTTTCTTGTGCTGCCTCTGCCATTTTGCTGGCTGAGGCTCCCCAGCTGGCCACTACCGGTAGAGAGTGGTGATGTGCTTCTCTTCTAGTCGTATCTCGCCAACGACGAGCTATTCGAAATCGGCGGCTCCAAGAAGAAAGGAGGTTCGCCGAATTGAGAAGGGAGTCGCACAGCAAAACCAGGAATGCGTTGTGGTGGCAAGAGAGACTCGGAAATATTGGGACCGCTTCAACCGAAGCTTTCGTGAGTCTTCTCTTTTCATCCAGCGCAGATGTCGTCACGCTACGATCATAGCTAGTAGTAGTATTTTGAAAAAAGGTCGTTGCTCGTGGGATTTATCTGACGGAATTGAGGAGAACATCCACCCGATTATTTAGCGACGAGACCGTGAGGCGATCTTGGGATCTCCGCGAGCGAAATCCCGCGCAATCATTTTTTGGAGTGGAGTCATTCCGGGTCCGCAAGAGGCTTAGACAATCGAAGAATTGAAAAGGCCCTATCGTACTCGGCCGTAGAGAGAATATGCCCAGAAGCAATGGGAACGAGAGAGGAAGCAGGCCCTCGGAGTTTCCATTGAAAATCCAAACGTTTGATGGACTCTCACAATTTTCCCACAAGGCAACAAAGAGGCCGACAATAACCCCCCGTTGCTTTCCATCGATCCAACAAACAAGAAACTTATTCCATCATGCGTGTCACCATCTTGGCTCTACTTGTCGCAGTTGCGGCTGCTGCTGGATCATCCGAAGAAGGCGGGAATCTCCGTCGCAACCTCAAGAATGCCAGCTCTCAAGCACCGACTTGCGACGAAACCTCTTGCACTCCGGCCGGGCCAGGACAGTGTCAATATGGTATTCAAGGCAAAAAATTAACCAACGTGGCAGATGGAGTCGACCAATGTCAGCTCTATTTGAAATCGAATCCCAAGAAAATGATTTGTGTGGACCCTGCCCAATTCTACATTTTGAAAGCCGATAACTCGGTCGCGTCGAACTCCAAATGCTTCCTCTACCACACCGTTTAATCATCATGATCATCAATCATCATCAATAAAACAAACAAATAAATATTCAGCGTGGGGGTCCCAAGCTAGAAACATACATTTCCACGAATCATTATTAGACATGACAGTACATCATTTTGCTTCCCTTTATTCTTGTTGGTTGCTGTTGTCAAAATGGCGTGGAATGCAGTAGCTGTCTTTGTTGTAGCTAGTAGTTGACGATTCCGCTATCTAGCCTGTTGTTGGTGATGTTGCGTCGTCAAGTCTTTGCATTGACGTATCATTTGATACGCTGGAACTACTACCTCGATAGACGGCTCCGTCCAAATACCAAGCAAGTTACCATAAAGTAGTTGCATTTCTTTTAATCCTATCCTATTTGTCACCACCAACAAAACAAAGCGGCGTGTAGTGCAGTACACATAGTTGCTTATTCCTGGGACAATTCCACTCCTTCCATGGCGGCTCCATCGTCGTCATCGGATGATTCTTCTTCTTGCGCATTCGCAGCATCAGGAGGCTCCGTGACGCCTTGTTCGAGTTGTGGATTGGGTTGCCACACGACAATATCCATCATACTGCTGCCACTGTTATTATTGTCAGCAGCAACCACGGCATCCCACATGTCTTGAGGTGCATACATTAAACGGGGATTGTGACTGAGCACTAATCTCTGTAACTTGGGATGTTGCGAGACGATACCATCCGGCAAATGCGTCAATTGACAACCATTGATATACAATTGCGTCAATTCCGACAGCGAGTTGTTTTCCACGAGACTATCTAGACTTGTCAATGGATTCGATGACAAGTGCAAGATTTGAAGTGATTGTGAAGGCAACTTTTTGGGAAGTTTGGTCAGGTTGCAGTGTCGCAAAAACAATTCTTGGAGTTGTCTCAGCCCAGACAAATCGTCAGGCAATACAATGGGATTTCGATCCAAACACAAGAGTTGCAAGTGTTTCATGTCATTGATCGAATCTGGCACACGAGTAATTTGATTGTTGGGGACTCGTAGACGTTGCAAATTTGGCAGTCGCGTCACACAGTCGGGCAAGGGTCCCGTCAATTGACAATCGTCCAACCACAATTCCTTGATTTTCAGGCAAGATAATTCGTCTGGCAACGTCTGCAGAGGATTCCGTCCCAGATTCAAAATTTCCAAGCGGGGACACGCTTGAAACATGCCAATGCCCTCTAGACTCTTGATAGCACAATCATACAGGTTCAAATTTTGCAAACACGTGAGCTTGGGTAAATACGTAGGTTGACACAAGATTTGAATCGAGCCTTGGAATTCTTGTTGACGTCTGCCTAGACGGAGTTCGGACAGGGGCGCCTGGACTTTGGAGCGTTTGGCCTGGCGTAGCATCTCGTCATTGGTAGACTGCGTCGGGTCATTGTCATTGTCGTCATCGACAACAATGGCGTCTTCGAGAATCTTGGGTATCTTGCGTAAATCCTTCTTGATGAACATGATGATGATGACGATGCTATTGCTATGGCGAGAAAGAGAAAGCGACTGAACTGCTCGTGGTAACTTTGAGTGCGCCGGTGCGGTGGTGACAGCAAAAGCGTAGGTGGGCTCTCGTTGTGTGTGCACCCCCATGCACGGCCAATGCCGTTCGTTCTCAAATCTTGGCGCGAACTTTGTTGGAAGCAGGTCGGAGTGTGCGCGCGCCGGCAGCGCCACATTTTGCTCCCGAGTGTCGACAAGACTAACAAAGTAGTGGTAGAATGTACCACTGTTCGTTGTTCATCGTTGTTCTCCCAAGTTCCTGGATATGCGGGCTATGATGTTAGCAGACGACGTTGCCGTCGTAGAGAGATGCTCTCTCAAGTCATATCATAACCAGTAGAGACGAAGGCATAGAGTAGTACTGCCGGGTAGCTATTAGTAGTAGCTGCCGTGGCTCTACTAGCTAGAGAACTTGCATCTTATACCCGCCAGTAATACAGTCAGTCAGTAGTTAGTATAATGACGATGCAATTGATGCAACAATTTCCTGGTGTAGTTCGCATTGGAACGATCTACCCCAAGGCACGACGCGATGAGAGTTTTAGTGAGGGCTATGGGTTGGTGACCCGCCGGGACAAGGTGTCAAGCGCGGGTTTCGAGAGCGTCTCATCTAAAATCGATGTCGTCGCCTTTTATTGAAGCCTTTCTTCTCTGGATGACGTCACATGCTACTAAAATTGGTCTGCACCTCTCCGTCCGTTCGGTGCACCCGTAGAAAATGTAAGCGGAATTACGTAGGGCGCTAAACTCTCTGTGCACTTTGTGGCGGTCCATTCTTCCTGTTCCGACCAAAGAACCCATCACATCCTCTGCAAGCCAAAACAAAAACATCGAAGAAGTGATGAGGATCCCTATTCCATTGACTATCATTTCAATCGTGTTATTTAATCGAACACAACCTTTGCAGCATCTATTAGACAATTGTTCCCGAGAGTAAGGTAAAGCTAAAGCCGGTGGTTGTCGATCTTCGAGTCGTCATCTCTCTCACAACTTTTCTAAACGTCCAATGTATCATCCATCTCAACAGAAACCATGGCGCAAAATTTCAACGACTTGCCGATTCTAATCAATTTCAGCTCCATTGTATCCATGGCTCGCTTTGTGAGCCATAGCAATCCTCAAGGACGAGCCATTCATAGTCCTGCAACGCAGTCCTATGTGGTCCCCATGGAAGACCTGGGCCCACCTGTGGACACTCTAATGGGAGGGACACGCATGCTTGCGTACCGCTATTCGAGCAATGAGCACACAGAACCCACTTTGGTCGAAGTCACCGAGTTCCCAAAGCCCGGTGAGACTATCACACCCTCTCTACTCACTTGGCTTCACGTCTCTCAAACCGTTGGCCAACGCACTACATTGGTGCGAGGTATCATCGAAGTGTGTTGGGACAGTCAGCGGCAGAAACTGTACACCATTCAGACACCAATGCCCGAAGCGATTCCAGAACTTTTCGATGTTGATGTGATCACTCAAAGAGTTTTTCTCTCGTACGATGAGGTCGAAATGTCCGCCCCAAAACTTGACATCATCGAGAGGCAAGTTCTAAGAATTCTTGACTTTGTCGAGGATGCTGAACAAGGATTTGGAGTAGGCCCTCGCGGTATTTCGTGGGAGAATCTCGTCATCGACGAGGAAACAGGTCACTTTGCCATTCAGTATCTTGGTAATGCTCAGCTGACCCCGCCTCCTTAAAATCGATGGAGGTTGAGCTCACGCTTTCGACCGCGGAAGCAAGGAGTTGCAAACTCACACGGCCAACGTTCGGCCCCAAGCCCTTTTCATCAAATGGTGGGAAGACAGATGGAACCCACCGCTTCCTGCATGTTAATTAAAGTGAAGTCCAACAAAATCATGCCCCCTCTTGAATAAGGTCGCTCGTTGCAGGCAACCAGGGGGGATTTTTCCCATATCTTTCCGATAAAAATAGAATAAAGTTTGCATAGTAGACTCGATTTCTCTCCAACAATCTCGCTTGTTCGTCCTTTGATACTTCGGGATGATTCAAGTGAACACAGAACAAGTCCTCGAGGACAGCAAAAGTATATCCCGCTAGCTGGCTCTCAATGAAAAAGCTAAACTTGTCAAACCCATAGCCACGAAAATCTTCCCAGTACCGATGAATACCAGGACGGTAGCCAACCACATATGGCTCCCAGACCTCTCGCCGCTTGGTTCCCCTGAGAGGAATGTCGTAGTAATACAAAAAGCTGCGATCGTCGGTGGCTTCTTCCGGTAATACTTGACCAAGCCACCTGTCAAAATTTGTCAAGAGGTGACCGACGGGTGCGCTCTTGCGGAACGGAACAAGCCTTTGCTCTTTGACCATGGCAATCACCTGAGACTTGGAGTCAGGAAGCATATCTTTCGTGGCAAAACGCTCTCCCTCGCGAGGGAAGAGTTCAAAGGCCGGAAGAACAAATAGTTTCTTATTCTGAAGCTGATGGCGGAAATCGTCGCCATTGCTTTGTGGCTGCAACAATAAATATTCCAAGAGTCGATCATGAGTCCTTGGGGCGGGTATGAAATCCACATCCAGAGCCAGAAAGTAGTCGCACTCAATCGTTTGTAATGCCACGTTTCGAAGAATATTATGCGGGTACAGGGGGCGTTCATACGTATTCGTATTCGTGGACGACGATCTTCCTCGCTCCAGCACTACATGAAACGTGGTCTGCCTCAATTCTGCGTGCTGATGCTGCCGGAGAAAGGCACAAAAGGCTTCAATCTCGATCGGGCTACTCAAATAGACCGCTACGCTGGCCGGCCCACCAAACCGACGAAGCTGAAGTAACAACACATCCAATTTTTGAATGGAAATATGCGTCACCAGAATAAAATCCTCTTTCGGAAGAGTAGCGTTTCGTTTCACGGCATGAGTTAAAATGAGCGGCGGCTGCGGCAAATCAGTCGTGGAATCCTGAAAGACGGGGGATGTTTCCCACTGACACACCAGCGAATCTTTTAACAGAGACCACTCATCGCCCGTTTGATTCTTCGTGACGCTACTCCCACCACCGAAATCCAGCCAATTACTCGTATTGCCTTTGAATACCGAACCAAAGAGGCGCGTTGGCAACCAATATGACGACGAAAGTAAACCTGCGAGACATGGCAGCACCACGAGGCGGAGGATGAATCCTCGGTGAGGCATGCAGCAGCACTTCGTTATGACAACAACGGTAAATGCCCTGAGAATGAATTAATATCGCTTCATCAAAGGAGTCGTGTCCTTGCAATACTTTGAGGCGAAATATGGGCCGTCATCCAGCGCGTCATTGTTCGACACGTTTTCGATCTTTCCTTTCTCGTCAATGTCCCCCCACATCGCATTTTTTGAAAAAGTGTTCGCGCCGGCTGAACCACCCTCCGCGCCAGCCAGACTTCGTGGAATGATGGAGTAGCAATAGAAATACGTATCCTGACTACGCAGCACCACCCGGTCGGCGTGGATAAAAGCCATCGCTCCATAGTAGTAGAAAACACAACTAAAAAAAGGTAGTCTTTTAGAACCAAAATCGCCAGTCCGGAGCGTTTGCTGCTTCTTGGTCCTCGTTTTCTGCTTCTTCTGACTGGGACTCTTCTCCTTCCGCAATCACCCCCGCCCCGAAGAACACGACGCCAATGGGCAGACCAAACAACTGGCGAGCCAGAGAGTCCTTGTGAGAGTGCCCAGCTCGTTCATGAACAGCCGCATGGGCAATGCGCAACACCAGTGATACGGCAAAGGAATTTAACAAGACGCCGGCAACTAGATACCAGCAGCTTGATTCCACAGAGGCAGCGACACTGAAACAGACGGCGTCATCGGCAGGAATGACGTTCCCACCAATCAACGTGCCAGTAATCTTGTTGACAAGGTCGCACCTGTCACCAATGATAAAAGAGGCAAACGTTGATATTTGAAACAAGGCAGCCACAATAGAGAGGACAAAGACCTCGACGGCACTCCAAGCGTTGGCGATTTCTGCTGCGGCGAGGAGGCGCTTCTGGAGCTTGGGCGTTGTTGGGTACAAGAGTAACGTCATCAGAATGATCAAACAGGCAACCGGTGTCACAACGGCATAGAAAAAGTACGCAATTTGAAGGAACAATACACCATGATCATTGGGGTCTTCCACGCTTCTGGGGATGGCGGCGCCCAATGATACCAAGGAATAAGTTGTCCTGTTCTTGTCACCCAAAGCCATGCCCGCCAGCCCACCAAACTCAAAAGCAAAACTCTCTTGGCTGAATCCAAGAATCAAGAATACCGTAGCCGAAAGGCATGCGACAAAAATGATGACTTGGAAAAAGTGCGAGAGTGGTCGACGCGGCCCATTGTCTTCAACATCAAACGCGTGGTCAAAGATCGATCGTAGTTCAATCAATTCGACAACTTGCTGAGAATCCTCGTATTGTTGTGCCCGGCGGTGGTAGTACAGCATCCCGTGTCCAATCACTAGTGACAGGCAAGTGGCCAACAAGAATGCGTAAAACCCAAACTCTGGCGTCACGTAGACATCAAGACCCAAATCTTCCGACAGATCCAAATGGAATCGAAAGGCCACCAACATCACCACCAAGACGTAGGTATCCACTAGCGAAAACTTGCTGAGGGCGTCCAGAGTCAGCAGGCGTTGCTCTCTTCGATGATCGTCTTGATAGGAAGCATTCCATAGGTAAAACATCCATGCCAGCTTGGCATAAGGCCAAATGCCACTAAAGACGGCCACCAAAAACAGCAGTGGGTAAATCCCTGCCCCATAGAGTTCCGATATAGTATTTCCCAGGCTGAATTCAAACAATCCTGGTAAATGAATCGGTGTCGCACCCACTCGAATCGACATGTCGACCGATGCGCCCACGCTAACATTGCTTGAGAATAGCAGAACGGTAGTCGCTACAATGAGCATTGGAATTGCAAATCGCACCGCCTCAGGCACGGCTGCTGTAGTCAGAAGTGGCTTCAACGGCAGTTCGTCGAGCTGCTGCTGCTCTCGCTCTTCATCACTCAAAAAGGGAGCAGCTCCAAAAGTCATCGGACTCTGCATTTCATGGATGGTTTCTTCGTGGATATCGTTCAGTAAGGAACGATCCATCTCCCGCATATCGCGGGCATAGTCATCCACATCATTCTCCAGTGGTGCGGGGCCCATGATATCTTCATCTGAGGGTCTAGCAAGCAACGGGGTGGACATTGGTTCTTCGCTCTCTTCGTCCCTGGCGTTTGACCCCTGCAGCATGAATGCAGCACCACTTTGTGCCAGTACAAGAAAGACAATGAAAACCCAAATAATAGGAAAGCCATACCACGCCGAGTCTGATGGATCGATGCGATTGTCAGGAACATTACCATTCGGAACAATACCGGGGCACAGGTCAGAAGATCGGACCACCCAGTCTTCTAATGCTTTATTTGCCAAAGTACGTAGCCATTCCACCGACCAGTTTATTGCACTATCCGTCATTTGTGCCACATGGTGCGTTTCATTGCCTTCTGCTTGGGTAGAGTAGCTAATGCTTTGATTATTCAGCAGCGCACTGATATTGAGTCCAACCCAGGGACCCAAGCTAGCTGCCGTCACTTTTGGAAGGAATCGGAGTTGCGCCATGGGAACCATGCCACATTCGACTTGCTGCAGCAAGTGTGCCACTGTCAAGTTTTCGAGTCGATTCAAATTGTAGTCCAACTGTGTCTCCAGTTTGGCCTGTAGTCCCGCAAAAAGGGTAATGTTGACAATGCCAGATACCTGATGGGCGGAAATTCGCAACGTAACTTGCATTTGTGGGACGGTCGAATTGGAACCCCATTGTATCGATGACTCCACGGTAGTATCATCCGTTGGCTGAAACAGTTGCACATGTTCAATAGCATTCCAATTCTTGGTCTCCACTCGTACCACCTCCAGTAGACTACCAATGCTCTGCACATTGGACATGGCAGCACTTTGCGCAGCGTGCGCCGCGACATGTCCTTCCAAGACTTTGCCGACACAATCCAAAAATTGATTCATGATTTGTAATGTCGATTGATGATTCAAAAAGTCATTGAAATGATCCAATATGAGAAACTTGGAAAAGTTGAGCCATTTGGGCTCCTTGGTGACTGGCACGGCGGGACAAGTATGCACCGACGAGGAACGGTGGATCCAGTCTTTCAAAAATGAGTTGAGTGTTCGACGGGCAGGATCTCGAATGAGTCCTTGCATGAGATCCGTCCATAGCGGTGTATACTCTCCCAATAACAGTTCCAGCGCTGTGTTGATGACATGATCCAAATCTTCTTCCAAGAATGCACTTTGGTTTTGAAGTCTGGCGGTACGGCGAGTAATCGTTATGGAATCCAATACAATGGACGTGATCCAGTCTAAATTCTCCACTTGCTGAACGGTACGAATCAAACATCCCAATGTCGATCGAATGTTGGCGGGAGTTGGATTTTCGACAAAGCGTTGAACCGCATTAACAACTTGTAGTAAACTGATCTGATCCCAATCCATGACTTGCAATGACGTTGTCAAAAGAGTATCCAACTGAGTCACATTGATTTTGACTGTAAAGGGTTCACTCAAGGCATGAGTTGCATTTCTCATGTGAATATTCATATCCACGGGAGTTTCCATCCGGAGGCCCGGCAATGTCGTCACAATATGTGAGGCCAAGGCGCTCTGCGTGTCATTGCCACCGTTTCCTACCAGTATTGGCCGCAATAGTTGTAACAAAGCCAGTTGATCCAATCCCCGAATCGAAATGTGTGGAACTCCAATCGTTGCCGTGGCATGGAGAGGAAGAGCTGGTAGCGAGATATTATGAAAGTAGCTCGGCAGGGGTATCGTCAACGCGGGCCCGACAATGGATCGGAACCATCCTGACAAACCCCGAAACATGTTGTGACATTTACGCGGGCAAAAGTCTTGCGTATTGTTGGGACTAAAGAACCAGCCCCGCTGTAAATGCTCCTCCAACTGTTTGTTGAAAAGCTCTAGCGCCCAATGAACGATATTCCAGTCCAGAGGACTGTAGACGGAAGCGTTGGAAGCTGGCAGCGCATTCAAAGTGAACTCCCCACCATGCTCCAATAAGCTGTCTTGCTCGGTTGTTGAGCCTAGTAGATGGAGCTTTCTTTCACGTCTTGTCGTCCCACCTGCCGACAGTCTCAAAGTCGGCCGCGATGGCAATACTCGCTCCACAACTATCGCTTCATCATTCGTTCCATTATTGCCGCTGATGAAACTAGTAGTAGGAGTACCTTTTGGTAGATATGGCTTCATCCAGTCGTCCAGTTGATGCAAATAATCTGTTACTAACGGATCCAGTTGCTTGTTCAAGAGTGGACATAGTTGTTCTTGTAGAGCTTGCGTAATGTAATGTCCAATCGTTTTCGAAAAGGCTTGAATGAGCCGTGCCGACATGCTTCCCGTGAAATGAATATCCTTTGCCTTCAAATGTGTCTGACAAGACGTGGTTTGAAAACTATCCGGTCTTACCAATGGATACACGGTACTGGGCAAGACTCGGACGGCCACTTGAATGGCTTGCAAAGTGCTGGATTGTGCCGAAACGCCCGCTCGAACATTGCCCGAAATGCCACCACTGGCATGATATTTGCCATGACAGGAGGCTTGGAGAGATTGGACGGAAAGTTCGAGAGCATGGGGGGCTGGATAGTCGGACTGTAAATCCCTCAGAGCAAAATTGGTGCACACCATGTCCTTGATCGCTACAGTGATCCAATCGGCTTCAAAAGATTCGTTGGGAATTTCGACGTGAAGTTGCCATAGCCAACATTCCAATCGATTGTCGGCATTCCATTCTTTGCAATTTGGTGGAGCCGAAACGGATGATTCAAGGAAAGGACTAGACGCATCGTCGACAACCGCAACAGCAACAGCAGGATCCAGTGACAGTACTGCCGATGACACGATCCAGAATAGTGCGGCCAGTACTCGGAAGCAGTGCATGGGATTTTTGACAGACTGAATCATAGCAATAACGATTTACTATAATGAGCAATCGCAGGGGGTAGGGTCTCAATCTGTAGTCGCTGTCACACAACACTTCGGTAGATCAGAGGCGGGTTTCGGCCATCACATCATGGTCATGGTCGACTGCCAGTTTTGGTCCGTTGAGTGAACGCTGCTGCCACGGGATTGCTCATTCACGAACAACTTTGGTAGTGCCCACGTGCGATATCGCAAACGACACGATTGAGCCAATCATTTTGAACTAGAATTCTGGCACTCTGCCATTCGCTGGATGACGTAAGCATGGATGGGAACGAACGAAACCGCCACATCATCATCCAATCACACGTAGAAATTGTACCAAAGTCTACTCCAAGATGCCAATCCGCTAACTTCTCTTCCTCGCATCGTCGACGCTCTCGTTTTGTGGCGCTTCTATCTGCGGTGGTTTTTTCTCTGTCTCTCTACATTGATGGAGGTCGTGTCAGCCTCTTTCATTCATTCTCCAGAATCCTTTCCAGTGTGCTGGTTGGGGTTTGGATACGCTTTGGAATTCCATTCTACATTCGGCTTTCATCACACATTCCAAACTGCTTCCAGCGATGCCAACCACGGCTTGAAGGAAGTCATGATGAGCAGTAACGCCTATCTCGACGCGGACCAAACAGGATCCAGTGGCCATCATCACCATAGGCTGCAAGCCCATCACCAGCATCCACACATGGGTGCGACGGGAGCGGCGAAGCTTGATCTTCATCACTACAGTCCGCCACAACAGCACCAGCAGCACGATGCTGCCTATTATCGCAATTGTATGGTGGGTGGTGTACTATCGAGCACGATTCGATGGGTTCTTACTCCGCTCGATTCCATCAAATGCAACATGCAAGTCCATCCACACAGATATCCTACGTTTGCCGGAGGTTTGCAAATGGTATTTCGACAAGAAGGATTCCGTGGATTGTATCGAGGATTCATTCCAACCGTCTTGAGTTATTCCACTCAAACGGGCACCAAATATATGATGTACGAATGGGGCAAGGATCATTTGAATGACATGGTAGGACCCGAATACGCCCAACGTTACAAGTCTTTGATTTACATGACGGCGGCCGGATGCGCGGAAGCGGTGGCCGACATTTTCATGTGTCCTTGGGAAACACTCAAGGTTCAAATGCAAACAACGACTAGCACAAAACCCCGACTGGTTCATGCTGTGGTATCTTTGTTTCAACAACCGCAACAACTACTTGGAGCTCTGCCCCCTCTTTGGGGCCGCCAAATCATTGGAACCATGGCCAACTTTGTAACCTTTGAACATTCCGTCAATGCCATTTACAGGCATGTATTGGAAGGAGAAAAACAAGACTATTCCACATCGACGCAACTTGCCGTCACCTTTTGTGCAGGATACGTGTCGGGTTTGGTGGCAACCATTGTCTCGCATCCTGCCGACTCTCTCATTTCTCTCAAAGTACGACACCCCGAGGCTTCTATCCAACAACTCATTCAACAAGTAGGATGGCGGAACTTGGCCACCAAAGGATTGGTCCCAAGGATTGGATTGACGGGATCCATAATTGGCTTTCAGTGGTTTGTCTATGATACCTTCAAGACGGCCATGGGCATGGGCACGACTTAGGCGTTTCGTTGGCGTTGTAGGCTTCATGCAATATGACCACTACAGTTTTGATTTATATACAGTTTTAGAATTTTCAATACTTCTATTGTCAATTGACTTTTTCTGTAGGCGAAACGAAGGTTATGAGATTTGGTTGCATGGCAAAACGCTCATAGCTTGTGACAACTAGTAGGATACCGATCCAAGAAACTAGTAACATTCACCTGCATCAGAATCGTTCGTGTGCATAATGTACAACGGCCCCAGCAACATCAAGAGAAAAGGAAGATTGAACAAGGCGTGATTGTATTCAGCCATTGCCACGCTACAACCGGTATCCAAAACAAACCAGCAACAAGTCGAGACGAAGATCCCGCGTCGTGCTTGGACTCGAATGGTACGGTCAAACCTTGGTGCCTCACAAAACTGTAAAAGATACCAAAGTGTCGTCATCCAACCAATAATCACAGCACCAAGGATTCCAAAGCAAAATAGGGCGTACTTGATTCCGACGGGATCCAAATGGCCGGGGCCAAATCCTAGAGCATCAAACAAATGGACTGCTACGACACGACCCTTTACGATAATTCCGATCCCATACAGCATGACACTTGCCAATATCCATCGTAGAGCTGTATATGCTTGTTGATACTGTTCTAATTTCATTGTGCTCTTCTTTCTTGATGTCCCAATCAACGAAATTGGTTTTGGAAGGAGGTGGTGTTATTGTTATTTTCGAAATCGCGTGTCAAAGTTTTTACTCGTGCTTCATGCGGCACCAAACTCATGGGAGTCATATGCCAGAACATGTCGTTATGTTGTCGTAAGGCATATTTATTTAATTATTTCTGTTGCAGTCAGCAGAGTCAACTTTTTGAAAATCCACATTGTTGCTTTTCTGGCGCGATGATGCTCTCCCGTGCTGTCCGGAAAGCCAGCCGCAGGAGAGCGGCCATGGTGGCACCCCTCCCTCCAAATTTTTGATCATGCCTCTGATGAATAGCGCACCACGTATTCATTTTTCGCCGGATCTCATATTGTTCAACATGAAAGTCCGCGCTCGATCCAAGCAAAAGACATCGTTTCACTCGCGTCCAATCTTATCCTTCTTAGTTTTGGCGCTACCCGTCCTTTTTATCTTTTTGTCGTCAGGGTTTTTTGGTGGAGAGAACGACCTCCCTATTAGTCAATCTGACAAGTCCGTCAACGGCACTTTGCCTGCTGGAACGTTGACTTCGGCCATGGAATCGTCAAAGAATCCATCAGCAGATCGGCCCAACATTGAATATGAGAAAGTAGCCGGAAAATCCACCGACGACGTCCTCGTCTATGCGGCCTATGTTGGTGGAAATTCGGCTTCGAGTATTGGAGCCAAGAAGGCTGTAACTATTCGACGCTGGGCAGAGCTCATGGTCCACGAAGATACGGAATACGCGGCGGCAATGGCGCAGAGCTTGTCAGAAATTCTCAAGGCAAGCCAAGAAATCCTGCCGAGAAATCATGCTGTCCATCGATTTCGCTAACTTGCCGTTTCAATTGTTTCCATGTTAAGGACTCCCCGTTTCAAGCTTTTCGGTTTGAAACAAAAGGATGCCATCAAAGTAACATTGACGAGAAGCAGTTTGAATTCGTGCTAGTCAATGATTCCTATCTTGCAAAATTCGCTGCCACGGCGGATTCTTCGGCATTTGCCGAACATTTCAAAGGCGACAACGCTCCAGCCGTGGTCTTTCCGAATTTGGGGGGAGACGCCGTTTTGACGGTTCCTCAACCGATTGCCACCGAGAATATCGAGGAGGTATATGGGCATTGCGCAAATTTTGTCCGAAAGGCCCCAGCATCTCAGATCACTAGCACATGGCGGATGGCAGTCAAAGCGTTTTTGGATCGTGTCGAAGAACGAAAGGATCAGAGTGTTTGGTTTTCAACGGCGGGGACGGGTGTAGCGTGGCTGCACTTTCGTCAGGACAATCGGCCGAAATATTATCTGTACGCACCGTTTGCCAAAGAAAAATAGAGGGGGGTGAGGTCGTCGTTATCTTTTGTTCGGGAGACTCTAGAACCAAGAAAAGTGTAGCGGCTGATTTTGTGCTTCATTAACACGTATATTGACTATCTACCAAAAAATCTTTCTATTCAGTCTGTAACCTCCAGTTGAGACAACGTAACTGCCCGCAGGAATAGTGCACCACCACCTTCTGTTTAAACATGTATTTTTACCCCTCAAAAATTCATTCAGTCTGTATCCTCAAGGTGAGGCAACGATAGTGATCGTTTCATCCCGCCCATGTTAAAACCTTCACTAACTTCGTCGTAGTTGACGCCACTGGTATGCCCCGACGACGATGCGCTGCAATCATCGGACGAAGACTCAGAATCCCACTCAGTGACAACGGCCGTCCCAGTGCTAAAGTACGCTGTGCTCTGGCTCATTGATTCGCTAGCCGAGTCGCCATGACCAGATTCCTGTCCCCAGTGCCATCCTCGCCCACCCTCATACGCCATCGCGAGGGCCCAGTCCGGCTCGACGACAATTATTCCTGGTCCCGACTCGTGGATGACCTGTTCCGTAGCCAGTGGTCGATCCTTCCGCGCAAGGGCGACAAACGGCGATTTCAAAAGACGCCACGAACGTCGAAGAATCGTTGTCGACCAGTGCGAAATTTGTTCTCGTCGGGCTTCTATAGTGATGGGTAGGCGCCGAGCATTTCGGCGGCGTTGAGGGTCCGGGGATGCTTGCGGTGAAGCGGCACCTTCCTCTTGATCCGCTACTGCCTGGAGGATTTCCATTTGCAATCTTTGTTGTTCTTGCAGTTGTTGCTGTCGCAACAAACGATCGCCTTCCTGCAGCCTCTCCACGATAAGTGGTTGAAACTCACCATCCTGAAATACAAGCTGGGTACCATTGCCAGCTCGCTCCTCTTCTCGTTCGCGCTCCAAACGACGACGATGCTGTCGACGTTCACGAATGCGCCTTTGCCTTGTCCATTCTTCATTCGACAAGTGTTCACCACTGGCTGCTCCACTACCGATGGCATTGTAACAGCTCTGATAGTGAATGTTGGTGTTGTGGTCGAAACGATCGCGTCGACCACGCAGTCGTACCGACGGAGGCGGCGGTGTGGAGGGCGGAGTGGTCAGCAGATAATGAATCGTTGCGTCGGCAAAGGTGGGAAGAGACGAAGGAGTCTCCGAGGGGATCATCTGATTGATCCAGCCACCCAAAGGATCCTCGTTGACATTATCACAGACCCCATTGTTGTCGGATTCATATGCAGCACGGTCTTTGTTCTTGTCGATGTCATCAGTCAACTGAAACATATCTCGCGGAAGAATCTGGAATGGGGAGGGGCGACAGGATAACTCAACATGATCGTCGTCCTCCGTTGCCTCCATATTTTGATCTGCCAAGGGAAACAATGGAGAATCCAAAACGGCTAGATCCCTAATCTTGGTTTGATTTGCGGTTTCATTGTTGTCAGTGTCATCAATCAGCTGAAACAGGTCTCGCGGAAACATCTGAAATGGGGAGTGGCGACAGGATAAAGCAACGTGATCATCGTCTTGTGCTGTTTCTTGGTCCGCCACAGGAAATTGCAGAATGCCCAGGTGTGCTAGATCGAGAACCTGCATTTTGTGCGTCCTTGGTTTCGGACCCGCACCTCCGGTAGCGCCGGCTGTCGTCTGCGACTGGTGGATCTCTCGCGACCAACTCTTGAAGACGGACGGGCAGTGCTGGAAATCAAACTCTTCCACCTCTTCCGAGCTTTCTTCGTTCCCGTCTTCCGTGCTTTCCATACTGGACGACATCAAAGCTGGAGCTGGGGAAAAATCAGCCCAAGTTTCCTCAGACGTGCCCACGGGGGAAGCCATCTTGTGTTGTTGATGATGCTGATAGTAGAGCCGATTACCTCTCTTGAAACAGAATTACTTGTTTCCACACTGCTCAATATCAATAAATCTAAAGGGTGAAAAATAAGTTTTGAGTTCGATAGCAAAATGAATGAACTGGTTTGCCGATGCGCAATGGCAACAAAGCATCGAAAAGTTTCATTAGATCGTGCCCACTTACGATGAGGCATTGTTGAATATCGACGATACTAAGGGTACGGTGCCGACGCATACGTACACACATACCATCAGTAAAATTGCATGGAATAATAAAACACGTGGACGGCCTCCCGCCAGTCATTCGAGAACTATCGACGATGGCGGACGAGAAACAAAAGAGTAGAGAGGCTGTCATTATATTTAAAATAATCCGACTTGCATAAGAATATCAGGTCTCCCGATAGACAATAAGCTTGGTCTGGATCGATACTCTGATTGGGTTCGAGGACTAGTGAGGTTGCGCGTGGTTTCAACATTATTTTAAATATAATCACCGAAACCATGTCCACAGGGGACACGAAACCAGCGAAGAGCAACGGCTCAACGCCCGAAAAGAGTAAGAACAAGAGCAAGTTCTATGGCAAAAGGCCAACAACGACGATTGCCCCATCGTACAAGGGTAAATGTGCTGCCTTGGGGTCAAACGTATATGACTGCTCCGACAGCAGATCATCGGATCAATATTCGAAGACAACAAAAGAAATTGCTGACTACATTGGAAGCAACAACCCCAACGGAGGGGCAGGAGTGAGGATTGCCATCCTCAATGGAGAGAAGCCATCCATCCAGAAGCCAGTTAAGCCGGCCGGCACGGATGAGACTGACCTGGAAATCTGGAAGACGAAGATCAAGCGATATGTAACACAGGAATCTCAACTCGAGGACCTTCTGGCATCGGCCTACTCGATCATTTGGGGCCAATGCACTCTCGCCATGCAGGCCAAACTACAAGGCCTCCCGGATTATCAGACGTTCTCGCAAGCCTCCGACTCGCTAGCTCTACTGGAAGGGATCAAAGTGATCTCACACAACTTCCAGAGCCAAAAGTATCCGGTCCATGCCGTACATGAGGCACAGCGGAAGCTGTACCTCTATTTCCAACAGCCAACAGTCGACACACACACCTACTTTGAGAAATTCAACAGCCTGGTTGATGTGGTGAAGGCAGTCGGAGGTGCACTCTCAAGGCCTCCTGCAGCATTGACTATTGCGATCGAGGAAGCAGACCCGGCTATAGGGGACAAGGAAAACATGAGGGATGATGAGTTCGTAAGGGTGCATCAAGTTGCCGAGGACATGCATCTGGCAATGATGTTCCTGCTGAGTGCAGATCGTGCTCGCTTCGGAAGACTTATCATCGATTTGGAAAACGACTACACCCAAGGGGTGGACAAATACCCACGCACCATTGGAGCAGCATATAACATGCTGGTATACTACAAAAGCGAAACCAACAGGTCGCTGGGGCGGTACATGAATGCCGATGGTGTAGCCTTCCAGCAGGATGGAGAGGCACTGGCGACAGAAGGTAAACAAAGGCGCGACGTCAAACACATTACTTGTTTTAACTGTGATAGAAAAGGGCATTATGCCACAGACTGCCCTGAGCCGAAAAGGAAGAAAAAGAGTGATAACGATGAGGATGACGAGCCAGTCGAGCAAACTGGAATTGCGCAGCTCACCATGTGCGACTTCGAGGGCATCGAGGAATTATACGAGGGGTTTGGCTTTCATATCCATGGATCCTTCCAAAGCAGTGAATGCTTCAACACGACAGGCACCGCGACATGCCATGGCACGATCAGCGAAGCTGTCTGTAACTACGCTGCCAAGTCCAAGATCCCTGTAACATGGCTACTGCTCGACAACCAATCCAATGTTGATATTTTTTGTAACCCAGCCCTACTCCGTAACATCCACGAAGTGGGGGGATCGATGCGTATCAACACAAACAACGGCTCTTCAGTGACAAAGCTGATGGGAACCCTACCTGGCTACGGAGAGGTATGGTTTGACCCACGTGGTATTGCCAACATTATATCCCTGTCACATGCCAAGGAAATGTTTCGTATCACATATGACAGTGCAGGAGATGACGTATTTGTTGTGCACAAAGATGATGGCACAACCCGAGAGTTCAGGACAGGGCCTATGGGATTGTACTATCATGACGTGCAGACTCAAGTGCGAGAGAAGCGTGGCGTCTCTTTCAACCTAATTGCTGAAAAGGCTGAAAAGACGAAAGAAGAAAGAGATAAAAATGGAGTGTCCTTCAACGTGGTTACTGTTGATGACAAAAAGAGTCATTATACCAATCGAGACATCGCCTCGGCAGAGGAAGCCCGCAAGCTGCAGGCAATGGTAGGGCGACCATCCACTCGGAGCTTTATAAAAATGGTGCAGCAGAATCTATTGCCGAATTGTCCCATCACAGTGGACGACATCAAGGCTGCCGAGGACATTTTTGGCCCTGACCTTGGGGCACTAAAAGGGAAGACGGTACGGACCGCAAGCTCACACGTGCCGGTCACTGCAACTCCCTTGCCTGTGACAATCGTGGATCGCTACCAGGTGGTGGCACTGTGCGTGGATATCATGAAAGTCAACAGAATTCCTTTTTTCATGTCGATATCCAGGAACATTAAGTTCGGAACAGCCGAAATCATGCCGAGCATGATTGCCAAGAGTATCCTCAAGTGCCTCAGCCTGATCATCAAGACATACTTCCAACGAGGATTCAGGGTGCGCCTAGTCCTTGCCGATGGACAATTTGAGACAATCCGTGGTGATCTGGCTGGCTTGGGAATAAATCTCAACATTTGTGGAGCTGATGAACACGTGCCAGAGGTGGAACGGTTCATACGCACGGTGAAAGAGCGGGTTCGTTCACTTTACAACTCGCTTCCCTTCAACGCATTCCCCCACATCATGTTGAAGAAAATGGTGTACTTCTCTGTGTTTTGGCTAAATATGATGCCGCCAGGTGACGGAATCTCAAAGACAATTTCACCACGAACTATTGTCACTGGCCTGAAGGCCAACTACTTGGCACACTGCCGATACGAATTCGGTGGCTATGCGCAAACGCATGAAGAGCACGACAACACCATGTTGTCTCGCACCATTGGCGCTATATGTCTAGGGCCAACAGGGAATATCCAAGGCGGCTACCATTTTATGAACTTGAGAACGGGACTCCAACTGACCCGTACCCACTGGACCCCCCTGCCTATGCCACGTGAAGTGATTGACCGAGTCCATGCCATTGCCCAACAAAATAAGGCGGACAGGACCCTCACATTCACCAGGCGCGACAACACTCCAATGGATGATGAATCGGACAGTGAAGGATCAGAGGACGAGGAAAATTCTGACCACTATGATCCTGATGAGGATCCAGACGATCTGGACAATGACCCAATTCCTACCCTTGATGATGAGAATTATGGGCCAGCCGATGACCAAGAAATTTTCCCAGCCGCTGCTGACACGCTGGAAACCCAATATGGGCCCCCAGATCATCCAGAAGACGAAGAAGACGTCGAAGAGGATGCCACTGATATGGCAGACCCAAACGGAGTGGTGCCAGACATCGCAGGAATTGCAGGAGTGCCCGAGGAAGAAATAATGCACGAAGAAGCAGTGCTAGACCAGGAACCACCTCCTCTATTGCGACGAAGCACCCGTGAACGCCGCCAGCCTGAGCGACTCATTGAGACACACATGCTCAATATTTATGGGCAGAAATCCGTGTCAATCTTCGAGATGAATGATGAAACCCGAATTATAAGCCCATCCAAGGACCCAGTCGAAATTCAAGGCATTGCTATGACGCAATACAATATTAAAAAAGGTCTGCAGGTCTTTGGCAACGAGGGTATCAAGGCAGTACAAGATGAGCTGGAGCAACTTGTCGACATGGACGTTATGACCCCCCGGTCTGACATGACTCATGAAGAAAAGCGCAGCGCCCTGCAGTATCTCATGTTTCTGAAGCAGAAACGATGTGGCCGGATCAAGGGGAGAGGCTGCGCCGATGGAAGGAAGCAGAGGGCTTTCATTGACAAGGCCGATGCGTCATCTCCAACAGTGGCCCTTGAAGCATTATTTTTGTCATGTATCATGGACGCCAAAGAGGGCAGGGACGTAGCCACAGTGGATGTGCCCGGTGCCTTCATGCAGGCCGACATGGACGAGACTGTCTTTATCCGATTTGATGGTACCATGGCTGAACTGCTCGCCAAGCTCAACCCAAGCATGTACCGCAAGCACATCCAGGTCGAAGGAAAAAAGAAGGTTCTATATGCCGAACTAAAAAAGGCACTTTATGGGACTCTGAGAGCCGCCCTTCTTTTTTTTGGCAAAACCTCTCAGCATTCCTAGAGAGCCTGGGCTTTGAGAAGAACCCATACGACTCCTGTGTCGCCAACAAAATCGTTGATGGCGAACAATGCACAGTGCTGTGGCACGTTGATGATCTGAAGATATCACACAAGGACCCAGACGTAGTGAGTTCACTCATTGAAACTCTTGAGCACAAATATGGCGAACGCAAACCGCTCTCGGTGAATCGAGGCGACATTCATGAATATCTGGGGATGACGATTGATTATTCCTTGCCAGGAAAAGTGCAAATCACAATGTTCGACTACATTGAAAAGATGCTCGAGGAAATGCCCCCCATCATGGACGGGGAGTCCGTGACGCCAGCTGCCAGCCATCTGTTTGAAGTTAACGAGAAAGCTGATCCACTGTCCGAAGATGACAGTGTATTTTTCCACTACGTGACGGCGAAACTTCTATTTCTCTGCAAGCGTGCACGCCCAGATATACAAACGGCAGTGGCATTCCTGAGTACACGAGTACGGGGGCCAGACAAGGACGATTACAAGAAACTTACCCGTGCCATGAAATATCTTCGAGGCACCAGGAATATGCCGCTTATACTGGAGGCAGATGACGCATTGGTTATAAAATGGTATATTGACTCGTCATATGCAGTGCACCCAGATATGCGAGGCCATACGGGTGGGGCAATGACAATGGGCAAAGGAGTGCCCTATGCCAACTCTTCGAAGCATAAATTGAATGCCAAGAGCTCCACTGAGGCGGAGGTGATAGGAATGAGCGACATGATTGGACAGGCGCTCTGGACGAGATATTTTTTAGAGGCGCAGGGCTACGAAGTTCAGGAGAACCGCCTCTACCAGGATAATAAAAGCGCAATGCTCCTAGAGAAAAATGGAAGAGCATCAAGTGGCAAGAAGACTCGTCACATCAACATTCGATACTTCTTCGTGCAAGACCGCATCGCAAGCGGAGAGGTAACACTGCAGCACTGTCCGACCGAGATGATGATCGGGGATTTCTTCACGAAGCCGCTACAAGGCGCCGCTTTCACCAAGTTCCGAGATGCCATCATGAACAACAACTAGAGCATCAGCACCGCAGGAGTGTGTTGAATATCGACGATACTAAGGGTACGGTGCCGACGCATACGTACACACATACCATCAGTAAAATTGCATGGAATAATAAAACACGTGGACGGCCTCCCGCCAGTCATTCGAGAACTATCGACGATGGCGGACGAGAAACAAAAGAGTAGAGAGGCTGTCATTATATTTAAAATAATCCGACTTGCATAAGAATATCAGGTCTCCCGATAGACAATAAGCTTGGTCTGGATCGATACTCTGATTGGGTTCGAGGACTAGTGAGGTTGCGCGTGGTTTCAACAGGCATGTGGTTCCTAAAGATCTTCGCGATATGGGCATGTTCTTTTGCAACGCGTCACGGGGTTGGAGGGATTTTTCGTTTGCGAGCGCGCAACGAAGCATACGCGAAGGTGCGCGAAATGGACTGGTTCGAATAAGACTACAGTAGCGGTGCTCGCTGATCTGATCTGATCTGATCTGATGGCGAAGGCTATATTAGTCCTTGTTCTTGGGGGGTAATTCGACCATACCTGATTTGCATTCTATCTCTATCACGAATCTTGGTCCACAAGAGCATAGTCGGACAATCGCATGCTCGTGAGCATGATCCGGTGGAGGAATGTCGGCCGTCGAACATTTGTTGGTTCGTGCCTCATTTGCGGCTTGATCCTCGTGTTGTCGAGTCGATGTTGGGTGGTGCAACTACAAGGCTACCCCAGTGGGTCATCGGTTGGCAAGGTGACGTCTGTTGTGCCTCGCAAGACACTGCCAATCGCAGCAGGGAATTTAACAAATTCCCTGCCGCTTCTGCCACTACCTCCACCGCCTCCGTCCACCAACGGGCAATCGACAAGAAGTCATTCGGCAATTTATGTGCACGTGGGGAAAACTGGAGGCATCACCTTGGACAAGGTTCTCCATTCGAATTGCATGTGGTATGAAGGTCAAGCAAGGCGTCGGAAGTGCCTTCGAACATTAACCAACGGCTCTCAGGTATCCGAAATTACAAAGGCCACGCTCCACTTTGGCCCCCGCAAAGATTACATCGAGTGGATGGATCACGCCAGCTTGTTTCTGATTACGCTTCGAAACCCCATTGCTCGGGCAGTGTCGGCCTTTGATTTTGATCATCCTAGCAATCAACTTCCGAGCCGGTACGGAGGGCAGAGCATGCCACCAGATGTCAAGCAGTTTTATATCGAGTGCTTTCCGACGATTCAGGACATGACGGACTTGCTAGAGCTGGCGGATCAACGAGGGCGAGAAAAGTTCTCAAAGAAGCAGAAACGCTGTTTGGATACTGCTAAGCGGACGCTGGCGGGGCAAGGTTCTACCATAGCAGCTTCGCACTTGAGAATGAATTATTTTTACTATCATCGCTTGAGTACAGCGATGCGCCCTAACCGACCGGTGCTAGTCCTTCGCACGGAACAATTATGGGATGATCTTTCTCGGGTCGATCGTATGCTCGGAGGAGCTGGTGTGTTTGACAGTGCCGGCATGATCTATACTCATGGTAGTCAGTATCATGCGGTTCGCGGGAGTCTCTCCGCCACAGGAATTCAGGTGCTTTGCTGCTATTTGGTTCCTGAACTCCAGCTGTACGAAGAACTGCTTCGGCGTGCCGTCAATTTGCACGAATCCGAGAAGGAAGAAACCATGAGACGACTCTACCATGACTGCGGGGTGGATCGATCAGCAAACGAGCAAGGATCCTTCGCATGGGACGAATGGGCTCAAGCAGCATGTCTTGCGTACAAAGCTCTCCCGTTGATGATGAATAGAGGGACACTGTAACTTCCGTGCAGCCCCCGCGCACTTCTACCATGTACCTGAATAGTACTAGGTAGTGAGTCCTCTAATAGCTCCTAGTATCTAGAGAGACTTCTACTAGCTACAGAGAGGTCCATTCAGCCAGAAATGATGCGGGGCGGCGGTGTCGTCGAAGCTTTCGCCGGGCCGAGTCATTGCCAATAGCTCTCCGGTGCAAGACTTGGGCTAATGGTAAAATGTTTTCAAATAATTTGGTGATCTATAATATAGATATCTATTAGGTACATCGTTTACAATGAAAATGTCGAAGCAGATCTTGGCAATCATATGCACGACATGAGGCCTTGTACATGTCAAGGCCACAAACACATAGCTGGTTTATGAAGCAAAACTGTCTAAACAGAGTCGACAATCGACCCTTCCTTGGCGTCCTTGGTATCCACATCGGTGTCGTCGCCATCCTCTTCCCCGGCTTGCTCTTCATTCAGAGACTTGAGGGCGGCAATCTCCATCTTGAGACCAGATTCAAAAGCATCCTTTTCTTCCTTGGACTCAGCCTTGCCGATTTGCTCGCGAAGTTCCTTAATGTTGCCCAAGATTTCTGCGCGGCGTTCAGAGAAGGACTTGTTGGGCATAAATCGGCTGCTATTCCACTCGGCGGGGATGGTCTTGGCTCCGGGGGCATAAAGGAGAACGTTGGTTCCCAAGTGTGGTTCAGCGACAGAGTCTCCCTTCTCGGACGACAAGTCGGCCTTGTCCATGGCGGCACGCTCTTCGGGGGTGCCAATGTAGACTTCATCGAGCTGGAATCCAGCAACCTTCTTGTGGACGATACCCAAGAACCAGGCTCCGGAGCAGATACCAGTCCACTCAAGGAACAAGCACCATCGGAGAAGGACGTAGACAACGGGGTTCGACAAGAACTCAAGAGGGAAGACGATGGCAACCAATTGCCACGAGATGGATCCAAGGATGGTGGTGATGATGGCACCCAAGAAACCCATGTTGAAGAACTTTTGGATGGAATCAGAGACACCAAAGATGTTCTCGTCGACACCAATCTCAACGTTCACGGTAGTGACACGGGCAATGACGAAGAAGCAAAGAGTGACACACATTTGACGTCCAACCATGAATCCGGGAAGATTGCGTCCTTCTCCGCGGAACAAGACCTCGCAAGTCTTCATGGCCATGGCGTGGGATCCACGTTCGCTCTTCGGAAGCTTAGAGACAGCGAAGAAGGCGATTTGCATACCCTCCAAGCAACCGACGACGGACATGAGCAAGAAGAAGAGGACGACGGAAACACCGTTGGGGACACCGGCCCACATGGTAGTCTTTCCTTGGAAAAGGGCAGCCAAAGTGACAGCCATGGCGAAACCGAGGATAGCAAGGGACCAGACGCATCGTCCCCAGAACCAGAGAGCTTGCATGGGGCTGCGAGGGGCTTCGTTGGTGATAATGGCCTTTCCGCCCAACCAGTAGAAGAAGTATTGGATAAGGTACGAAGTGTGCATGACACCAGTCGCCTCGATGACCAGGGTAACATAGAGGGTGAAGGTCATGAAGTGGGTGTTGATGTAGTCAAGCATGCAGTGCGAGGCGTTGGTCTGTTGCAAAAATAAAACATAGGTGAGTGCATTGTATGAACAATGAAACGGAACAACAATCAGTCAGCATTGTCGAGCTTACCTGGGCCGTGAGCTGTCCGACAGTGACGACGGTCAAAACCATGGCAATACCAGATCCAAGGAAGATGTTTTCGATCCAGCTGGGGAAGTTGAAGACTTCGGCACCAGAAAGAGGAGCACCGCACATATTGATGGTAAAGTTGATGAAGATGACCATGAACTGACGTCCCATGAGGTATCGGTCCAAGTTATCTCCCTTGAATCCGAGGGAGGCAATCTTGTGGGTGATGGGGTGAGATTCCTTGTAGAGATCCTTGTTGACCGGAGGAAGACCGACCATGGAGCACTGACCACCCTCAACCATGGTCATCCAGGTGATACCAGCCCACATGACCACGACCGCAAGGGCGGGGTGAACGTCGGCAGAGAGCTTGGTGTTCCCCTCGAATTGCAAGGCTGTTACAATAACGATGGAGAAGATCACCAGGAACATGGAGTAACCCATCTTCACGTAATCGAAAGTTGAGAATTGCATGTTTAGGTTGTTTTGGCTTTTATCAAAGAAAGAAAGGATGAAAGAGAAAAACTTATGCAAGATGAGCAAAAGCCAAAGGACGAAAGAAAGTCGATCGTCGGAAATAATGAGAGCAGGAGAGTGAGATCCTAGAACGAAAGATGAATGAAAGAACTGGGGAAGGATCTACGCCCAGTCCGTGTAACTGTCCGTTGGCGGGCCATGCCGACTTTCCACGATAGCTGTATATGCCTCATGAATCCGGTTTGTTAGAATGGAGGCGTTAAAATGTGGTTGGAATGGAATTGAGCGTTTTTCAATGCGTTAGTCGGCAATCGGTCGGTACTTTTCTTCATGTGTTTCCGAGTGCGCATCGCCATCCACGATCCTCCCACTGGCTCACAGAAAAAGTTCCTGTTGCTAGTAGCTACCGTAGAGAGTAGAACAAAGGATATGCTCCAACTTGGGGGAATGAATCGTCGTGAGATGATTTGATAAAAATATACATAGTTCTATTATGTACCGGGTACATCCACACTACCCACCGTCCTGCCTTGCACATCAAGGCCACAAAACGAGCCAGCAAAATGTCAACTAGGATTCAACCATCTCCAAATCGGTGTCGTTGGCATCCTCTTCCCCGGCTTGCTCTTCATTCAGAGACTTGAGGGCGGCAATCTCCATCTTGAGACCAGATTCAAAGGCATCCTTCTCATCCTTCGACTCAGCCTTGCCGAGTTGCTCGCGAAGTTCCTTAATGTTGCTCAAGATTTCTGCACGGCGTTCCGAGAAGGATTTGCTGGTGATAAATCTGCTGACCTTCCACTCGTCGGGGATGGTCTTGGCACCCGGAGCGTAGTTAAGAAGTTGGGTTCCCAAGTGTGGTTCAGCGACAGAGTCTCCCTTCTCGGACGACAAGTCGGCCTTATCCATGGCGGCACGCTCTTCGGGGGTGCCAATGTAAACTTCATCGAGCTGGAATCCCATAACCTTCTTGTGGATGATACCCAAGAACCAGGCTCCAGAGCAGATACCAGTCCACTCCAAGAACAGCGCAAATCGAAGGAGAACATAGACGATGGGGTTATTCAAGAACTGCAGAGGCCACACGATGGCAACCAATTGCCACGAGATGGATCCAAGAATGGTGGTGATGATGGCACCCAATAGACCCGTGTTGAAGAACTTTTGGATGGGATCGGACACACCGAAGATGTTCTCGTCGACACCAATCTCATAGCTCAAGCTAGTGACACGGGCAATGACGAAGAAGCAGAGAGTGACGCACATTTGACGTCCGACCATGAAACCTGGAAGGTTGCGTCCTTCTCCACGGAACAAGACCTCGCAAGTCTTCATGGCCATGGGGTGTGTTCCGCGCTCGCTCTTGGGAAGCTTCGAAACGGCGAAGAAGGCGATTTGCATAGCCTCCAATGTACCGACAACGGACATTAGCACAAAGAACAGAACAACGGCTACACCGTTGGGGACACCTGGCCACATTGTCGTCTTTCCTTCGAAAAGAGCCGTCAAAGTGACGGTGAGGCAGAAGATAAGGATAGCAACTGACCAGACGCATCGTCCCCAGAACCAGATAGCCTGAAGGGGGGATCGAGGGCCTTCGTTGGTGATGATTTTCTTTCCGGCCATCCAGTAGAAGAAGTATTGGATAAGGTACGAAGTGTGCATGACACCGGTCTTCTCGATAAGCATAGCCATCCAGAAGGTAAAGGTCATGAAGTGGGTGTTGATGTAGTCAAGCATGCAGTGCGAGGCGTTGGTCTGTTGCAAAAGTATCACATGGGTTAGTGCATAGAAAGAAGGATAAAGACGACAATCAGTCAAGGTAGTCGATCATACCTGAGCCGTGAGCTGTCCGACAGTGACGACGGTTAAAACCATGGCAATACCAGATCCAAGAAAGATGTTTGTCAACCAGTCGGGGAAGTTGAAGACTTCGGCGCCAGAAAGTGGAGCACCGCACATGTTGATGGTAAAGTTGATGAAGATTACCATGAACTGGCGTCCCATGAGGTATCGGTCCAGGTTGTCCCCGGCGAACCCGACGGAGCAGATCTGGTGGGTGATGGGGTGAGATTCCTTGTAGAGGTCCTTGTTGACTGGAGGCAGACCCACCATGGAGCACTGTCCACCCTCAACCATCGACATCCAGGTGATTCCGGCCCACATAACCACGATCGCGACGGCGGGGTGGACATCGGCAGAGATCTTGGTGTTTTCCGAGAGTTGCAAGGCAGTAACAATCACAATGGAGAAGATCACCAAGAACATGGAGTAACCCATCTTCACGTAGTCGAAAGTGGAGAACTGCACCATGGTTAGGGTATTTTTGGCTTTGACAAAGAAAACGACGAGCAAGAGCGTTTGGACGAAAGTATCTCAAAGGAAATAATGAGACCTTTCAGAGAGCGATAAGAAATCGAGAGATGAATGATCCGATATCCTTCTAGTCCGTGAAACCGTTCTTTACTAGACCATGCCGACTTTTCCAAGATTGCAATCTTTGCTCTTCTAGCAATACTTCGAAGGTATTTTGACGAATTGAGCGTTAATGTCTCCGTTATTTTCGGAGGGTGGTCGGAACCTCTTTCATGTGCTAGGATTCCCCCGCCATCCACGGGATACTGGCAGGTACAGCAGGTCCACACAGGCGGAATGTGAAGAAGAACTGTGACTGAACATCTCTCCGAGACGCAACGACAAATCTACTATGGGAAAATAAGAGCAAGAATCTGAATCGGTACATTTGGAAACAAGTTGGAGAAAAATGTAATAAATACATCGTCGCTCAAAGGAATTAATTGAGAGAGTCGGTTCATCCGTTATTTTCGAATGTCGGTCGGCAACACTTTCATGTGTTGCCGACTGCCACGCTTTGCACGATACCCTGTATCAAGGAAAGACACCCAGGTAGTACATAGCGGCACCACGAAGAACGCATTCTACAAACCTACGATACCACCAACGACTCAACTCTTGGTAAAATGAAGAACAACGACGACGCTCGTCCTCTACTGCCCGCCCGGCGGTACCATACGATACAGGATTACTACTTAATACTACGAAGAAACAAGTGGAAGAAGGGTTTCGTTTGGAGTAGTGGAATATTTCGTGCTCGCCTTATACTCGAAGATAACGGTGGTGGCTCTCTAGAGATAAAACTTGATCCAACGCAGACTATGGCGGAGTGAAATATTGGTGGCCTGGTGCTACCGCCGGTGTTGTAGTAGTTTTCGTGCTAGCACTAGTAGCTTGTCGTTTAGGCGGATAGCTGCTATTTTTTCTTTACATACTCTAGAGCAAATGGTCTTATAGTACTTGCCGCCTTTTGTCTCCGTGCGGGTTATCGTCGTTCGTCTTACTGTTTTCACCTCCATGGGGAGCGGTTGATTGGCGAAGCAACAAGCAATAGCAGCATTATTACGTGTAGTATCATTTGTAAGGTCAGTCAGTGTCTTCCACACGCCAGATCCACTGACGTAATCAAAACCGGTACCTACCTACTGACTGTAGTACATACGAGAGGATACTACCGTAGGTAGATAGAATAATGTGGGCTCACGACGATTGATTAGTACGAATCTAATTTCGGATGCGAACCTCCGTTCTCCGCTATGACAGTTATCTGTTGATGACCACCATGGTCGGGTTCGCATCTTCAGTCGACGACGATAGCAAAATCGATTTGACAACAAGCATCTATTACACTAATACTCTGCCTTTCTTGAAATCCTTTTAGTAGATATACCCCACGAGGTATTTTCTTTGATTCCAAAATGGACGATCTTCAATGGACCGGCAATTCGAGAGAAATGTGCGAGGAAGTCATCAATATGACGCCCTGGATTTTCCGGCACTTTCCGAGATCGTCCATTCTCAAGGGCCTTCAGGAAAAGGGTTGCGGAACCGTGACGGAAGATATCTTGATTGACGTTTGTAAGGAAGTTACACCTGAAAAATACCGAGAAAAGACAATGGCGACATTGGAGAAATCCAGGACAAAGTGATTTGGGAATGGGAGGATCGGTGGGATGTCGTGTCGTGTCGTGTTCACTAATAGGAGATGTGAAAGAATTAACGAGCGATGGCACAAGTAAAGTAACCTTCAAACGCGGACTGGTGTGTCTAAGTTTGATAAAAAGAGACTCTAGCTACTGCTCCATGCCTGCTGGAGCAAAAATTCCATCTCGTTTCGGTGCCAAAGCCAGGACTTTGAATCGTTCTCCCATATGTTCAGGAAGGACCAAATACTTTAAGGCATCCGTCAGCCTTTGGGCTTGCTCGGGAGTAGTTTCGTCTTGCTCAATCGAATTAATGACCATGTCGGCGGCTCCCATGCGCATCAAGAATTCACCCTGAGTGACCGGGCCAAAGGCGTGCACTCGGCGCTCTTGGGGCACGTTTTGATTGCGTTCCGTACCAATGCAATTCCGTAAGGCAAAGAAGTCAACATCGGCGGTAACATCCACTTGGCCAGGATAGCTTGTCAGCGGAACTTGCTGGTGTTTCGAAAAGGCTCGTAGTGTATCAGACGTTCCATCTTGGCCATAGTCAATCATCAGTGCCACGCCCTGACTTTCCTCCAATACTTGTACCATATCTTGGACCAAGACAATGGCTTCGGGGCAAATCTCCACAACAGTACCTTCGGAGGCATGGTCGTACTGTCGGTTGGGTTCCAAAAACAATTCCACCGCGGGTGTCACGTCGGGTGCCAGGACCTGTCGCAACCGGGGAAGTAGTGTCGGCTTGCCATTGGCATTGCTCTTGGGCTTTTGTTTCATCTCCAATTCGTCTTCCACCGACGCCACATCGATCAAACGCTCTCTCCAACCTTCACTCGTCTTTTGAAAGCTGTGTACGGGCAAGGCATCCAAAAATTCCTGTAACACCATAAAGACGGGAAGATCTTGCTTGCGCTGCCGTTGAAACGAGGAAAACGTATCGTGCCATTCCACTCGAATCTGGAACGCTTTTTGGGTGGATGTGGATGCATCGGAGGACGAATGCGAAATCGTCCCATTCTCTTTCCCTTCATTTCCTATGGAAGGACCGCCCAACGAGGAAACGTGTACAAAGTCAAAATCAATCAAATGCCCCAACGAGTCTTGTAGCATAGTTTCTTGTTGCTTTCGTAGTTCACGAGATGCTTCAATCAAGTTGACAACTTGAATGGCTTGCCCAAAGTCTCGCAGTTTGCTGGTCGTGGCTAGCTGCAAAATGTCCACCATGAGCGTTCCACGACCAGGTCCCAACTCTACCAATTGGATCGCGGCTGGTTGATGTAATAGAGTCGATTTCCATTGCGTGACAAACCAAACACAGAGACAATGTCCAAACACGTGCGAGACTTCAGGTGCCGTCACAAAGTCACCCTTAGGTCCAATCAACGTAGAAGTGTTTTTGGAGCTAGTAGTCGAAGCCCCCGTATCATTGTCCCACTCGTCTCGATCAAAGTCATCATCTCTGGATGCTTTCTCGTTGGGTGGATTGGTATAGTATCCATATTGAGGATGCGTCAAGGCATGACGCATGTATTCTGCCACAGTAATGGGCCGACCAGCCACTCCAATTCGTTGCATCAAAAAATCCGAGAGGGGTGTCGCTGGTTCGTAGCCGGTCCAATCTTTGGGTGCATACGGCAAGTGAATGGTAGGATCAAACAATTCCTCCTTGTCCAATAACAAAGCCGCGTCGTCGGGCAAAGACGATAACAACATTTGGCTCTTGTCGGTCTGCCAGGTAGGATTTGAATTGGCGGCAAAGAGTGGGGATGCTTGCAGTGGTGGAAGCGAAGCGGAGGGGGGTGGAATAATTCGACTGCTGGAAAGGACTGGCTCCTCCTGGTGGATGGCTGGGCCAAACCTTTGCGAGCCAGCAAGTGATGCTGCTTCGTTGTCGGATGATGGAAGTGTTGGCGGATGTCGTTCCAACTGGCGCTTCATGGCTTGATTCTTCTTCTTGTCTTTGCTGCCACCAGATGCAAAGTATCGATATTGATAACCATCCTGCAGAAGGTACGGATCGAAACAGGTCGTGCCCCGAGTCGCTTGCCAACACCGTAACGCAGACGCATCATGATCAGTAGGCCGATGGCGGCGTCGATCTTGTGCAGACGTGTGGATTGCTCGACGGCAGAGGCGCAGCACCGCATGCGATCGTGGATGAACCATAATGATAAAATCGATCGGATCCACTACTCAGTAGTGCGTTTTTTGTCCTTTCGAGCCTTGGATGATTGCGATGGGATGAAACCAAGCGATTCGTTCAAGAAAGGACCATTGACATGAAAGTGGCTTCTAGAGTGATGAGATGGCGGTTGTCCATCTCCCGCCCAACAAAACGTGCGGAGGCGAGCGCGTGCGCGCGAAAATCGCGATCGCGGATTTTCCCGCCAAATTTTTCGTACGACCCATCCGAATGAAAACACGTCATTCGTTTGCAGTCGGTGGCAAAAACGACGCCACATCATGGCCGTCGATTCAGATTTTCTTTACCTTGGGACTCTCGTTTCATGTTGTCAACAAAACAAAGTGTTATAAAGCAACGAAAGCTGAGTTGGAAACACTCTTTCACTTGAGCTCCTGCAACACTGAACGATCATGTCGTCATCATCCTGCCTCCGAACAATGAGGACTAGACTACTTTTTGGACTGCTGGCAGTTGCGAGCACTATGACTATCACTTGCTTTGCACTTGTTTCGCCGTCGTTCACCTCGTCGCAGCGAACGGCCTTTCAGCACCCAGCCGCTACCTCGAGCATATTATTCTCGTCAATGACGGAGAGTTCCAGCGATGCTTCATCGTCCGCCAAGTTCTCTGGAGCGGGTGCCGCCATGGTGGACATGAACCAGTACAATTTGCCTTTGGACCAAATCGCTCAGGAATGGACCGCCAATGTCGTCCCACAGTCGTCGTTGCGGGAAGAAGGCATCTATCTTGGAGCCAAGTCGGCCAAAGATATCATGGTAGATACGATCAAAGTTTCCTTTCCACGTAGAAAAGGCCAAGGGATGGGACTGGAATTGCTCGAAATTGCGGGTGGGCGAGAGGATGGACTTGGAATTACGGTCGTGAATGGAATTGTTCCAGGTGGGGCTGCCGATGGCAAGGATGTCATGGTGGGGGATTCGATTGTTGCCGTGGTGGTGATTAAAACAGAAAAGTCTGAAAATGACGCCGGTGCCGGAATGACGGAAATGCAAATATCCACGTCCATTGATACGGAATGCTTTGGCTACGACAAGACGGTCGAGGCCATTGGAAGTTTACCACCAGTCGAGTCTGAAAACGAGTTCATCGCACTGACTCTCAAGCGACTTCGCCGCAAACCCAAAGTCACCGTCAAGCTTCAATATCCGCCATCGCAAGAAGAACCTGACACAACAATTGAACTGTTTGCTGGTGAAAACTTGAGGCGGGCCATGTTGACCAGAGGCATTAAATTGAATGACAAACTCAGTTTGCGCTTTGATAGTGGCGGGACAGGAGACTGCGGTGCGGATGGCACCTGCGCGACATGTGTAGTTGGTATCGTCAAAGGAGACGAGCTGGTCAGTCCACAAGGCACTCAAGAGAGTCAAATCCTGAAAAAGAATCCGAGGTGGCGTTTGGCATGCAAAGCCATTGTTGGCTACGGTTTCCAAGAGGGCGAGATGACCATTCGAGTCAATCCTAGACAATGGAAGTAAATCAGTTAACAATTCAGCTACGTTATTTGTTGTTCCTGGTGGCACAGTGGTAAAGCAGAAAGCTGTCCAGTGGACCGGTCACAATCTTTCATCGTTTCATTTAGAATCTTAAACAGCGCATTGCTCCATCAGCCATGCCTCCCGGTCGCGTTGGCTTTGAAATGCTAGAACACTGTTGGGAGATCGTCTGGGCACAGCCTTCCTCAGAAGATTTCGTTGTGGCGGAGATCGATACTCATGTTCATAGGCATAGTTGGAATTTCGATAGCCCATATCCCGGGGATCGAATTGCATTGATGTCATGGGCATTCTTGATGGGGGTGGTACGGATCGATATGGCCGGTTGCATTCGTAGTCGATGTAAGGATCATCTGGTTCCATACGTTGGGGATTGCGTGGAAGTGGCCTATGTGGTGGTGGAAGCATTCTGGGTGCTTGTGTAACAACCCTTCTCGTTTGGGGTGGCGGAAAGCGATGATAGGGTTTATCGTATTCAAAGTCATCACTTGGAAAGTCGGGGACCATTTCGCGCGCCTCCCACGAACCTCGTCCTCGGATTGGTGATAGCGGAGGTTGCAATGATCTATCATAGGTGTCGAGGGGAAAGCGATGATCGAGTTCCATGTCGCTGCCTTGCCAGGAACGTGGTGGAGGCTCTACCGGCATCATTCTCGGTGGCGGCAGTGCTTGCCGATATGGCAAGTGACCTTCGTAGTCCAAGGGTGGATAGTCTAGGTCCATATCGTTCATGTCTCGAGGGGCAAACGACCCTGAAAACCATCGAAGACAGGACGGCCGCGGCTTTTCGTCATCCACCACAAACTTCCCCCCGGGGCCTCCAAGCTGTCCACGAGTCATGGGTGGTGGGTACGGGTAGTCCATCTGACTCAGGAGAGGGTCGCGCATATCTGGGACATGTGGTGGTGGGGCCATTCCGTGCCGTCCAGAAGAACTGAAATGCACATGTCTGCTTTCAATACCTGGAACTTGTCTGGGACCAAAGTCTGTGGCGTCCTGTCGTAGAGCTGGCCGCAACGTAGTTTTGGGTCGTCGACTGACTTCGCTCCCCAAAGACATCGTGGAAACGCTATCATGACCGGTTGCGGCGAAAAGCCCGTCCCGACTCTCCACCGATTGAACAGAATCATCGGCACTGGACGTTCGTGAAATTAGCGAAAGCGATGGAAAATTGGGGCTGTAGTTCGCTGGAGGTCCACTGCGCGTCCTCAAGAACTGTTCGCCACCTTGTTCGACGGCTGGTACAAAGGAAGGCAACGTCGAACAGCTCGGATCATGACGGACTTCTAACAATGGAACACCCTGTCCCTTGGCAACAGGATATGAGGCCAAGCGTTGTGGCGGCAAGTCGAAATCCGCCCAGGAGCGTCCCTCTCCTGGCGAACGAACAGGGGTTGTTCGTGGTGGCGATGGATGGGGTTCAAAACTTGGTGGGCGCTCAACATGAAACTCCTCGGAGGTTACGCGGATTTTTCTTTCAAGACTATTGGATCTGCTTCGGTTGATAGACCCAACATCAGATACAGTGGCGGTTTTGGTGATGCGCGACGCCTCCGAAGGACGACTCTTGGTGTTTTGATTCTCCTTTTGTTGACATTGAGTGTCACGCGGGTTGGCAGTAGTTCCTCCTCCAGAGCCAACGAACGGAATGAACTTCTCCAAGGACTTTCCTGAACGACAGTCGACATCAAACTTGCCAGAAATGCTCTCCCAAGAAGCATCTGCACCAGTTAACAGGTTGGGGGCGGAATTGCTGCGCTTTAATCTAGGAGGAGCAGCTTTCTGTTCCCGGTGCTCTGCGTACCGACGAGCCCTCGCTTCATCCTTGGATGGCTGGTTTCCTGACTCCTTCAAGCCTGAATCTTGTTTCCCCAATGATTCCCTAGACTCGAGGCTTAGATCCAACTTAGGATCTGGATACCCAGAGTATGGTGCATGCAAGTACTTGCGGTCAACGTTGACATCTTTGGCGGGCGAGGGACTGCCCTTGTCTTTCGAGGATCTTGTTACTTCATTTCTGTTCAGACCGTGCTTCCCTGAACCGCTTTCGCAATCCGGGGTAACATCCAGCAAAACATCAAGCAATCGACCCAAGCTGTCTTCTTTGTTACCCTGTACCCCCGATTCCTTTCCCGAGGAGCGGTCTTGAGGACTGCCGGTCTTGGATGAATGAATGGACAACGACACCTGCGCAATAATCTTGTTAGCCCTACGAACGAGCTCTTTGGAGCGTTCGGAGTTGACAGAGCCGTCGCCGTCAAACGGAATCGGCACCGCTTCACCTCGGATTTCATCGTAATTGTCAGGTCCATTGCCATAAGGAGACCAGTTCTCCTTGCCCCCCGTTACCACAACGTCTCTTTGTTGATGCACGTCGACATTATAAGTACTGCCTGGTTGCGATGATTCAATGGAAGGCCGCTCAATAAGAGGACGATAATTTGCTGCGGGTTTGTCGCGGTTCGTTTGTCCCTTCTTTTTCTCCAGGCCCGATATCCTTGCCCTCACGGGAACTATTTGATCCAAGAATTTACCATGCCAAGGAACCGATTTCTGTTCCTGTGTCGGTGCTGAAGAATAATGCTGAATGCTGGTGTTCCCATAACCCCTGGCAGCGCTCTCCTTTTGAGATTTCCTGGTAAGATTCTCCCAATGCTGGATGGTCCGATTGGTCTTCGACATGGCGAGAAAGGAGCTTTCGTTGTCCCCGTTACTAGCGTCAGTCTAATAGAGTTATTGGAATATAATCTGGTGGAGATTAACTACTTGGATTTTCAAACCCCAATCCACAAAGTATCGACAACGATAGTAGAGGTATGTCTCTCTCACAAGCACTTGCAACCCTGCCGCGCTGGTTGGCGGTAGCCAAGTTTCAACGTTTTACGTGTGTTTTTGAATGAGTCAAAAAGAGGCGCGCCCATGTTCGAATTGGCTGAAACCGTTGCCGATATGTCCTCGAGGTATCGCATACGACGCTTCCATAACGGGCTTAAGAATACCTTTTTGCGCGTGCCGGTTCATGTTTCTCCTATGAAATTTTCCAAAATAAATCGATGGCCTCATTCATCAAGGCGGCCGCCTCGCGTTGAAATAAATTGCAGGGCGCTTCACCACCACCCCTCCACGGGACCGCTCGCAAGACACGGAAACGAAGACAGAAGTCACACCACCATCCACTCCGTGCACACGGCCACGACGGTAAACGACCGACGAATGAATGGATGGATGGACCAACCACCCTTCTGAAATTCAACTCCTTCCAAGCTGTCTTTACGGAATAGAAGCGGAAACATCATGTTGTTAGACATGACGACGCCTCCTCCCCCTGCAAAGACGATGGCCCGCGCTGCAGAATCCTTTCACAGCATGCTGTCGCAGTTGAGTTTTATGACGGATGTTCCGCTCGATGAAATCGAATTGGGAGATCCCGCCGGCTTCACCTGGAACGGACTTTTGTGCCTGAGTTTGGATGAAGGTACAGATGATTTATTTTTCGATGCACAAGAATCTCTTGGCGAGAATTCATCGGGAGATGTTTCCCCATCATCGTCGGCCTCCGTTGTTCTTCGGGTCCATCGTGGTGGCGACGATCATCAATCGAAGGAAAAAACATCACAAGGTAAGACGACTCATTGGATTGTTTCGACGGCCAGATACATAAGCCTGGTGTTCGATGCGATTTTTTTAAATCACGCGTCAGCGTGTCGAAAGAATGGATGTGCCCGCCATCAACGGTCTTTCGTCGGTCTTGGCGCGGTCTTCTCGTTGTGTGTCAAAGAAGCCCGCCACCTTCCGCTATTCGCTCTCTTGTTGTCATCGCTATTTTTCTTTCGCGCTTGAAAGTGATGTTTCCTCGTCGTTCTCAAAGCATCAACCACACATTCATTTCTACTGCCTAACTAATCAATTCGTGCCATTGCGATTCATCGTTCTCAAATAATATGATCTTCCAAGATACGCAAGGCCCTGTGATCACGGAATCACCCGTGTCACCCCACTTTGACACCGACGGCGACCATTTACACCGAGGAAGTCCTGACAGTTCCATGGAGGCTGCTCCGGTCCAACCGAAAGGCCCATTCGATCCGCTCGTGGCGCCGCCACCCCCAGACGATCTCCCTGTTCGGTTCTTGCGAGCTGGAAAGGGCGATCCGGAAGAAGGTCAACGACGCTACGAAGCGACTTTGGCATGGCGCAAAGAAAAGGGAATCAATCACATTTTAACAGACGCCCACCCCGATTTTGAACTCATCAAGAAAAACTATCCTCATTATTACCACCTGCGGGGAAGGAACGGGGAGCCTGTATTCTTTGAGCAGCCACCCAAGACAAACTTGCAGGCGATGAAAGATGGCGGCGTCGTACTGGAAGGTCTGTTACATCATTATGCCATGGTGACAGAATTTCAGTGGCAGTTTATCGAAAGGGATGACTTTGCGAGAAGCATTACTGTTTTGGACTTGGAGGGAATGCGCATGATGGATTTTGTCGGAGAGTGCGTGGAATATGTTCGAAAGTGTAGCGAATTTACTGGCCAGCATTACCCTGAGAGGGCTGGTTTTGTCTTTGTGATCAACGTCCCCGGCTGGTTCGCCATGATCTGGAACGTCGTCAAGCCCATGGTGGACGAAGTGACTCTTAAAAAGATTAACATTATTCGGGGCAAGCAGGAAATCTTCGAGGCGCTCTTGGAGAAGATTCCTATCGAGAACATCCCCCCAGAATATGGCGGCCAAAGCGTTCCTCTTGGAGAATCTCCGGAAGAACATCTCTTGAGGGACTTGATGCGCCATAACAACGCTGTCGCCAATGGGGACTTGAGCTGTGGAGGACGAGCAGCCGATCCACCATGTCGCTTTTGCTCTTTTACTCCTGCACGAAGCTATTAATCCAATGACGAAGAATGTTGGTACCGCCAAGTCGTCTCGTGTTCCTGCGTTGGCGCAATCTCATCGGTGGGGGACGTAACGAATGATCGACTGAATCATCATCATGATGGCGCTCCATCGATTGCGGCGGGGCTAACACTATAGACGACAGCGTTTTCAGTACACGTTACCACCGTTTTCCGTGGTACCATATATTTGTTGGTTGCTGGACAGCATGATTGCCTGGATTCCTATACTAGCCGTTGCAATGGTGGGCTACACCATGTACTACGGATGACATGGAGTAAGCACAGCGCCAGCATCAAGTCTGCATTTGAGGAGATTATGTAAAAAGCTCTATTTCTTAGACAGCCACTCTTTGCGTTACCTACTACCTGGCACACTGCTTTCACTCATGTAGTACTATTAGAGCACTATTAAAGCAGCGAAGAGTGTGGGCTAACCTGAGACTGACAGGAGACCCAAAACCATACATAATAGCATAATCTAATGGGTAAAATCAGCTACGCTTGGCTGCCGAAACAAAAAGCTCCCTTGACAACACTTAACTACTGGGGTTTGATTAAGCACTGTAACAGATAATGCTACTGCTCCTGAGTTTACGTTCAGCTAAAGAAGCTATGGAGTCTTCGATTTACGGCTAAGCCCACCGATGCCTGTGAGAGAGACCGATACACTAGCCTACTTGAGTGTAGTCGATCACTCTGCTAGCTAGCGCTCATTACCGGCATAAATAGTTAGCATAGGTACGTAGTCAAGCATGCCAATGCGATCATTGCCTCGCGCCCGCCCGGTGGCACGGTTCGTGTCGTAATGATGTCGTCAACAATGCGTCCAACATGAAAAGGGTGCCATCCGTTGGGTGCGCGAGCTCACCAAAAAGTGAGTGGACTTTGGTCTTGTGAACCCAAAGATGCAAGTCTCGCCAGACCCAAGTGGCTCTGCTCTGCACCTTTTTTGTCTTAGGGGACCCTCTTCACGATCAATATTCCAAACTTTGTTACAAACAAAAAGCCGAGAGACTGTAGTTGTAGTCAGGAGACGCTCAATTGAAAAGGGACAAGCCGCATTTTCGTTGTTGCATTAAGGCAACGCCGACCACGACACTCAAACGCAATCATCCACCATGCGATTGGGGTTAAAAAACATTTTCCGCCGAGGGAAAAAGTCCAAGGCCGAGAAGGCTGCCGAGACCACCCCCAAAGGCAAAGGCGACCCTCGTACGCCAGAGACTGAGCCAGTCAAGGAGGATCCTCCTGAACGTCGAGATGACGGACCGCCAAGGTATTCGGACGAGCTCCCGGTTAAGAATTTGCTCAAGCAATTGGACATTTCAGGTGTTAATGACAGTGGAGACACGGAAATGATCCTTGGACAGATGGCCGAAGTTCCAGATGACGAGCCCCCAATGGAGCATGAAGAATCAGAAAATCTCCCTCCTCCACTTACGGATGAAGATTCAGAAGATGTGCCTCCTCCAATGGCAGATGGAGGCACACCACCCAAGAAGAAACGATCTAAAACTCCCGACGCATTTGGCCCGAGGAAAGAAGAGGCACAATTGACTCCTGACAAGATGAAATCTTCTGGAGTAGACGAA
Organism: Nitzschia sp. DOCU1; assembly: GCA_951394045.1. NCBI lineage: Eukaryota > Bacillariophyta > Bacillariophyceae > Bacillariales > Bacillariaceae > Nitzschia > Nitzschia sp. DOCU1. Next base: position 794,004 of record OX595996.1, on the reverse strand, counting down.
TCGTTTGAAGACTCTCCTTTGCGACCGCGACAACTGATGGGAGCCGAGGAAGACATCGAGGATGATGCCGGATCGGTGACATTACCGGCAACCGAGAATATTCACCTCAAAGTCGATCAAGATATGAATTTGACCAAGAAAGTCTCTGAAACAATCATGGGCTTTTTTGAAAAGGCAAAGGAATGTGCCACTGGGGTGCTAGGAGACGACCCTGTCATCAAAAGGCTTATCCCCACGGCCGACAATGACATGTGTCAAAGGATTGGAAATACACGATCCAGATCCGATATTTCGGCATCGGTCAAGCGCCCCAAAGTGGAGCGACAATATTCTTACTACAATGAGCAATTCGCCTTGAAGATTCTGGATGTGAGTACCTTGAAATGCGGTGGTGATGCTTCACATGTATGATTCTCCAGAAGATAAACTGACGCGTTCTTTCCTGTTACTAGGAGTTGATCAATGTGGGTTATGCTTTGGTCAATCATCAGCAAATAGAGGATGAGGACGAAGATGGAGATTGGGTGGGACGCAGTGTCACATTGATTTTACGTCCAGGTACGTGCAACGCGCTACAAGTCCAAGCCCCCTATCTTGAGTGGGCAACATTGGGCGGTGGACAACAAAGTGGAATTGAAACAACGGCTGTGAGTCTGTTGGATATCCACTCGATTACAACTTCTACGTTGGAAGATATGACGCTGGACGAAGACGGAAAGGAGACTGACGAGAATGAAGTCGAAGATTTGCAATGCTTTTTCTCTCTGACGACCAAGCAAGGGCAGATTCATGTCATGGAGGCTATTTCGGCCGACGAGGCACAACGATTAGTGGTGGGCATCAAAAATTTAGCGGCGAGGCTCACCCAATTACTGATTACGGGAGATAAGACCGTCCTGTCGGACTTTTTCGATAACACGCAAGAGCCAGAACATATCCGCGTCACAGAAGATGAAGCCATGATCCGAATCTCCCATGGGCTGTTGGACTACCTGAGTCGGTCATAGTAATACTCTGCGTTTGTGCTGAGCATATGTTAGTATTTGTTTTCATGAAGTATAATATTAGTACTTGCTTTCATGCTGTCGACTGGCAATGACGTACGTGCAACCTGATGAGCAGGGCGTTTCAACGACAAGGAGGATCGCACTCTCTGAGTAGGAGGACAAGAAAATCGAAAGAGAGTACGGTATCGTAGCTAATCTCTGCTTTTGGTAGTTGTAGAGGGTCCTTTAGGATGATGTCTGCTGCTATGGGCTCCTCCCACCGGTAGGATCACGCTAGGTAGCTCAAGCGGAGATGCCATAGCTTAGTACGACGACTGAATTAGTCAATTAGGTCGCACGGTCACGGGTCCGCCGCTGGAATCGTCTGGCTGTTTGTACGACCAACAATGTATCAGCACGAGATCATCTCGATCATGATGGAATCTCCACGACACCCTCTCTCAACAAAGAAGGGCATGCATCTGATCATACTGTTGTGGTTGATAGGAACGTCGTTGGCGGTAATGTCCGCTTCATGAGCCACAACAACCATCCTGCCCATGGTCATCAGCAGCGATGAAGGAGCTGGATCGATGGAGCGAAATCTGTTAGATGAACTACTGACACGCTTGTTGGCTCCGTTTGGCTTGGTGCGACGACCGTTCCATACCGTGCAAAGTGCCAGGGATAAACGAAATGAGTTTCAAAAAGAAAATCGACTTCTCGAACAAGCCTTGGCAGACTTGATTGGAGAGAACTTTAGTGCTAAAAGATTGAAGGAAGGCCTAGAGAGAAATGATAACGCCGATTCATCAAGCTCTCTTTACAGTGTGCCGTCTCGGGTGGGACAATTAGAATCCTGGGATTGCGGCCTTGCTTGCATCATGATGGTCCTTCGATGGATGGCATTTCCGGAAGAGGGAGTGGGGGTGGCGTCCACTGCTGGCGCCATGTCGGAATCAGAAGCACTGCAATACCGAACTCTTCGAGATGCCATCAACACACAAAGCATCTGGACAGCCGATTTGGTGCGTCAAATCGATGCACTCGTACGAAAAAGCAACAACAACAATAACAACCGCAATACGCGCTACTTGTTTTGCTCCAAGGTATTTCAAGTCGAAGAGGAGTACAAGGACGAGGTTTACTATCAAGATGCATTTGGAAGTGACAAACAACGGGTTACTACCATCTTTACAGAACTACAAACAGATCTTTCATCCAACTTGTTCTGCGCTCCACAAGGAATCCCACTAGATCTTGTCTTGAATGCAGCTTGTCATTTCAATTGCATTGCACTGGTACTGATCGACTACGCCATTCTATGTAGCCGCCAGGCAACCGTTGTCGCCCCCTATGTCGGGCACTATGTGATATTGTGCGGTGTCAGCCGAGATCCAACACATTTGGCCATGGCCCAAGCTTTGGAGCAAGCCGATACTGCTACTACTGCAAAGAATGCTGGAGGTGGCCTGGTAGCAGGCGAAGTACCACAAAACGGCTACTGTGTTGTCTTGTGTGATCCTGGTCAGCATTGCCAACAGGCATTGTCGTTTGTCACTCTCGAGCGATTCGAACGATCCAGGTGCGCCAAAGGAACGGACGAAGACATTGTTTTCTTTGCAAAAGCACTGAATAAGGCCGAGTGATGGACGGTTGAAGAAGTCTCTAGAGCACCATGGTTAGTACCTTTCAGGTGCTCCGAGGATGATGGCTCGGTACACGAACACGAAAAGCAATGGTCGTCGACTCTGAGAATCGTCGGTGAGATTCATTATCTCGTCACTGTTGGGTACGAATGTGCCAAACTGCTGCCGCTTGGCAGTTACACAGGCGCCGACTGGCCTGAAAGTTTTGTAGCAAGCGATCTTATCGTCGTGCGTTCTTCAAACATTGCATGTTTGTTAGAGATTCTCCCGAACCGCCAGATCATACCTCCACAGCGGCACTAAAGTGTCAAGAAGCTTTAGCAGGGAGCAGTAGTAGTCCACTACTAGCCAGTAATCAAAAGTAGAATGATGCGACTGGCAAGCATGAAAAAGAGGAAGCTGGCCAGTTTTAGGTTCTCCCTAATCTCAACAGTTGACGGATTAGGCAATCTCGAGATCTGGCACCAGCTCGTACGATAGTTGGGTAGAGGTAACAGCCTCTCAACTAGCAGCTAGTAGCTAGTAGAGGATGATAGTAGAGATGGTAAGGTAGCTCGGTGATTCTAGCGGTTCCAAACTGCGCGTAAACGTCTCGCGCCCGGGATTAACATTTGAATCATGAATAATTGCAATCAAATTAGTCAAACTTGGAATCATTTTTTGGGCGCGATGATGTTTTCGCTCGATGCTATCACGGAAACGAAATCTCGGTCCGACCATGGACACCATTCTATCGATCATTACTTCATCCAAACATTGTATCTCAGACATCTTTTTTGCACAGAGCTTTGAATACTATTGATAGAGGCTTATGCAAAAAAGAGTTCTGAGATATTCATTTTTGAGAAAGATATGGTGACATTCGAACAATGCGGTGCATTGTGCACCGCCGTCGGTCGGCTGCCAAAATTCAATGGAGTATGGATGACACATCTCTAATCTATTAGTACTATAGACGAATTACACATCTCTAATCTATTAGTACTAGACGAATTACATATGGCCGTTTCGTTCGGACGACGAACCGGAACGTGCTTGGCTTTAATCAGAGCTTGTCCTTTGACATTACTGTAATCGTCGTGTTTGGCAAACGAAGAGCATATTTCCGCAATACTTCTCGTCCACCCCAACGATCTCGATGTCAAGAACAAGAGTGCTGCCCCAAGAGCTGCCGCTTGCTTTCGAAGATTGTATTCTTTTAGCTGCTTGAGATCGAAGATGATTGACGCTTTCGGGTAACAAGACGTGACCGCCGCCGGCAGTATCGTCGTCGGCGTCTTGGTCATGTCCCTCGGTGATGGACTCGTTCAAGACGCTGCAGCGACCACCATCTGAATCAATTGGCACGCTTGGATTGGCAGCAGCATTGGACGCCATGGACTCCTCATGCTCGCATTTTCTCCATGCCGCCAATCAAACGCCGACTGACAGAAGCAGCATTAGCAGGAACAAGCCGGCGTCTTGGCTGCTCCGCCCTCCGTCATTACTGCTAGAAGCCAGTGACGGTCCAACCACGATCCGCAATATTTTGGTAGACGAAGAAGAAGAGGTTGTGACGACGTTGCGATCCTCCAAGCTTGATATTTTGCAGGGTGTGGTGCGAGAACTTCATCATCAAAGGGGAAGCGCTCCATCTTTTTGTCCCAAGACTGATGGGTTGTCTTCGCACTCGTCCATCTGTAGAGCAAGTCTAAAATTTAGCAGGACCCATGCATGCCAAGCCTTGTATCCGCACGCGTCCATAGTGATTGCTCTCTTAAACTCACAAAGGACCTCGATTTGAAGAGGTTCCGAAAGCGCCTTCCCGGGAGAAGTTCACTCCTCTATCTTCCATTCACCGAGTTCGAGGGAATGCGGACTTCCATGTCGAGAAGTAATTATTGGAAGTGGTTGATTGTCTCGTTGGTGTTGTTTTTGTCCCTCGTGTTGTATCGTCGGTGACAGCATGTCTTGACTAAATTCGCCACGATATCGCGTAAGCATCAGCAAACGACGGAGGGAGGACAGACGCCAGAGGAACGACGACCACCAGTCAGATGACCCGTCAGAGAAAGTAGCTAGCTTCCGAAGGCAACCCCGATGAGTTGTGAGAGAGTCACAATCTCAACGGAACTGAACAAGATTCAGACCCCTTTTGATTGTTGTAGCAATTTTAAAACGTTGTTTCTCCTTTGTTCAATGGCTTCTACTACCTTCAAGTGGTCCAACTTCCTGGCCTCGCGTGCGAGTTTGGAAGGGTCCTGGCCAAACGCAAACCTAGGAAAGCCTTTGTCGGCGTTTGACGCGTCCGGAGGCCAAGACTTTGGAAGACAACTCGTTGAGTTTGGAACCATGGCGGGAGATGGCGCCGTCCTAGCTGCGGAACCCCACGAAAAAGTTAGGTTCGTCCATAACGTGACCGTTGTGAAGGACGAAGACGGAGAGTTCAAACTGGTCGGAGCATCAGGATTGGGAAAACAAACACTCAAGTATGTGATGATCACCCAGGAGACTGTGAAAGGCGAGAATGGAGGAGGACCGCACCATACTCGCCGATTGAGTACCAAGATCCCTGGATTGGACACCCTACTTGGAGCCCAGTCGGCGGCGGAGTTCAAAGCATTGAAAGCAGGCGATGACGGGACAGACTATGTGCCTGATGAGCACCGTGGCATCTTCTGGATCCACCCCAAGCTGTGGGGAGCAATGCCGTCGGGACCTACCCAGAGCGAAGAAGCAGCATGGAAACTACTGGAGAAGTTCGAAAAGACCACAAGTGAGTTGGATGGGATGACTGTGGAAAGCGCCTCTGAGGACCAGAAAGGGCTCAAGGAACTTCTTGCATGGCTGTGGCTGGTTGCCAATGGGCATCACAAGAGTAGCACTGAAGACACCCCAGGATCCAGCGAGATGGACGATGTATGCCACCAGATTGGGAGGAAGTTGATCGCTCTCCAAGAAACAAGCAGCCCGACCACACCCAATGCAATGGCACCAGTGGGAGCTGGACAAGGAGGGGGCACGGTAACAGACGCTGGTCTCCGAGATGTCATGCTTATGATTGCCAAGACCAACGAGAGAGCGCTGGAAGCCCAGCTCAAGGAAAGGGAGCGCAAACAGATGACACACAGGTTCACAGAGGAAGGGAAAGACCTGTTCCGCCTGCTGTCAGCCAGTGATTGGATGGACTTTGAGCCCGTCATGCCCAAATTCACCGAGAGACTGCTCAGTGACAAGGATGCTGGGAAGGCACTACAGTTTGCGCTGGGTGAGATCGACAGGGCCGCGTGGTCCTGTGATATCAACACCAACTGTCTTGTGCAGTTCTTCTCCCAAGGATACCTGGCAAGGGACTACAACACCTTGCCCAGTGGCCTGACAGTGTTCATGTTTTCCCCCAAGACGGTACCCAAGGCCTCTACTGTCAAGGAACGTGAGTTTGCGATGCGTTCAACATTTGGAGCAGAAGACCTAGGAGACGAGGGCGTAAAACTGTTTGCCAAGAGCGAACTTCATATCCCAAGCAACTTCGATGAGTTGGCAAAACAAGTGGATTGTACGGTGAAACTTGTACAACTGCTGAACGGACCCCACAATATTGCAATACAAGGGTACCAAACGGCCCTGATGAAACTGCGCGAACATGAAAGGATGCTGGTGCTTATTGCACCCACCAAGGTAGCCATGTGGGCCAAACTAGCATTCGCATTTGACCGAGCATTCCAACTCTTCTTGAGGAAGTTCACCGGTATCATCATAAGCACACAAGACGGAGAATCAGCCATCGAGAAGGGCCGGTACGAACTAGCCACATTTATGGAAGATGACGTCAAGACACTGTTCCTCCAGACAGCGTATGGCCACCTGCCTGATCTGCAACTACCGCCCTCCTTCAATGGGTCCGCGGTGGCTGTGACAGCCCCAGCCCCAGGGGGGGGACGTGCCAGAACTGTGGTGACAACAACAAGCGAGAGAGACAGCCCAGGAGGAAGGGCAGGGAACAGCGACCCAGCCTGGTACGGAACGAACCCAGCCCCCATCCAAGCGTGGAAACTGCCCAGTGGTAAAGAGTTCAAGTCAGTATTCAACTTCGATGACCAGAGAAGGAACCACTTCACCCAGGGCTGGCCCAAGACCAAGCATCACAGGAGTGGGGAACCCCGCTTCCTATGCATACGCTACCAAGTCGAAGGAGTCTGCAAAGGACGATGCAGGGGAGCCCACAAGCCAAGTGACAAGCTGACAACTGAAGAACACGACATAATCAGTGGTAAGTTGGAGGCGGCATGGGCCTTCCGAGGGGAGAATACCCACAGTAACTGAGAAGTACGCCGGGCCGGTCGGACTCCTGAGATATATCGTATTCTCGATCGTCCACTGTGTGTCGATACTGACCGGTTCGGCGGCGGTAGTCCTACAATAGTAGATGCCCAACCTACAAGAGCTGCCCAACAACAACCACAACAAGGGAACAAACTTCACGCCAGCATCAGAAGGAGAGGTCCGGGCACAAAGTTTTTGTGCTCGGACCAAGAATTTTGGCCTGAGCGCGCCCCAACTCAAAAGACCGTTGACGGACAGACTCCACGAACCGACGTCACTAATTTTGGTCCGAGCCCCAAGTCATTGTGCTCGGACCAAAAATGTTGGTCTGCGCGCGCCCCCACCCAAAAGTTTGTCTCAACCTTCTCCACCTTGGAAGTACCGAATAAGGGGGGAAATAACGCAAAAAGGACCGTTGATGGACAGACTCGGGCACATGATGTGACCACAACAACTACTCACAAAACCCAGACACCCAGTGAACCATTGCGTTCTGTGTCGTGGCTAGTGGACCAGATGAGGGGAAACCCCACCAGACTACTTGATGATCAAACCAAGACCAGAAACATGAGACGGGTTGCAAAATTAAATGTGCGTGACGCCGAGACCATTAGTAAGTATCTTCCTTCGAATGTTGTCACGCTCTTTCCCACCCTCCACGCCCCAAATGACTTCTTCCAGCCACCTCTTTGGTTGACGCTCTCTGTGCGGTTGCTCAATGGTGCAGCGATGTCTGTCCCAGAGAAGCCACCCTTTGAGTTCGACACTGGTGATGAAGCCATGAGGAAAAATTTGGAGCTACTGAGGGAATTTGACTATGACTTGGACGCGATTAGCAAACACTATGCCAATTCAACGATTGGATATGGTATGGAGTTTAGGCCCGTCCCAGACCTGGAGAAGATATACAGGAAGCACCCAAGTTGGAACAAAATGAAGACATACATGACAGAAGGAGTCTCGTTCCATTTTGACTGGGAGCTGACAGAAGCAGATAGGAAGGAAGACCTCGAGCTGGCAATGGAGTATGGGAACCACAAGTCAGCGGCCAGCAACGAAGTTGAGGTCAGGAGATTACTCGAGAAAGAAGTACTCCATGGCTTTGCCTTGCCAATACCCCTGGATAGCCTCGTTGAGCTGCCGGGAGCCTTACTACAACCGATGGGAGCAGCAAAACAAGCAACGCTAGGCCCAACAGGAGAGAGGATCGAGAAGACGCGACTGACCCACGACAGCTCCTTCAACTTCACCAAAACTAAACGATCAATCAATGATCGTATAGACCAAGACGCCTACAATGAGCTAATCTATGGGTTTTGCCTGTCCAGAATACTACACTTCATGGTTGCCTTGCGGTTGGAGTTCCCGAACAAGACGATCTTTACGGCCAAGTTCGATTATGCTGATGCCTACAGGAGGCTCCACCACAATGGGAGAACTGCAATGATGCAGATCATAGCGCTAGGCAAAATGGCTCTCATCATGCTTCGATTAGCCTTTGGGGGAACGCCAAACCCAGCAGGCTGGACAACAATATCAGAAATGGTGACCGACCTAGCCAACGAGATCCTCATCGACACTCGATGGGATCCCACCAAGACGTACCCACCAGGTCGAGAGACGGTACCTCCACCAATTAGAAACAGCAAGGCCAAGGACATCAGGCCAGCACGGGAACTGGTGTACGACATACCTACCAATGTGCCGGCACGGACCGATGACTTTGTAGACGACCTCATCAACACGTGTATTGATGATGACAAATGGCTGGAGCGGTCAGGAAAGTGTATACCCTTGGCAGTGCATGTGACCAGCCGACCCTACGAAGGAGACAAGGAGCCCATCAAGAGACGACCAAACCTGAGTCCTGAAAAGCTGGCAGCAGAAGGGACCCATGCCGAAGTCCAAATGGTGCTCGGATGGGAACTGGATGGGAGGGCCCTAGAGTTAAGACTACCAACCGACAAGTTCCTTGCATGGAGCCAGGACATGAAAGTGGCAACGAACCAGAGGAAGATGACAATCAAAGCTCTAGAGTCTCTATTGGGAAGGCTGAATCATGCTGCCTTTACCCTGCCACTGAGCCGACACTTCCTGTCACGACTGAGAGACAAGGTTGACCCCAAGCGGAGAAAGTGGGGAAGGACAAACTTGAGTGATTCTGATGTGAACGATCTAGAGCAGTTCATGTTGTTTCTAGAGAGAGCACACCGAGGAATATCCATCAACCTCCTGGTGCACAGGAAACCAGGTGGCATTGGGGTGTCTGACTCATGCCCCGTGGGGCTGGGAGGATTCCTTGTGCACACAGGGAGAGGGTGGAGACTTAAAAATCCCACCGGGCACCAACATACGAAAAGGAAGCGCCGCCAACAACGTCCTAGAGTTTCTCGCCCTGGCTATCACCATCTGGCTTATGTGTGATGACGCAAAGGAAGGGAGCTATGAATGCCTACTGTCACTGGCCGACAACACCAGTGCCCTGGGATGGATGTACAAGGCCGGGAGACTGAAACCAGACTCTCCCTACTTTGAAGCGGTCCAACTCATTGCCAGAAAGATTGCAACCCTCACCTATGAAGCTGACGTCTGCCTATGCCGCCAACACATCAAGGGAAAAGAGAACTTTATCGCTGACTTGCTTTCATTTGAAGGGAACGAGAGGGTGGAGGGAACTTGCCCGCTTACTGCTGACTGCCCGGACAATGTAACACTCACCCAGCGTGTCCACAAATACTTCCCACAGATGATTCCCCCAGGCTTTCAAATCTCCCCCCTGGAGCCCGAAAAACTCTCCTGGATAGTACAGGTGCTGTGAACGCTCGAATCGTCAATGACGCCAGATGTGAGTCCTCCAACGAGACCCAAGATAGATGGTGGCGCCGATACCAGCACTTCCTCAAGCTCATGGACCTTGATCAACAAGCGGTCGATTGTCTACCTGCACAAGAGAAAGAGATCATCGGAAAAGCTTTCCTTGAAGCCAGCAGAACTTGGCAATTTGACAGCAGCGGAAGGATGGTTGGAAGGCGTTGTGAGCCGCTGGCAAGCAACACAGTCAGAAGTGCCACAAGCGCAGTGGCTGCGACGATACGGGGCAGTTTCGGGGTCAGCCCCTTTCACGACAAAGGAGGGAAACTTACACCAGCATTGGGAAAGCTGATGCAAGCATATAAAAATGCCGACCCACCAACGAAAAACCAGAAAGCAATAACACCAAAATTTTTGCTGCAACTGTATGAATATTTTGTGAACGACGAAGGAAGAAATCGGGGAGACACGATGAATGCCCACTTTGTGGACCTGTACCTGGGAATGTTCTTCTTCGCCTGCAGGTGCTGCGAATACTGCGAGACGAAAGGAGACAAACGAACCAAGCGTCTCACTATGGGAGACGTTTCATTTAGAGACAGCCAAAAGCTTGTAATGGAGGTGGATAACGAAGATGACCTCAACAGAGCACAGTATGTATCTCTAAGATTCAGAGACCAGAAGAATGGGGACAAAGAAGACACCCGTACCCAAGGACGAACGGGGAAAAGAGAATTGGACCCGGTGACAAGGATTGGTTGGGCCATCCTGCGACTGAAACGGCGGGTCAACGATTGGGGTCATAACACCGAGTTGTGCACAATTGGGGAAGTGTCGAACAGGCTACGAATCACAGACACTATAGCCTTGGAAATTGTTCGTGATGTATGCCGACTGAGAGGTGGGAAAGAGGTGTTTGGTTTTGACGCGTGGGAGATAGGGAACAAGTCACTCCGGTCGGGAGCAGCCATGGCTCTAGCGCTAGGACCAAACAACCACAATGAGATGAAGATAAAGATCTTGGGGCGGTGGAGGTCCACAGCGTTCATGGCTTATATCAGACCCCAAATTCTTGAACTGACAAGCAACCTAGCCGAAGACATGGTCTCTGGATCAGGAACAGACACCAGTGCCCAGACCCACGACATGAGACTCAACTACTAAACTGGGACTAACAACAACAACCACAAATACCAAGAAACAAGAAGGGAAGCCGAAGCAACAAGAGTTCAATGGCCGCCCACCATCCCTTTTGATCTTGAGAAATCGAGAGAGAGAGAGAGGGGAAGGAGGGTAGTCCGCAAGGACTTTAGCCATTTTGAAAGACTGCAAGCCTCCCAGCCATGACTAGCGATACTACATCCACACCATCGGGGCAGACGACTATGAGTGGGCTGAAGCGCACGTCGTGCTTGCACTACGTAAGCATCAGCAAACGACGGAGGGAGGACAGACGCCAGAGGAACGACGACCACCAGTCAGATGACCCGTCAGAGAAAGTAGCTAGCTTCCGAAGGCAACCCCGATGAGTTGTGAGAGAGTCACAATCTCAACGGAACTGAACAAGATTCAGACCCCTTTTGATTGTTGTAGCAATTTTAAAAAACCCGCCCACCATCCCTTTTGATCTTGAGAAATCGAGAGAGAGAGAGAGGGGAAGGAGGGTAGTCCGCAAGGACTTTAGCCATTTTGAAAGACTGCAAGCCTCCCAGCCATGACTAGCGATACTACATCCACACCATCGGGGCAGACGACTATGAGTGGGCTGAAGCGCACGTCGTGCTTGCACTATCGTTCGTTTCGTCGTTCGGATGGGTCATTTTTGTACCGTCTGGCTTGGTACGAAAATGAGACGTTTACACGGGGTTTGGAACCGCTAGATTCTTGTTACCGGTATTAGGATAAAGTCGACGCTGAATGCTTCTGCACCCTGTTTGCGTAGTTTTTCGTTGATGCCCACAGAATGCCCTGACACCACTTGGATCATGATGTTAATTAAGTTTTATTTATGAAATGTCCACTCGTCCGAAGGAACCGTCCCAACCGTGATGCAGAACGGGGAAAGCATGCGTTCGAATGAATCGACTGTTTCTCGTTTGTCTCCATCACAGAACAGACGTTAATTGGTGAAGGCACAAGTGGACTATTAGACAGTACCAATTGGAAGGTTCTCGCTGAGTGGGGCATAACACGAATGTTGAGCGTTGGCAGCTTTGGATTCAACAGGCCATATGGCATTCCTCACGGGTCAAGGACAACGTTAACAACGAGAGATATCAACGAATCAAGAAAGAGAACGATTCCGTAGAAGGTAAACATAACACTTATGGCATTTACCCAAGGCAGAATCATACCTCTTCAAGAACGGAAAAGACTCGCATCACCACCGCTCTGCGAGAACGCGAGAAGCAAAAGATAACTTTTGCTCACCACTTTTGCGTAGATTTGCGTCGTACAATGAATACGGACGGTTTTGACACACCAGAGATGGTTTCCCAGTTTGCGATCAAAAGAAGACAAACAAACATCCACCACAAAGCGGACAACAATACACGTCGTAAACCGCTCATCCTCATCCCGCCTACTAGGCAAAGCGAAAAGCCGCCACCTGTAGTTACGAGACTATCGACCCAGCGGTCTTTCGCCTGAGTAGTTGAGTTGAGGGGGTACAGAGGTGCCACTTCCGACGAATCCAGTATCCAGGATGGCAGCACCACAGTCGCAGGACGCCAAGAAAGCCGCGTCGCTCTTTCAAGCAAACGAGCGAAAGACTTGGACGCTCCGATTGGTCTTTGTTTCGAGCATGTTAGTCGCCGCTGCTGTATTCGGTGGTCTCGCTTACCATATTACGCACAACCAAGAGGAGTTGACAGCGATCCAGACATACGAGAGCATCGCAGTGAGTGCTGTGGAAGAGGCTCAGGCGATATCTATCCGCAAGCAGCAAGGAGCCGAGGCATTGACGACATTATGGGCTTATGCTTTTCCGAATGCAAGCCAGTGGCCTTTTGTAGGACTTCATGGGTATACGGCACTGGCAGCAAATGTGGCTCTTATGTCTTCCACGGCGGGACATGGGTTTTCGCCCATCGTTCGGCCAGATCAGGTGGAAGAGTTTGAAGCGTATGCTTTGAATCTTTACAAGGAAGTCAATTATCCAGAGGAAGCAGGTTGGAGCGACTTTGGCTTTGGGATATACGGCATTGACGAATCGTATGGTTACGAAGACACCCACTTTCATGACAAATACGGGAATACGACGTGGGGAAATAAGTACGAAATCTTGGTTCCTTTTCTGCAGCACAAGAATGCCTTTGATAATCCCTCGCTGCTCATGATGAATCTAAATCAGTTTGCGCTACGAGGAAAGCTTATGGAAAGCATCATCGACTGTGGGAAGGCAGCGGAACGAAATCAGTCAACTGTATCACCCAAGTGTGGCGGAGTGACAAATTTTACCGAGATCTTTGTCCGTCCCGGGCCTGCGGCCGTCTTTTTCAATCCAATCTTTCCTCTGAACAACCCAACGCAAGTAGTTGGGTTCATAGGAACATCCATATGGTGGGAAGAGGTTTTGGTCAATATTGTCCCGGACTTTGTGGATGGCCTCGATTGCGTCGTCTCGAATGGCCACGAGCACTACACCTATGTTATTCAACAAGGTGTTGCAGTTCTGAAGGGTGCGGGCGATCTGCATGATAGAGCCTACAGTCAGTATGGCCATTCGACCACGCTGAGCGATGCGGATACGAAAACGGAAGCGTCCGTCACCTTTACACTCACAGTTTATCCGACTGACGTAATGGTCGATGCTTTCCGAACGAATATTCCAGCTGCTGCTGCGATTGGCTTTACAACAGTCATCATCTTGTGCACTTGTATTTTCTTCTTTTATGATCACTTTATGAAGTACGAGTCGCATCAACATAAGAAGATTCTGGAAATCAAGCGCCGCTTTGTTCGTTTCATCTCCCATGAGATCCGAACTCCCCTGAACGTGGTCTGCATGGGTCTCGACCTATTGCAGAGTGAACTTCAAGACAGATATGATAGGCACACGCGTCTCAAGTCAGTCCCTGAAAGTACTGAGACCCTCGATCATGGTGACGAAAGTGAAACGTGTTACTTGCTAGGTCTCATCCAGGAAATCAAAGATAACTCGCACAATGCAGTTACCGTCCTCAATGACCTTCTCAACTATGACAAAGTGGAGTCGGGGACGTTCGAGTTAGATATTGGACGGGTTGACATGTGGTCTTCAGTACAGAAGACCGTAAAGGAATTCGTCATTCAAGCTCGTAACCGAAACATCAACCTGAAGCTGTCGATGAAGAGTTTGGAAGGCGAAGATGCAGACGTCGAGGAAGTAGTCTCTGGCAAGTGGGGCCAGTTATACATTATTGGCGACGACCGCCGTCTCGCCCAGGTGGTTCGCAATCTGATATCAAATGCTCTCAAGTTCACCCCCGAGAAACAGACTGTGCACGTGACCATGTCCTACCGACCGGATGGGCTGCCTGGTGTTTCCGCTGACGAGGAGTTGCCAGCTGACGATACGGAGTCGAAGAAACCTCTTGCCACAAGGGAACGGGCAGGTTCAGTCATTATTAGTGTCAAGGATGATGGGGTTGGCCTTTCTAGCGATCAGATGAAGACCCTCTTTAGCGAAGGTGTTCAATTCAACCCCAACATCCTCCAGCATGGTGGTGGCAGCGGCTTGGGGTTGTGTATTTCCAAGGAGATTGTGGAAATGCACCATGGCAGGATTGAGGCAAAATCGGAAGGAATAGGTTTCGGAACCACCTTTGAAGTTGAGCTTCCTCTTTACAGATCTACAAAGGAGGAAACAACCATAGACATGACTGAGGCCACTTCTGTGAGTTCAAGGCATGACAGCTCTCACCTTGTCTTGGTAGTGGACGACGTTATTACCAACACAAAGATGCTGGTGAGACTACTTGAACGGGCAGGCCACCGATGCATTGTGGCCGTCAACGGAAAAGAAGCGATTGCAGCTTACGAAGCAAACCAAGTTGCCTTCCACGCTGGCGAGACCGAGTCTCTAATCCACACAGTGCTCATGGACTTTGAGATGCCAGAAATGAACGGTCCAGAGGCGACCAGACAACTCAGAGATATGGGTTGTACGGCGTGCATCTTTGGGGTAACAGGCAATGTCCTCGCCGACGACGTGGCTATCTTCAAAGCAAGCGGGGCCGACACTGTCATATACAAGCCCATTAACTTGCCAGCGATTGACGCAGCATGGGAAAAAATGGAACTATCTAGACGATGAGAGCAGGTCGCGAATCAACATTCACAATTTTTATTTATCGACGCCATCGAATCATCGAGGAGACAATCTCGTTGGGACAATACTTCTGGGGAGAAGAAGCCAAACATCCGTCTTTCAGCGTCATGTACGTTAGATATTACCGTAGACAACGAACCACATTATTTGCTCCCTTCCTATATCTCCAATGCCCGCGAAACTACTGGTCGAGTGTAGACAAAATATTCGCCATCGATATCTTGTACAATGCGAAAGTCGTCGTCAAGGAACTTGACGAAAACCTTGCACGTCGCCGCTCTCCCCTTGTTCCACGGCAATAACTTCCAAATGGCTCCGACGGGGACATTGACCTTCCAAATAAAGTCGCCAATCAATGGCAAGCCACTCAAGCCAGGTACTTTGCGCGATGTCGTAAAATCGACTTCCATTTCCAATTTTCCATCCTCCTTGAGTTCGCATTTACTTGCCGTAACAACACAGCCTCCAAACGTAGGCAGCAATTTGAACCATCCTAGAATAGGGATGACTGTCAAACTGAAGATTGAAGTATCAAATTCCGAGTAAAGATAGCCTTTGGTAGCGTCGATTCGTTGTGCCACTCGACCAATTTTCGAAACACCCCAACTACAAGTTTGAAGTTCATGCAGTTTGAAGAACAAATTGGCCTTGAGGTCACCATTCTCCATTGTTTTACTTTCTGCGTATTCGTAACTTTCTTGAATTGCAAGGAAAAAGGGACTTGATGCCAAAAATGAAGTCGTCGTGTGAGGAATTTGACCCATGGGCAGGAGTTCGCAGATCCTTCTAGTTCGCCTATACCTACCTCGATCGAAAGATGCCATGCGGGACGGTACTCAACACAAGCTCCCATTCTCCTGCCATATCTTCAAGCTTTGACGGAATATTGGATTCACTCGCCATTCCCACCAAGTCCTCAATCTTTTCCTTGGCGGCATTCATCGTTTCTTCATAGTACGCTCCAGAAGTCGGATTGTAAGCTTGACCACGATCCAGCGCCGCTCCCAACTGAAGAATCTGAGCCTTTGTTTTTTCCAGAGACGCAGAGCCAGTAGCAGCAGCCTCAGAGAACCATGTTGAGCTTCCGGCCGAAATGGCGGGAAGAGCGGCTGCAACATTGGGCCGCCCAGTACTGCCGGTAGTCGTCGGCGCGGCAACCCATGCTGACGCGGTCGGCAGCACAACTACCACAGCAGCAAAGTAATAGGATACACCTGCAAATCTCATTTCGTTTTCTCTTTGAGTATCGACACAAGTGTGAAGCCTGGACGATTTTCTTCTTCTTCTGTCTCACCCAAAAGATGACGACATTCGTCATGTCATTGTCAGAAAAGTCTCAAAAGATGAGTGCGATCGATGACGTATGTTGATCCAAGGAGTCGATTGGCCGACGCGCCCTGCGAAGGCCGGCGGGCGTCCATTCTACGTCATTCGTCCGTTTCAATGCCTTTTCTGACTTCTCCGACCACTCAAGGCGGAACAAAGACACCGAGCAGACCGTCGCCCCACAGCCATCCCACACCACCATCACACAACGGCTCCCTCTATCCATCTGCATGCGGGATGACCATGACAAAAAAGGGCATCATTTCTTCTCTCTCGTCCTGCTCGAATAAGCTGTAGCATCCAGAAAATTCCGTTTGCGCTGTACTCAGATACTCGTAGCAAGACAGATATCGACCCCTAGCAGTAGTCTCAGTGGCTCGAACCGTCTGAGGCTGACAACAGCAGAGAGTTAAAGGGGGAGAGTGTTACAAGACCCAACCCGGCATCTGCGCGATCCGCCAAGCGACATCATTATTCGCCGACGAACGACATCTCCTCTCGACGGCGGACCTGAAGAATCCTTTGAGAATTCCTCAGAGGAGTCTCATCTAGATACAGATAAGAAGCAACGCTCTACTACTACTATCTTTCCTCGAGTATTTTTGGGATCACCTGCTACGGCTGTTGCTGCCACCACGTTCACAACAATGGCACCGAACCCGACGAGTTTGATGAATGAGGTCTGGATCAGCTCCGAACTGCTATTTTCGAATAAACTAAGCTGGTTGCTGATTCTGGGGCCGATTGCGTTAATAGGAGATTCCACGGGAATGCTGGGAGAAGCAGCTTGCTTTACATTGAGTGGCATTGCTTTGATTCCCTGCGCCGAACGGTACGTGCGGCAAGAGCTGTGTTTGTTTGTAAAGTCATGCACATTTTATATATGCACTTAACCCTGTTCTCTAGCCTTTCGTTTGTGACGGAACAAGTGGCGGAACACACCAATGGGACCATCGGAGCCTTGTTAAATGCAACCTTTGGAAATGCCCCAGAATTGTTGATTGCTACGGCTGCATTGCGGTCAGGCTTTTACAGAGTGGTACAGCTAGCCATGTTGGGTAGCATGTTGACCAACCTTTTGCTAGTCTTTGGAATGTCTTGCTTGGTGGGTGGAATTCGGTGGCAAGTTCAGGAATTGCGGATCACTAGTGGTAACATTTCGGTGGGAATGCTTTTGTTATCCGTTACGGGATCTTTATTGCCGGCGGCGCTCATGCTGTCAGGACAATTGCGGAACGGTAGTGGAGAAGCTCCCCAAGAGGGTGTTCCTACCTTGGAAGAGTTGCAGCTCTCTAGAGTCAACGCGGTCATTATGATCTTCATGTATGGCTGCTACTTGGTCTTTCAGCTGGGTACGCACAAGGAAGAGTTTGACGACGAAGAGAACGTGGTAGAAAGCGCTGCTGGAAATCAATTGCATCTATCACCCCATTTTACTTCACGACACGGACGACAAAACAAGGCGCGTCGCAACGAATTCTGCCTTAACGTTTTTTCTCGCTTTTTCGGCAATCACGGCGACTTTCTTCCCGTGCCAACGACCGGCAATGGCGACGTGGAAATGAGTGATCGAACCAGAGTAACCACCAATCGCACGCAGTCGGCAGATGAAGGGAGTGACCATAATGTTGGTGGTGGTGACTCGGATCTTGATAGTCAAAGCGATGGTTCCAACGGTTCAGGAAAACTACTTCCACAAAACGAAGTGCCCCGGTCATCGAGTTATGCGAATGGCTATTTTGACGAATACAATGACTACTCAGTCTCAAGTCGTAGCCGAACTTCGGAAAATGATTCGGCGCGCAGAAGAAAGGCCGGTCAAAAGTCGCCCAAGAGCGGAAGCGTTCACTATGAACCGGGCCGGCTAGTACCACTAGGTCTGGCGGATCCGACAGAAGAGCCACCTCGTAAGTACAGCGACGGCAATTTCAAGGATGTACAAATATATCCTATCTCACTCTCCCGCCAATCTATTCTTCCCAGCGCCGCCTCCACCTGCTGCTCGGCCACCGCCGGAAATGTCATTTAGGGTAGGAATTGTATGGCTCTTTGTAATCACACTATGCATTTCAGCGATGAGTGATATCTTGGTCGATACCATTGATGGCTTTGCTTCTCGGGCACGGCTCAGCGAGGTGTTCACCACCATGGTGATTGTGCCCTTCTTTTCGAATGTTGCGGAACAAGTCAGTGCCATTCTTTTCGCGTACCGAAACGAGATGGATCTTTGTGTTGGTGTTACTGTGGGAAGTGCCATCCAAGTCATGACATTTGTTTTGCCTGGCTGCGTCCTGATTGGACTGGCGGTTGATCGAAGCATGACACTGTATTTTCATGGCTACGAAACTGTATGTTTGTTCTTGGCCGTCGTCGTGGTTGCGGCCGTCTTGCAAGGGGGAACGACCAATTGGATGGTGGGAGCCACGCTTATCAGCATTTACGTCATGATTGCCACAGGCTTTTGGTTCCATACTCTGGAGGACCTTTCCATAGATGCTGAATCCCTCTCAAAGCAGGGAGTTCCATAGGCCTTGGTAAAAATATCCCTAGTTGCTCCTACTAAATTTAATCTTACTACTTCTAGCTTTCCTTCTCGGAGTTGGCAGGATCCTTACCCTGTCGTCTAGCCTTCGCCGCCTCGATTCGTTCTTGAAGTTGCGCATCTTGCTCCCCGACGACTCGATCATACTGATCCCACAAGAGGTTTTGCTTTATGAGGCTTGCTAGTAGTTCGCTTCCTGAGCCCGGACCGCCATGCTGGTTATTTTGTAGCTTATACAATTGTTCGGCACGAGTCTGAAAGCCAATACCCTGCTTTTCCCACTCGTCCTCCAATGCCGCCTTTTCTGAGTGCGATGCCAAAGAGGCCAGCGAAACCTTCTGAGAGGGGTTCGGCAAATCAAAGGATATTGATTGTGTCGCATCTGCGGAAGTAGTGGTTTGGTTTGAAAGCCCGGATGTAGCCCCAACGGCGGCAACGGAGCCAAAACTGGTTCCACCTACCATCGGTATGGGTCCTCCTGCTGGTGTCGATCGTGAACTAGTGATTCCTGAAGCTACTCTATTTGCGGACGACGTTGTCGCACCCAGTGTCCTCCCCACAATTCCTTGCGCCGATGCTGCAACTGCTAATTCAGTCCGAACTTGATCGAGTTCTCGCAATCCACTTCGAAGTTCATTTTGTAGTTGACGCAATTCATTTTGAGCCGTGTATTGATCGGCCCGAGCCCGCGCCCCTTGTAGCAAACCCACCACGCGGCCAAGTTGCGACCCGACAAATCGACAAGCAGCTGGCAAATCTTTGCGACCCGTCACCGCAACACCGACGACCCCGACCACAAAAAGTTCACCCCAAGAAACCTCAAACATCTAAACACGATACATTGGAGGACGATAATAAGGAGATATAGTCAATGATAGCAGAGGAGTGGGGTCGCGTTGAATTGCAACAATCCATTCACTCTTCTCTCATCCGCATCTCATCGTCTTTTCGCGTCGGTCGTTATTTTTTTTGGTCTCGCCACGACTGCGATGACCTCTGTTCATCTGACACCGCACATACATGTGTAGACTGGCTGTATATGTTTGTACGTATTCATGACCAAGTTCCCGCCATTTTCACATTTTCCCGCCATACGAGTCAATCACGATGATGGTTTGACCCCAAAGATCTCTTGTTCGGGATGCGAGCTACTGGAAGGCATCGCAAATTGCATATTACTTCTAAGGCAGAGCTCTGATATCCCTACAGCTTACAGTGCACGAACTGTGATATCTGCGACATTTCGAATGGCATTCCAGCGAAAGTGGTCGAGTGCTTTTTCCTATGGAGAGCTTTCCAGAGACCTGGGTGATGCAGCTCCTCGAAGGGCCTCTTGCCTTTCGCGAAGTCGATTACTTTGCATGCCGCAGTGTCCTATCGCAGGACGGTGAAGAAAAGGAAGTATTTCAGTGTTTGCTTTGTGATACCAAGGGAGAGCTCAAGAGTCCACAATCCTGTCTCGAACATTGCCGTGGGCGCCGTCACCAGCGGCAATATAGTTTTCTGGTTCGACAACAGCATGCGTGGCTCGAAGAACAAGATGTCCCAAATACTTTTGACGGCGAAAATCGTGGCGATTACGATACGACAGAAAACGAAGACGTCTTAGGTTATTTCATGCCGTTCCGACGGTGGCACTTTGGAAAGTGGGAAGTGGGTCTTTCTTGCCAATTATGTGGTACCGCAGCTTTTCCGAATCGACATGCCATTGTGGAACACTGCCAATCCAGTCGGCGGCACATTGTTTTACGAAACCGAACTTTGTACTCCGGTCGATATCATCCTGAAATTACGGAAACTACCAATATTCTGGAACGGATAAATCGGTTACCTCGTCAATACTATGGCTGGCATATGGAACGTGCCCTCCTTCGATATTTGGCCGCCAAAGAAACGTCCATGGCCTGCTTAACGTCACGGCGTCACGCCTGGTATCAAGTCTGGAAAACTTTGGAACTTTATGAGCTGCGTTATCGAATGAGTGTTTTGGAATGTGCTGTATGGAAACAAAACATGCTGGAGTACGATACGATTAGAAGATTTCCGTCGCTGGCAGAGCTGGAAGAATTTATTCAAGGTCAAGGTATGGATTACAAACGCTATCGACATGAGCGACGGAAAACTAGCCAAGCAACAGCCATCATTCTTGCTGTTATACCTTTCTTGAAAGAGACGCCCCGAGTGACGAGAACTATTACTGGCATGTAAAATTTCCGGGCGGAGAGTATCACGACACGGGCAATCTCTGTTCCCTTCATAGTTTTTATTCTGTGGAGGTGCATTGACTACGAAGGATAGAATGAGTTTGCTATCGTGGCGGAGAAACTTCACGATTGAATCAGCATCCGGTGTGGTTTGCCATTTCCTGACAAGTGGGCACTTCGCGCAGTACAGTCAATATTGCGTTATGAACTGAAATCACGTCTTATTACGCATAATATGTTAACACGTGACAATTCAATCCCACGACGCGCGCGAAAGAACGCGTGGAAAAAATCGGCTATTATCTTTGCTACGTAAAAACGACAAAGTTGTGACAAATCGTTCGAAGAATTTCGCTGTCAATCCCACGAAGGTGGTGTTCTCATCATCGAAGTGTGGCTGGAACTCTCCATCCATCCGCACGCTCTCACAATTTGAGCAATCTCCCAAACAACATCGCTATTCAAACAAAACGTTTTGCGAAGACCCAAACTTTCACCATGAAGTTTATGATTCCAGCTGTTTTGGCCCTTGCTACCGCCCCTAACATGGCTCAAGGTTGGCTCTTGGGTCCTTCTGATCTCCTCCGTTCTCCCCTCATGCTGGACACTCCGTCCACTGCGGCCGGAATTCTCAAGAGGCAACGAGAGCTTGCTAACCAGATGTTGGAGCAGACGGATCGATTGATTCAACAATCAAGCCCGTTCCCCACTTCTCCTCGCTATGAATTGATCGATGACGACGAAAGGTTTGAAGTGTCTCTCGACGTACCCGGAGTGAAACCCGAAGACATGACTATTAGCTTGGAACAAGATGGTTTCATCACCATTCGCGGAGAACGGGTTGCAAAAACAGAGAATTCTCATTTTGCCTCGAAGTTCTCTCAGACCTTCTCTTTGGACCCGACCGTCGATGTGGATAGTTTCAAGGCCAACTTGGACCATGGTGTCCTTGTCATTTCCGCCTCCAAGGACAAAATGAAGATCGAAGACAAGGTGCGCAAGATTCCCATTACCATGGGCGCTGCAGTATCAAATGCCCTGAAGGAGTCAGGCGAGGGAATTGCCGCAGCCGTACCTGAAAACAAGGACTTGCGCCAGGCCGAGAAGAAGAAAGTTGAAATTGCGGTTGAAAACAACGACGCCGAAAAGAATGAAGAGGTTGTCGATCTTGACAAATCTGATTCTTTGTGATTTGGTGCGAATCGTGATGCAGCAACCTTAGACTTTGCTTGGTCCCAACGTGGCGGAAAACGACAACACCAGTGAGCGCGCATCAGGAGCTTCGTCTTACAGATATCGCCAACAATAACAAGCTTCTTAGCGGCAAAGAATCATGCTTCGAATTTATCAACAGCTACTAGTATGGGCAGCAATAATCAATATTATATGAGTTGAGAATTTGCACTACTGTTATCGCTACATCCTCAAATCGATGCATTTCACTCACACATCGAGACCGCAATATGGTAACGAAAAGCATGCTTTTCGTTTCCCTTGCTTCGTAACTACTAATGCTGGATCGTCACCAGCGCTGCCAGAAACGCCGTCATCGTCGTCGTCCTGCTCTCTCGGCAACTGACTCGAACTCAGAATGTACTGGTCTTCACGGTCCGGGCGGAATGCAACACCGTCGTTGTTGCATCTAGCATTCCTCGTACTACTAGTAGTAGAGGATGATGTGGTGGGGGTACCTTTCCCCATTAGTTCCTCTATGGCGTCTTCAGTCTCCCCCACAACCGCCGCCTTGGCTGTTCTGAACATGCTAGAGACCTTTTCTCGTGCTTCCATATCAGGCACCTCAACCCACCATCCATCTTTGTCTCTCGTCAGGAATCTCGACGAAATTTTCGTGTCTTCGACAATGGTTTTGTATAGTTCTTTCTTCCTGATCCTCTTTGCTTGATCATATTCATTGAGAAGGTCGTCTACTGCAGTTCGAAGTTTGATATTACCAGGGTGTTGATGGTAAGTCAATCCGCGACCAAGCAAGATATCTACGTGTCTTGGAAGATCTGTGTTCAAATACGGTAAATCTGGTGGTCAAGGATCGCTCTTCACGACGTCATCAGCGTGATGACGCAATCGTATAGGGAAGTGCAACGTTCACTCCCGAACAGCCACGTGCTGACTCCAACGAGGAGAAGGCATGGAGATGGCACTAAGTACGATACAAATCAGAGTACATCAGCTGTCTATCTCGACAGCATACATTTAGTTTACGCACTGTTAGTGCTCATAAGTTTCAGAATCAACACACTGCAACACAACCACAAGTTATTTGAGCTCTTTTTACGATTAGCCAGTACCGGTCATCGTAGATTTCAACACGCTTCCTCTGCGCATAAGAGACATACAAGTTCTTCAACAGTTAATCATCAGCTACAATGGCCGCCAACCTTCAGGTTCCTCCAGTGGTTCCACCAATGATACCACCGATAGTACCGCCTCCGGTCGTGCCACCAGCGGTCCCCCCAGCGGGGCCGCCAGCTCAGCAAAACATCGCTGCGCCAACGTTTGCACTCACGCCAGCTCTCGCACATGCGAATGTGCTTGACTACACGACATCCGAGGGAATGAAGATTTGGTCATCCGCAACTTCCTCAATGTACTCATCCGACGAAGAAGGCTTCGACTGCTCTCCCGAACGAATGAAGGATTTCCTCAACAGGAAAGGCGGACGAGCAGCTATCAACGGATGGGACGACTCCTTCCTAGCAATCCCTGAAGATCCCAACAATCCAATCGGACCAGCATCCAATTTCCTCAATCACTACGGAGAGTACACCCTCGACTACCTGCATCAGTGTGCACAAGTCTACGTCAACGCTCAGAATCGAGCTGCTCAAGACTCCGTGCAAGCGTACAACTGCATCATGAACAGCTTAAATGCATCGGGTCGCAACAAGATAGCAGCATACAAGGACGAGTACACTGTCAGCAACAAGGGCGTGGGAATTCTCCTACTCAAAGTGGTCATACGGGAATCAAGCATCGACACGAACGCAACAACCGCACACATCAGGACTCAACTCTCCTCTCTGGATACCTACCTACCTACCATAGGCAACGACATAGGCAAGCTGAATCTGTACGTAAAAGGACTTGTGGATGCTTTAGCCGCGCGAGGCGAGATCACAAACGACCTTTTGGTAAATTTGTTCAAAGGCTATCACGCCGCAAGCGACAAACGATTCATTGCCTACATCGAGAAGAAAGAAGAGGAATACGAGGATGGAACCACGGCGATCACTCCAAGCACTCTCATGGCATTGGCCAAAAACAAGTACGAGGTGCTAGTCGAAAAGAACCAGTGGAACGCACCATCTTCGGAAGAAGAAAAGATTATGGTGCTCGAGGCCACTCTGAAACGACTCCAAGGTCAACAGAGAACTGCCGGCAAGTCTAGAACGACTGAAAGCAATGACAACAAAGCCGGCAAGGCCAAAGGCAACAACAAGAAGAAGAAGTCCGACATGCCTGCGTGGGTGTCCGTCAAACCCAAAGCTGGGGAACCCACAAACAAGACAGTCGATGGCAAGCAATGGTGGTTCTGCGCCAATCATCAAAAGTGGTGCCGCCATTCGACCGACAAGTGCGAGAAGAAAGGATTGGGAAAGGGAAAGGATGGAGGCAACGCGACAACTTCGAAACCAGCAACGCCGACTACAACGACTAAACAAGAGTCGAAGTTTGCAAAAGCAATGACTGCTCTCGCCGATATCGCCGAAGAAACTGAGGAGTGATTCCTCAATCTGCCGACGAGGTTACAAGATACCCTGGCCGTATGGACATACATTGGCCTGGCGTACTTGATAATCTACATATGGGTGACGGTCTATGCCGACAGCTGCTACTACTACTATCCTAAGAAGCAACGCTTTCGGGCTAAGTTAACTCGCTATTTAGCATATCTACGAGCCTGGAAAATCGCGATTTGGACTAGTTTTAGGCTGCGAATGAAGCACAGTCAACAAAACAAGGAAGTGAGGCGACGACGGGACATCGCCAGCAAGTACCGACGCAACGACATGCCGCTACAATGTCACGTCTGCGGCAGCATCAACTTTGCAGCGCCGCGAACACTACAAGTCTGGCAAGTCCTATTGGCAATGGAGACGATGACGAACAAAGGAGAACGGTTAGCAGTGATCGATACAGACTCGACAACCCTTGGGATCGACAATCGCGCGACGGCTTACCTATCGGGGTTCATCGAGGACTTCCCCGGTGAACTACAGCCAACAAATCGGATCGTGAACGGGTTCATGGGAGCCAAGGCCACGAATGTGTCAACAGGAACAGCAAAAGTAAGGTTAGAAGCCGACGGCGGCGACGTGCACGACTTCACTCTGCACGATTCCTACTACGTACCTGGATGCGGAATACGCCTCTTCAGCCCACAACATTGGGCCCAACAAATGAAAAGACAACATCGCGGCCCAGCCCAATCGACAACCACACACGACCGCGTCATCCTCAGCTCCAAAGACTTCACCAAAACGATCCCACTCGATCCGGTCACCAACGTGGCGACGTGTCGGACCGCCCCCGGATACTCCAAGTTTGCGGCGTTTTGTGCGGAGGCAGGATTCGACGATGACGGCGACGACGTCCTGGCATTCGATGCACAGGTTATCTCCGACGATGAAGATGACGATCCTGCGGATTTCTCGAATATAGGCAACGATAATGTTAGCGACGACGTTAACAACAACATACGCGACGACACAGAAAACTTACTCGGACCAACGCCTGCTCCACCTGCCAATCCTGCGAGGATAGTGGATGAAACAGAGGTTGAGAGAGAGGAAAGGAAGCTCGAGACCGAATTACTGACTTACCATCTGCGCTTCGCCCATGTATCCTTTCGGAAACTACAGATCATGGCGCGATACTCCATCATCCCAAGGCGACTGGCCAAATGTCGCGTTCCCGTATGTGCAGCCTGCATGTTCGGTAAAGCAACAAAGCGTCAGTGGAGGCAGAAGGCACCAATCAACAAGGACGAAGCTTACTTACCAACAAAACCGGGTGAAGTGGTCTCGGTCGACCAAATGAAGTCCCCAACACCGGGGTTCATCGCGCAGATGACAGGTATCTTGACGACGAAGCGATACGTGTATGCAACTGTCTACGTGGACAGCTACTCATCGTTCGGCTACGTCTACCTGCAGAAGACCGCTAGTGCTGACGAGACGATCGAGGGCAAGCATGCATTCGAACGTCTGTGCCAGCAAAACGGTTTCAGAGTCCAACATTATCATGCCGACAATGGAATTTTCAAGGCCAACAAATGGGTGCTTGACTGCCACAAATGCGAGCAAGGTCTCTCATTCGCGGGAGTCAACGCGCATCACCAGAACGGACAGGCGGAAGCTCGAATCAGACGACTACAAGAGCTGACGCGCACACAACTGACCTACGCAAAACGACAATGGCCACAGGAGATCTCGGCGAACCTCTGGCCATACGCCCTCCGAATTGCGAACGATGCAAACAACGCGACACCCAATCTGGCCGACAAACCTGACTACCGCTCCCCAGCGGAGCTCTTCTACAGTACGAAGGTCTCCACCAACGCCAAGCGCTGGCAACACTTCGGTTGTCCAGTGTACGTGTTGGACAGGAACTTGCAACAGAACAAACCGCTCCACAAGTGGGTCAGTAGAGCGAGGGTTGGGGTGTACCTGGGACGATCACCACACCACTCTCGTTCTATTGCGCTGGTGCTGGACATCAAGACGGGACTTGTGTCTCCACAGTTCCACATCAAGATGGACACAATGTTTGACACCATAGCACAACTCTACCAGTCGGTGGAGAGTGCTAGCACACAACAATCGCTATGGCAAATCAAGGCGGGGTTTGTTCAGCAGTCACAAGCGAATGTGACAGCACCCAAGCAGGGCAATGCGACAACCACAGCTTCGAAAAGAAAACAGGTCACTACACAAAACTCTCAGACAAGAGAGGGCACCCAAGTTCCAGAGGGAGCCTACGTGGCACCACCTGAACCACGCACAGTCGACATGTCCCCGAAGACAGACAGGGACAGCGGTTCTCCCACCGTTACAGAAGGGAACACACCCGGGAATGGCAAACAACAGCCATCTACACAACAACACCAGTCTCCACGAATGCAATCAGAATCTGGTACGGCCACCAGGCGATCGCAGAGACGCGTGCAACCTGCGCAACGACTGATAGAAGCAATGACAGCGGAACTCACTACGCAAAGTGATGTTCCTGGCGAAGTGTTCTCCTTCCAGGCGATGTTCCCAAGCGACGGCAGGTCCATCAACGAGGACCTGAACCCACTCTATGCCTACAAAGCCAATGCAGACCCCGACACTCTGTATCTTCACGAGGCTCAGAGGGAGAGCGACTGGGAACAGTTCGGCGAAGCAATGGAACTGGAGATCAAGCAACAGGTCGACATGGGAGTCTACACCATCATGTTACTCACCGACATACCAACGGGGACTACCGTGCTACCTGCAGTGTGGCAACTGCGCCGCAAGCGCGACATAAGGACGGGCGCAATCAAGAAATACAAGGCACGATGCAATATCGACGGTTCTCGAATGCGACACGGCGAGCACTACGATCAGACGTATGCTCCGGTTGCCGGATGGCCCTCGATAAGGCTACTGCTGGCGCTGGTTCTACTCTTCAATTGGCGAACGGTCCAACTCGACTACGTGCTCGCGTACCCACACGCGCCAGCAGACAGGGACCTCTACATGAAGCTACCAAAGGGATTCACCCTCGACGGCGTTGACGACCCAAGCAAGTATTGTCTACGAGTCAACCGCAACCTCTATGGGGGAAAAAGCGCCTCTCGTATATGGTATCAATATCTGAGGAAACGGCTCATCGACAAGTGCCATTTCGTGGTGTCCAAGCACGACGAGTGTGTATTCTACAAGGGCAACATGATCTACGTCCTCTACACCGACGACTCAATCTTAGCCGGTCCTGACCAGGCAGAGATCGAGCGAACGATACAGGAAATGAGAGACGCAAACCTCAACATTACCATTGAGGGAGATCTCACGGACTTTCTCGGAGTCAACATCGATCGGAAAGAAGACGGAACGATACACCTGACGCAACCCAAGCTAATCGAACAGGTGATATCGGACCTACGCATGCAGTATGACAATGTACGAACCAAGGACATCCCCATGGCGTCCAGCAGGCTACTGTCACGTCACCTGAGCTCCACACCACACGACGACTCGTTCCACTACAGGAGTGTCATCGGCAAGCTCAACTACGTCGAGCGCGGATCAAGGCCAGACATCGCATACGCAGTGCACCAGTGTGCACGGTTCTCCATCGACCCAAAGAAAGAACACGGCGATGCAATACGCTGGATCACACGTTACCTGCTCGGCACACGAGACAAAGGAATAATCTTCAAGGCAGATCCTTCGAAGGGATTGGAGGTATTCGTCGACGCCGACTTCGCGGGGAACTGGGACAAGGAACTGGCAGGATTCGACAAGGACACTGCTCGCTCCAGACACGGCTACATCATCTGCTACGCAGGAGTGCCAGTCACATGGAAATCACAGCTACAGCAAGAGATCGCTCTGTCTAGCTGCGAATCGGAGATCACAGGACTCTCGTACGCTTTGCGAGAGGCTATACCGATCATTGAGCTTCTGAGGGAGATGCAAGGACTCGGATTCAATGTGCACTTCGACAAGGCACACATCACTTGCAACGTCTACGAAGACAACATGGGCGCCATTGAGATCGCCCGTACTCCCAAAGCAAGACCAAGAACAAAGCATATCAACAATCGTCTATTTCACTTCTACGACTATGTGGAGAGAGGCGACATCGAGATACATCATATCCGATCCGAAGATCAACCTGCCGATATCCTGACCAAAGCATTAAGCGAGGATCTCTTCGTCAAACACAGACAGGTCATCATGGGATGGTAACACTCGCTCGAGTCAATCCTTGAGAGGGAGTGTTCAAATACGGTAAATCTGGTGGTCAAGGATCGCTCTTCACGACGTCATCAGCGTGATGACGCAATCGTATAGGGAAGTGCAACGTTCACTCCCGAACAGCCACGTGCTGACTCCAACGAGGAGAAGGCATGGAGATGGCACTAAGTACGATACAAATCAGAGTACATCAGCTGTCTATCTCGACAGCATACATTTAGTTTACGCACTGTTAGTGCTCATAAGTTTCAGAATCAACACACTGCAACACAACCACAAGTTATTTGAGCTCTTTTTACGATTAGCCAGTACCGGTCATCGTAGATTTCAACAGATCTGTACCATGAAATTCACCTTGCAGCTGGAGCCGCTTCTCTTTGACAACCCTCCGCTGAACCCACTGAATATGTTTGTCCTTGCGCCAAGACGACTTGCTGGCGGTAGATCCTTTTACCCCCGATGCGGCAGTATCCCTTAAGGGTAAAGCATTGCAAGGGATTCCAAATGTCAGTAGAGAATACTGGTTTTCGACCATACTCCCTGACAAATATTGGATGGCGGCATTGACCGGTGGTGTGGCAAGAATCCAATTCGGGGGCACATGAAGAAGGACAACATGCTATGGTGAGAGAGCTCTGTGCTAAGGATAGTAGACTCCCGTGTCGCTCCCGTCGTTCTTCTTTTAGTACTAGTACAAACAGGAGCAAACAAGAAGCAGAGCCTGAAGAACTCGCTCTCATCGCTGCTGCTGGACCGGACTTACCTACGTGAACTCTGATTCTCGGTCTTATCTGCCTCGTTCTCAGAAACGCTATAGCCTTCACTACGTGAAACCAACGATCTGTGAAGCAAATATGAACAGCACGAAATCGAATAGGCGACCAATCCGCCACTCGCCATGCCTCGGTGAGAACGCTCGTAACAAGCAACCGATTGTCTGGCTTCAACAAATACCAAAGGGAGACCATTACAAGCCCTCGTCGTTGACTTTCTTTGTCATCAGCGGCTTCAGAGAGCAAGAACAGAAACGTTTTCAACTATCGACGTTGTGGGGCGTCGCGATGAGTAGGATGTGTGTAATGAACAGACAAGAATAAAAAGAAAGATCGTCGGGTCAAGGCGCAGGAAGCAACAGGCAGGGAATAGCCGCCACGAAAGCCACCAACAACAACCCCAGCCACCAGCCGCAGCAACATTTCCACAACAATGACCAGAATGAAGAAGAGCAGGAGGCGGAATCCAAAAAGTACCATCAAGTACATAGTAGTAGTAAACGGCAAGATAGTAGGTGTGGTGAGAACGATATATCTCATTGAAGACCGAAATTCGTTGGCATCTTACTTCCTCACTCACCGATGGGATGGTCTTGAATGCAATTTCCGGCGTTACAATATCACAGAGCATGACCCTACCAGCTCTATCTCGAATGGGGAGCAATTGTCGGTAACCCTCCCTCAGGAATTCTTGTTCTTCGTCATTTAGGTCTGATAGGTAGATTCGTCGTGACAGTACACTCTCACCGAACACCTCATGTTTGACTGTTAAGAATTTTACCATCCTCTTTGCAGCTTTGGGTGCGTCGAAGCCTTCCGCTCGGAGAAATGTTAGACGAAATTCGCTACTCATGATGTACTCGGGCGACCTTGAAAGTGCTAGATCGTAGGATGCCTTCTTTTTGATTTTCCCAATCTCGTCATTCAGGTTCCTTAGTGCGTTAGAAATGTCGTCTGGTGTTTTATCCTGTTGGTGCGTCATTGGGTCGTCGACTCCATGAATCTCATCGTACATTTTCTTTCGTTCATCGTGGGTCATCACATTCATCGCTGCAGATAGAGCGCTTGAAGCTCGTTCGTCGAGCTCATCGTGCGATAAAGTCCCCACAATATTTATGTCTGTTTCTCCTTGAAAACGTGAATGCGAGTCATCACTTGTCGTAATTGTACTGGAACCCTCTTCTGGTGGCGAATGCCTCCTGCTGCCGCCACCGTCGCGGTCGCTTTCTTCGTCCTGTTGCCAGGATGCTTTAGTACTAATACTATTAGTAGTGTTTGAATACAACGCCATTTTCTCCCCTTTTCCCAGATGAAAACATTGAATTACAGTAGCAATCGATTTTGTGGTCAACAGCACGGCGGATCTCTCTCTAGAGCTCTAGCAATAAAGCTAGCAAGCTAGCAAAAAACAGCACAAAACTCTTCACTCCCCGATGACAACGTGATTACCATTTATTCTAATGGCGCAGTTTTCTTTTCTCAAATACACCCTGAAGCGAATTTTCTGGCTCACGAAGAAATCAACTTCAAGATATTCTTCAGTACATTATTTGTTAATTTAAGGAAAAGATATTGAATTATGGTCGCGAATGAAGGAACACAGAGCGGCCGCTCAATTAGGTTCCTCAAAACCCTATTTAGTATCCCCATTAAGGAGGTAAGGAGAACGCAAAGTACATCGGCACTACAATTATTTAACATAAGCCTAAGGTTGCACCCCGGCATATGCCAATCGGGGTGTATGCGACAGAAAAGAACATCGATTTGCACGCCTCCATATCTTGGAGACAATAAATAACACATCTACGAATACCTCATAACTGTTTCGCTTGATGAAAGCGAGGCCACGTTTTCCGAAAATGCGCCCCACGCGATAGCTCGTGTTATCGAAGTGGATTACGATTTTTGCGTGCACACGCGAGAGTTATCGCGTGGGGCGCATTCTCGGAGAGCGTGGCCTGCTTCCAAGCGAAATAGTTTATGCTAGTTCCAAGGGCAAACTATTCCCGTTCTTCCCTGGCTGGTAGTGGGCCGATAAAGAAGTGTATCTAAAATGT
This sequence comes from Nitzschia sp. DOCU1, assembly GCA_951394045.1. NCBI lineage: Eukaryota > Bacillariophyta > Bacillariophyceae > Bacillariales > Bacillariaceae > Nitzschia > Nitzschia sp. DOCU1. The sequence continues at coordinate 762,076 of OX595996.1, read as the reverse complement.
TGCTTGGCTGCTCCTGTCGTGTGATCATGGGTTGTTATTTAGCAGAGCGCGCGGCGATGATCAAACATCAAGCCCGAAGTACGGTAGGGAGAAATTTCTACTAGTACTTGTTCCCTGCTGTGGTCGTCCTCCCTCTCCACTGGTACTAGCAGCAGAGCCACCGGCGGCAACATGCCCCCCTGCTCCTGCTTTCTCCCGCTGTTGGCTCGGAACCACAAAGTGGCACTGTTTTGACTCCTCGTCGTCGTGGTCCTCATCTTCGCCCCGGGGGGCTACTAGTACCTCCTGCTGGTCGTGTTCCTGCTGTCCTCCTCGTCTGCCTGGCGAGGAACGACTCAACGCGTAAAAATCCGGGTCTAAAGCGATGGAAACGGTACTGCTCCCGACGCTACTAGCAGTACTAACCAAGGCACCGCCATCCTCCTGGCTCTTCTCTTTGTTGTTGGCCGCGGCGGCGGCCGCTGCTGCAGTAACAGCTGATTTTGCTGTGCGAAACATCATTGCGATTTTCTCCCTCGCCTCGCTGTCTTCCACCTCTTCCCACCATCCACCAGCGGTACGCTTCAAGAATCTCGAGGTGTCTTTCACTTTACGTAAGATTTCCCAGGATATATTGGTTTTTTCCCTTCTCGTACTGGTAAGTCTGTACTCTTCAGAGAAATCTTCCACGATGCTTCTCAACTTGATGTTCCCAGGGTGTTGATGGTATGTCAATCCTCTTCCAAGCAGGATATCGGCATGCATGGGCAAATCAGTTCCTTCAAACTTGCCATTCTGGCGAAACCCACGTTCTTTCTCTTCCCGCTTTTCTATCCAGCGAAGGTGTCTTTCTTTGCGCCACTTTGGCGTTAGTACATCGTCCTTCATGGGCAAGGCATTGACAGGGATCCCAAAGGGGACCAGGGAGTCTTGATTTTCTACTGGCGTTCCTGAGAATGTCAGTTGCAAGACAAAAAATCAACAAGAGTTGCTCGCTGTTAGGAGACATTTATTCAGCAGCAGCATATCTAAACTCGTCGTACTAGAACGCGGCGAATGGACAGCAGCAAGCGTCCGCTCCTTACAGAAGCAAGTGGCAGCAACTTACCAACATGCACGCGGATTCTCGTTTTCATCTGCGCAGCTGTTCTAAGATAGACCGAGGCCTTCATGGCGTGGAACCAAGGATCGGTGAAGCAAATATGTGCACCTCGAAATCGAATCGGTGACCAGTTAGCAATTTGCCATTCCATCCTTTTATTTGCCCCACCGTCGGTGAGTAGTCTGGTGTCTGGTTCGAGAAGATACCAAAGAGCCACCAAGACAAGCCCTCGTTTCTGGCTTTCCACGTCATCGGCAGCCTCCGATACCATGAAAAAGAGAGTCTTTACCTGGTGGAAGGAAACGGAAGTAGGAAGACCAGCAGATATGAGTTTGGAAAAGTCTTCGGCGAGGCAACATAGTAAACACACACAAGAAGGCAGCACAAAAGGCCCACGCCGACTTGTTCTGAACTCCTCGACTCAAGATGTCAAGGCGACGACCCCCTGTGAGCCCCTGTCTACTTCGTAGTAGTAGTTTTCTATGGGAGCAGCCAAGAAAGATTGGCGGCAGTACTAGTAGTAGTGCCAGCAGGGTAAACAAAAGCATGCTGATGCAGGTCCCGAAGGACACAAGATTACTCACCGAAGATGTGGTGGTTTGGAAGGCGACTTCGGGGGTGACGATGTCGCACAAGACGACACGACCAGCTCTGTCTCTAAACGGAAGCAGCTGTCGATACCCTCTTCTCAGAAACTCTTGATCTTCCTGGCTCAGGTCCGAGAGGTAGATGGGCCGAGTGAGGACTTCATCTCCGAACAACTCATGTTTCACATTCAGGAATTCCACCATACGTTTTGCAGCTTTTGCGGCGTGAAAAGTCTCTGCCCGAAGAAAGCCCATCCGAAAGTTATCACTCTGGACGTAATCAGGAGATTGTGAAGCCGCCAAGTCGTATGAATGCTTTGTGGAAATCTTCGTTAGCTCTTCATCAAGACTCCTGAGCCCTTCCACGATGCGTTCCGGGGTCTCAACTATGTGATCCTCAACTCCATGGATCTCTTGATATAGTAGGTTTCGGTCTTCTTGGGAGAGTTCCATCATGGCTCTGGACAGAGCATTCCCTGCTCTAACCTCCAACTCGTCGCGGCTCAGTTTTTCTAAATCTCTTTCTTCTTGTTGTTCCGATTGCTCGGAAGATGAGATACCCGTCTTCTTCTCGAGATCACGTCCCGTTGCAGGGAGGGATGATGCCGCTCCCAGCAGCATCTTGCCGAGGACAGCGTCCTCATCATCTGGGTTTTGCGCCATTCCTTCTGGCGTATTATCTTGCTTTTGTCATGGAGGATGAATTGGAACTTTTTTGCCGATGTGCGCAGAAGCAACGGGAGAACGACCTGTGATGCAATTTGATGAGTGGGATAGCATCAACCCTTTGGTCTCTCTCTCTCTACTACCGTCAATACCTGGTAACTATTCTACTTCACTGAGTTAATGGTTTCGGATTCCTCAGGCAAAAAGACTTATAGATCAGGTGTTATCATATCATTCTCCCGAGCGAAATCATGTGAGACGGTAGGTGCATGGATTGCGTAATAAAAGCTCCCATTCGCGAAGCCGAACTGGTTCTTCGTGTCGTAGACATCCGGCGCCACCATTTTTACCTGTTCCTTACAAACAAATATTTAATGACTGGAACTCCAAAGAAGCACAAAATGCGAATTTGCAGCAGGAGTTGTTCTCTGCCGAACATGGCTGGAATAGATTTGCAAACCGCAGAACGCGAAAATAAATCCAACTGCTTTTGTCACGTGCTGAAACATTTTGTAGTGTTATACACGTGCTATTACTGCGCGCCGAACTTTCCGACCGGTAAGTTCCCAGTCATCTGTTGTTGGTTTTCTTGGTTGACATCATAGTGTGAACTTGGTACTTTATTTATTGGCAAGGCATCCTCTCTATCATCAGACAGGCAAAAAGCTGTATCCTACACAGAAGATGTTCTACTACCGTAGAAAATCCAATCGTACGTATGATGATACGCTTTTACTGTATGTACCTGGTACGGAACGGGAAAATGGACGGACGGGAGCTGCCCAACACACAAGTGGGGGAAGGTGTGAAAATGGGGCTAAACAACGAATGTCCCCACTACTAAAACGAGTCGTCCTCGAAAGGCGAGGGCGAGAGATCGGCCACCGTCCTGACGATGATGATCCTCTTGCAAAATTGAAAGTAACAACGTCTTTTGCAATGTACGTTGACGCCGCCGCTCATAGAGTCTTGCTACTATAAAGGCGTTTGTGTAATTGAAAACATCCTATCATGGCAGATCTTACCGACGGTCTGACGACCGCGGAAGAGTTGTTGAACCGTAAATCGGAGATCGAAGCCCGTCTAGAAGATCTGGGCGCCATCGATGTCTCCACTGCGGCTGCCAAACCTGCTGCGGCAGCTTCGACTAAACGAGGATCACCGCGACGAAACCCCCAAATATCTGAAACAACGGAAAACGACAGCGATGATCCCCCAACAACCGTGCACTTGATTCCGTATTCACCCAAAACCACTGACACCCACTGGGATTTTGTGATGAAAGAGATGATGTGGCTTGGAGCGGACTTTCAGGGAGAGCGCAAGAGGCAAGTAAGCTTGGCCAAGAAACTAGCGTCCAGGTAAGTTATCCACCATCAGAGCAGAATAAGGCTTCGTACTGAAGATATCGTTCCTTAACTGTCTCTCACTGTTCATGCCCCCACCACTATCACAGTGTTAAGCAATTTCACAAGACAAAAGAAGCTCGCCGCCTTCGTGAACTGCATCAAGCTGAAATGAAACGACGGAAATTAGCCGCGAAAATCGGACGCGACGTTCGAAGTTGGTGGACAAAGATTGAAAAAGTCATCTCGTACAAGCAAAAGTTGCTAGCCGACGAAGAACGACAAGCGGCCATGAACAAACAATTAGTGGTTCTCGTCCAGCAAACAGAAAAGTATACCGAGTCACTGACTCAACACGCTGTTTCTGAAGACGATGACGATGGTTCGAGCGATGATGATGTTGATATGGAGACGGGCGAAAGTGAAATCGAAGATACCACCGACGACAATTTGGCAACCTCCGATAGTGATACCGGACGTGCTGGCGGTTCCGACGATGGCCGGCGTCGACGCCGCAGACAAAGAAGGCGACGTCGCATGACCATTGAGGAGGCATTGGCAGCGCAGCATACACTGGAACGGAAATCCAAGAAAAGAGTTATTGACTATTCTCGAATGCGATTGGAAGGCAGTGAATTTTATGGAGAATCAACTGCGTCAGATGGCTCTGGATCTGACGGGTCATATTCTCCGGGAGAAGAAAATGGCTCAGAGAATGATTCGGATGACGATAGTACCTTTCGGCAAGCCATGCATGAAGAGTTGATAGAACGCAATCAGGATGAGACCTCGACGTTCTTAGCTGATCCCGAAGAACTACGTAAGCTTCGGGAAGAAGTTTCTATGGATATTGATGATGTCATGGAACGACTCAGGCTAGAAGGACAGCAAGAAGCTACATCATTTCCCAAAGAAGTGGAATCATGGTCAATGCCAGGTACGCCAACGCGTGAAAACAAGACGGAAGAAAAGCGTGTTCATTTCTCTGAGACTGTCCAAGAGAAAATTATGTCGCCATTGAAAGTCGAGTCGAAAGCCGCCGACGCCATTACTTCCTCGACAGAACCGGCTGCTTCAGAACCAAGTGGAGATCCGGTCAGTAAATATGATGCCGACGATGACGCTGATGCCAGTGATGTGGAGGACTACGATGATGCGGCCGACCAGCGATCGGATGAAGAATTTGAAGCTGAGGAGCCAGAAGCGGATGACGAAACTACTATTGCTCAAGAAGAATCGCTACCACGCGAGATGAGCACTGAGGATGAACTTGCACTGCTCCAAAAGGAAGGGGACCTACCCATTGAAGAGCTTCGGAAAATGTATTCAAACCTTAATCAGAAGGCGGCATCGGCGGATGCATCGGACGAAGATATAGAGAAAGATGACTCTAGCGGAGACGGCCAAGCCCCTGAACCTTCAGGAGCAGCAATGCTGGCTGAGGCCATCCAAGAGGAAAAGGCGGGCTCCGAAAGCGAAGGTAGCGAAGAGTACGAGTTTGTCGAGGTCGAAGCAGTTGACGATGAGACGACTATTGATGCGGAAGAGCGCTTGGGCCGTGACATGTCGTACGACGACGAAATCGCCCTCTTGAAGCGAGAATCAGAAATGTCGATCGAAGAATTGCGGGCCAAGTACAATGCAGGCCTTGATGCAGAGGACGATCAGGAGGAAGATGACAAACCAACACTTCTCGATGATTTCTCCAAAGACGACGACGATGGAGGCGAGGAAGAGTTTGAACCCGATGAAGCTGATGCAATGGACGACGAAACTACGCTTGAAGCTGAAGAGCGGCTAGGTCGTGAAATGTCGCATGAGGAGGAAATGGACCTATTAAAGCGTGACAGTGAGATTCCTGTGGAACAACTTCGGGCCATGTATGCAAGTATGAATGCGGACGACGAAGACTCCGACGATGGGGGTGAAGAACAAAATGAGTCCGATGCTTCGGACCGGTCAAGTGCCCACTATACATCTGCACTTCTTGCTCAGCAATCCGAAAACGACGATGATGACGACTTTGTTCCAGTCGAAGCCGATGCAGTTGACGACGAGACGACTATTGAAGCCGAGGAGCGGCTCGGTCGAGAAATGACTCACGAGGAAGAAATTGCCCTTTTGAAGCGAGAAAGTGAGATGTCTGTTGAAGAGCTACGCGCGATGTACGCTGGGATGGAGAACGAACCGGAATCAGCGCCCTCTGACGAAGAAATGGGAGATGCCGAGGGCGATGAGGAACAAGAAAGCGTTCCGAACAAGCGGAAGAGGAACCATGTGGACGAAGATGAATTGGGGAAGAACTTCAAAGTGGAAGAAGCAGGAGCAACTTCAGACGACGGGCTTGCGGCTCTGAACGCGTTGGAGGCGTCGGCACAACGAGCTCAACGGACTCTCGCCTCGCGTCCCTTCTTGCTTGCGGGGTGGGTGAAAATGCGACATTACCAGCAGGTTGGGCTAAATTGGTTGGTGTCGCTTCAATCTCGTCGTTTGAATGGCATTTTGGCTGATGGTAAGTCGCCACGGTACTCCCATCGTCTGACTTTGTTGAGAACGACCTCACCATGTCGCGCTACCTAGAGATGGGCCTAGGCAAGACGCTACAAACGATTGCCTTGCTCGCGTATCTAGCGTCTTACAAGGGAATCTGGGGCCCACATCTTATCGTCGTTCCGACGTCTGTCATCATCAACTGGGAGACTGAATTGAAACGCTTTTGCCCGGCGTTGAAAGTATTGTGTTACTATGGGAGTGCCAAGCGTCGCAAAGAGCTTCGACAAGGTTGGACCAAAGTAAGTTTGTGCAAAAGTGCTCATTTGCACGATATTTCACCGCTCTCATCTGTGTCGTCTCTCGCTTCCTCTACAAGACCAATTGGTATCATGTTGTGATAACGTCATACCAGCTGGCCGTTCAGGACGCTTTTGCATTTAAGCGAAAGAAGTGGTATTATCTTGTCCTCGACGAAGCCCAAAACATCAAGAATTTCCAGAGCCAGAGGTGGCAGACTCTCATCAACTTCAACTCGCAACGCCGTTTACTCCTCACCGGTACTCCGCTCCAAAATAACTTGATGGAACTCTGGTCTCTCCTGCACTTCTTGATGCCCTACATCTTTCGATCTCGCAAGGAGTTTTCGTATTGGTTCTCGAATCCCATGAACAACATCATTGAAGGGACCGCCAGTCGAAATGACGACGTCATCAAACGCTTGCATGGAATTATTCGCCCATTTGTCCTTAGGCGGCTGAAGAAAGATGTCGAAACCCAAATGCCTGGAAAGTATGAGCACATTGTCAAATGTCAGCTGTCACGACGTCAGGTAAGTTGAAAGAATTCTAAGTTCGATTCGTTTGCGACCCGATCTCATATTTTCTATTGTTGCCGCAACCTTAGATGACTCTCTATGAAGAATTTTTATCGCGGTCGTCAACGAGAATGGCATTAAAGAAAGGCGGCAACTTCATGGGAATGATGAATGTGTTGATGCAACTTCGAAAGGTTTGCAACCATCCCGATCTATTCGAACCGCGATCGGTGGTGACGCCATTCGTCCTTCCAAGTTTGTCGTTAACAGTACCATCATTTCTATGCACGGCAACTGAGTCGCCATCAGTCATGAACAGACTAAGCCTGAACCTTCTCCAACCGGTCTGGTGTGGGTCAGGCGGGTTGCCTTCTATCGATGGGTGTTTGCGTCATGATAGCGTTGAATCGGATCAGCTGAGGCGACTCTCTGCGCAACTCCCTGTGCCTTCTGTATCTTTGGAGGCGACCAACGATGATTGTCCAGATGAACTGAAGGATTTAGTGCGACAGGTTAGTCAGCTTCGAGCTACACAAGCCGATGCAAACACCCGGTTTCAGAACGGTATAAATAAAAAACGATGCCACGCCCCTCCATTCCCCTATCCGAACCGTCTTCTGTCAGCGTTGGAAATTGAATGCAGCGTCTTTCAGCGCTCCGAGTCAGTTGAACTGAAAGACCGCACAATCCTTTTGACCCCTGAGAGTCTTCTCAACATGAGGAAGAAGGAGCACGACCGCGCCGATGAAATGGAAGAGATCATTGGCAAGTTTGTCTTCTGCGTTCCTCCTGCGGGTGCCCGTACACCATTGCTGGATGCTGGAAATGCCTCAAGCGCGGGCATGATTGCCACCAAGAAGCTGGACGAAATGTTGCTTGAGCCGGTTGAAGAGCTCCTTGTACCGTATCGGAAGGCCCAGGCCCGACTTTCGTCCTTTTTCCCAGACAAAAAGCTCATTCAGTTTGATTCTGGAAAGCTTCAAACGTTGGCCGTTTTGCTTCGTGATCTAAAGCAAGGAGGGCACCGGGCCCTCATTTTCACTCAAATGAGCAAAATGCTAGATATTCTTGAAGCCTTTCTTAACATCCACGGCCATACGTACCTTCGTTTGGATGGGGCGACTGGTGTTGATCGTCGACAACGGTACATGGATCGGTTCAACAACGATTCAAAAATTTTCTGTTTTATTCTTTCGACTAGAAGCGGTGGCATGGGAATCAATCTTACAGGTAATTATCGTGCGCGCTGGACCCGTCCATTTGGGGCATACGTCTCAAACATATTTGTTGTTATCCTTGCAGGTGCCGACTCCGTGATCTTCTTTGATTCTGACTGGAATCCAGCCATGGATGCACAAGCGCAGGATCGGGCACACCGTATTGGACAGACTAGGGATGTACATATTTATCGTCTTATCACCGAGCATTCTATTGAAGAAAATATCTTTCTTAAGGCCCAGCAAAAAAAGAACCTGGACATTTTGGTAATGGATCAAGGAAAGTTCGATGCGTCGCATCAGCTGAATGGTGCACCTGTCCAAGAGATGTCGGGAGCAGACGAGATGAAAGATGTTTATACCAAAGGTGGTCTTCGAGCGATTCTGGGGGTCGAAGACGACTCTCCGGAGGAGACTAAGGAAGCGAGCACGGAGAACGGCACAAAGGATGGGTCGGCAATGAGCAAGGAGCAGATGGAACTGGCAATGGCATCATTGGAAGACGAGGATGACGTACGCGCCCTCCGAGGCGCGCAAAAGGAGGCAGCCGAGGAACTGCAGGAGTTCGATGAAAACGCTGAAATCAAGAAAGAATCGGATGCTGAAGATGATGAAGACGAGGACGGTGACGAGGACGGCAATGGTGGTCGCCCGAAAAAGAAGCAGAAGAAGGCGAAGGAAGAGAAGCCCGCGGAGCCAACGACGGAAAGCATTAACGAGCAATCGGAACTGGAGAAAGAATTTGCTGCCTGGCAAACGACGGTGGGATTCGACGCGGCTGCAATTGAGTCTTCGTTGACGCCAACAGAGCGCTACGGTCTCTTGTTCCGAGAAAATTTCGACCCATTCTATTCCATTTTCTATATCAACGAGCTACGCCGAAAGAGCGAAGCAACTGAGACTCATGATGAAATCGATATAGAGGAGATTGAACGAGAAAAGGCGATGGAAGAACGACGCGCGATGGACGACGGGGACCTACTAGCCACGCGCCCACATCCGGAAAATTTGATCCGGCAACGCAACCTCTATCAGCGAGAAAAGGCTCGTTTGCGTTCGGACAAAAAGCGTCGCAGACTTACTGGCGAGAACTGGGTGCAGCGAAAGGATGCTGTAACGAAGATTCCATTTTGGTACAATGAAGACACAGGCGAGGCAATATGGGATACGCCTGCGGTGCTGATTGAGCTTCAAGCCGAGGAACTGGCGTCGAAGAGGGGATGGGGATCGTTGCAGATCAAGATTCTCGCGAAAGTAATGGAATTTCTGGTGCCATACCCTGAGCGCCAATGCTGTTCCCTCGTTTGCAAGCAGTGGAAAACTGCCGCCAACGATTATCGGTTTATTCGTCACGTGTACCCTGTGGAGATGGGAGCACTTAGCCGGGACCCCAGCCGACGAGAGTACAATCACTATGGTAGCATCCAAGAAGCTCTATCGTTTGCTTTGCCTGGTGACACCATCGAATTGTCTGATGGACACTACTGGGTTACCGACGCTGGTCTCTTGTTTGACAAACCGCTGAAGCTGATCGGAGACGAGCACAATGCTGCCAACGTTGTGCTGGAAATGAGCGGTTCAGTCATCTGGACGGGACGGGGCGGGTTCGTAGAGGGCGTTACTTTCCGGCGCCCCAAAATAACCTCTGCTGAACAACCATCGCACCCGATGTTAAAAATTGAAGGCCAGGGCCGTGTCGACATTGTTCACAGTGTTCTCGACAACGAAGGGAGCACTGGCGATACTGTAGTGGCCTCAGGATCAGGTCGAAAGGGTGACTGGACGAATGTCACAATTCGCAACGGGGGCGCCCATGGCATACACCTTTCCGGCGAAGGTGCGTTGCTAGAACTCCATGTGTGCACTGTCCGCGGAAACAAGAATAGCGGCATCCGCTGCAGCGACAAGGGCACCTTATTCTTTACGAATGGTGTTGTGCGAAACAACGGTGGCTTTGGCATGGAGATTGCATCTGAAGGGGCTGTGAATATCCACGATAGTCGATTCACCGAAAATAGCCTTGGCGTTCTGCAACGCGAGTCAGGATGCAACATGGCCTCAAGCGGCAACGTTGCGTTTGTGAAAAAGCCTCCCGGGCCTGGACGTGGATACCCTGGCTTCCGACTGTTAACAAAAGGACAAGAGAGCGCATTCGACAACGTAGCAGAGACACAGTCTGGTGAGGCTCCACCCGAGGCCTCGGATCTTGCACCGGAGGAGTCGGCACAAGAATGAGCTAACTTTGCGCGAAGGTAAAACTAGACCAGGCCTTCAAGCAGCAGTAGCAATACCTTGACATCGACTAGGTGAGCAGTAAAAGGTAAGAGTAAGCAAGAGTGGTTATCAAAAATAAAAGCTACTTGAAAGCTCCCGGAACGACAGCTTTCACGTGGCAAAGCAATGGACCCCCCAGCAGCAGTGTAAGGGCCGACGCAAGTACAACACATCCCTGTCGCCCATCCCGTCCAGTAGTAGTAGGAGCAACCTACTCTTCACTATCTTCTACGTCCTCATACCCTTCCTCCTCCTCGTCGTCGCCTTCTGATTCTTCCTCCTCGTCCTCGTCGTCCGATTCTGCAATACAAAAGAATTCTCCCGCAGCTATCATTCGCAAGGACACAACCGCCCCGGTTCCATCCTCCAACTCGACCAATTCACAATTCGGATTGTCTTTGGAGCGATGTAATTCACAGTCTGGCATGTCCGTCTCACGAAACAAAATCGTTCCAGCAGCAATGTCGTTGGTGGCATACAAACCATCGACATTGGTCATGCCACCACCGGCCTCGTCGTCAGTTGGAGTAGCAGCGGCGGCGGATCGAGCGGGTCTGTCGCGGGCCCAAAAATCTCGCGCATACGACACGGATGGATCCGTCTGCCGTGGCAAAGTGGTCTGATGACGCCACAGTCGTGTATTAATCACCAGAATATCTCCCTGATGACAATCCACCGTTGCTGCTGCTACGTCGTCGGTGTCATCATTATCGTTCTTCCACGACTCTACCAAATCGTGCTGCTGAGATGTTTGCCATTGCTCCAAAAGTTTGGCAGTCGGTCTCAATCGCCACTGTTTGATACCACTCACTTGATAATGCCAAGTTCCATCGTGAGAAATAGAATCGGTATGTTCCGGACGTCCTTGCATTTCTTTAGACAAAGTGCGTCCAAAAAAGATCCACACACAAGGTTCATGGGTCCAATCGGAATGGAGAGTAGAAACAGGAACTCGTGACAATAACCGTTCCAGTGATTGATTGTCTTTTTGAACCAAGAAACTACAATAGTAGGGCGTCGGTGGGAAGGATGATGATGAACTCGTGTTGGATGCCGTTTCCTCTTGAGAGACGAAGAATGAGTCGGGCGACGTTTTCGTCGTTGTTGTTGTTTGCTGGTTGTTGGACGGTTGGTTTTCGATACAAAAGGATTCTCGATCCTCCGCTGAAAGATTGCGAAAGACTCCCTCCACATGTTGCCAGCCAAATGACGCTTTGGATGAATCCTTTTCTTGATTGCCGTCATGTCTCGGCAGGTATACCACTTGAAAGGTCTCCCAGGCTCGGGCAAATTCATCCGATGCGAGAATCTTGGTCAAATCCTCTCCCGAAAAGGTGGGAATCTCCAGTGCTTTTCCCATGGACCGAGGCCGCTTCGTGGGCCTGCTACTAGATGAATCGCCCATGGTGAACTTGGTAGAATCTGGGAAACGAGTCAGCTTTTGTGGTGGGCGCTGTCAATGCCCGTCGTCCGATTATGGTCGACAGAGGTGTGAAAACTTGAGTGGTCACGAAGCAGGGGCCAAAAGATACGAAAAGATCGGAACTAACAAAGTCCTAAGTAGTGGCTGGCGGCAGGTGCCCGAAGGCCAGACCAATCCGGGTTCCCTGACGTCACGGCTGTGACACGTCTGACCTTCTTGCGTCTACTAGAAACTTTTCACGACGACGCAGGCTCAATGATAGCTCGTGTCACTACTTTGACCACAAGGGTTATTATCAACAGGTCATTTTCATCTAGTGGGCACTTTGCTATAATTCCTGCTCGGGGAGGGTATCGATATAACAAAGAATTTCCTCACAAGCAGAGGCGAGCTTGGAGGTGCCCGTTGCGTTGCCCGCACCGGTTGCGTACTGAATGATGATCCCATCCGACAACCCCGGAATTTCAATGGGACATGGCGGGATACCACGCCCACTGGTTTCCAATAATGGGCGGAAAAGAACGTCGCAATCCTGGGCCACAATATTCTTGATGGCGCCCACGGCTCGTTGTGAAATTTCATCATCTGGGTCACCGACAAAAGGAAGAAGAACCAACCCAACTTCATAATGAATACGCACAAGACAGGTTCCCCGGCTCTCTTCGGAACCAAATACACGTTCCAGACATTGCAACATGGACAGCAACAGGTGTCGTTCCGAATCACTCCAGTCACGAACTGTAGTAGTTTGGTCCGTGATCAAGCCACGTTGTGATTGACCGACTTCTTGGATCATACGGCCCTTGGTTGGGCCCTGTTGCATTTCTACCTGCGACTCCATCATGTGCTGGAATTGTTTCGCCAAAATGGGCCATACGCTAGCCTTGAACCGGTCAGCCATAAAGTCACCACTGCAGTAAAAAATGTCGGCCACCAACTGGAGCAATCGCGACAAGAAGAAACGCTGCGTTGCAACATCTCTTTTCGCCCCTTCCGACTGCTGAGATTGGGAGACGATCAATAACGATGGAATTGCTCGGTACGTTTCCACCACGTAGTCCACTATTTTTGACAGCCGCGCTTTGATGGAAGGCCAGCTTGTGGCGACTTGTCGAAAGACGGCGTTTCGAATGTCAGCATCTTCCCCACCTCGATCCTTCTTTGAACAAAGCGCCAGAAATTGAAACCCCAACGACAACGTTTCGCACGCGCTAATTTGCACGCGCAAGCTTGAGTTCGATAACAGGTAGCACGCCCGAAAAATGACATTGGAGCTGAGCTGGATAGCGGCTTTCGTCTTCTCCATTTCCCCGTCCTCATTCAAAGCCTGAGCCGGCTTGCTTTCGGGAACGTCTGCGGGGTCGTTTCCGTCGCCGTCGTTTTCCTCATGAAATCCATCCGCTGGTGCCTTATGGAAAGCGCGTAACAACTCAAGCCAGGATCCTTCCCCTAGTAGGCCGATAGACGGGTTGTCATCTGTGCTGTTCAAATTCGACTCGTCCTTACTCGTTTCTTCGAACACGACCATGAGATAACGAAACAGACTGGAATACAACTTTGTTAGCCTCATCGTATCTTCTTCGGAAATAGCCCGATCCAAATGGAAGAAGTCCAAACGATCCATCAATGTATTCGCCAACTCAATCAGACTCGATACACCCGCCATGCTCGGACGAATAGCCCCATCATCGCTCCGAGCATCCGCAATCTCATTGAGAGTCCACGTCAAACACGAAACTACCCCCAGAGTCTCGAATACTTCCCCCTCCTGGGGGGTGATTGCTCCACCAGGGATTCGCAGCCGACTAAGCATTTCTGCGAATAAGTGCGCCGATTCTCTCTCGAGGAAGAAACCTAGTCGTGATAGGCCACAAGAGCTAGCCAGGCTCCCAATCGTTTCTCTGGCTGCCTGCTGTACAACACTATTGTTGCCGCTGTGCGCCCTTTCGGCACTAGGATACAATAGAAATCCGACCAGGTCTTCCGCGTCTTGCTCGAGTAGACTTGTCGTCACCGCCTGAAACTCAAGCGATAGAATCAAGACCGCAGCGATTCCCTCACGAATTTGCGGGCTTGGTGGAACCTGGCCATTCGTCCACGCTCGAATGTTCGGTTCTACCAACATTGGAAGAATGGACGAGGCTAACGACACTAAAATCTTGCGCCGTCGCTTTTGATCTTTTGCAGTCTCCGTTGCTAAAGGTGAAAACGATCCAATCAAAATCTAAAACCAAAATGTAAGTGAAACATACATGACATTCATCATCAAGATCGAGACAATGCCGTCATACCTTGGTGGCAACCACAATCCTCCCCGCCCACTCGAGCAAGATTGTCAAGTTGGGTTTGTCCCCACGAGTAGTCCAAGCTTCCAACATGTCCACCAAGAGTGCATCCACAGTAAAAGCACCCTGCTTTGGACCCATTGCCCTTCCCAACGCTTCCAGAACATTACCAGCAAGTTTTGCATTCTCCAAGTTCAATCGTCGAATGGGCAACTTAGACTGATAATGCTGGATTTCAAAACATTCTCCACGACTGCTATCTTTGACGGGCAGGGGTCTCGTCGGTTGACAGGTAGCCGAAGCATCCACCTCCATGAGTTCTATGGGATAAGATTCGATTCAAAGAAAGCCAGTTGTAGGTTAGCGACTTGTCAAAAATGATTTCCGCTCGCAGAATTATATACTTACGAATCAAGGGCTGGAAGGAAAACGTTGACGACGAGATTGTCAATTCCGTCCTGTTGTCGGTTTTACTGCTGCCGCTGTTGTTGTTGTTGTTGTTGTTGGATTGATTTAGCCGCAATACTGCCTCAATATAACCTTTTAAAAGTTGCAATTGCATCTTTAATTCCAACGTCTTGCCTCCTCGGGATAAAATCGGTAATTCCTCCATCAAGGATCGAATCTTGGAAATCCAATTCGCCGAATGTGTATCATTAGAATCCAGTTGGGTGCGTAAATGATCTTTCAACATGGCCTTGGCTGCTTCCGCCACTTGTTCTGGTACAAGTAACAAGAGATGACAAAATTCATGAGAAAAAACACCTCTATACTACTACTGAAACGAAAATACCAGCACTTACCATCGCCCATGTCATTTTGAAGAATCAAAGCACATTCCAGCGCTGCTTCGGGCAACGACGTGCCATTCCAACAGTGTGACGTCTCGACTAGGACAACATGACATAATTGAATTGCCTCGAGGCGTACCCTAACGGACTTGGAAGCCATGGCTTGTTTCATCAATATCAGTAGGGGCGTCACGGCACGCTGCTGGACGAGCGATATAAAGTTGGTAGACGACGACTCGTTGTTGTTGTTGGCTGATGACTTGGTGCTGCTGTTCGTCGTATTTGCACGCGTTGAAGCATCGACCTTTTGTGCCAAGAGCTGAAGATTTTGCATCATGTTTGCCACATTTGTAGTAGAAGTAGTAATATCCATTGACTTGGTAGCGGTGGCGTTTACTTGAGCTGATGCTGGACCGAGTAGTGAGATGGATAACAACTGCCGTGTACATTGTAAACAGGTACATTGCAGTTGAATGGATTGTCCCGTCGAAGCGTCATGACGAAGCGAGACTGTGCAACGATACAATGCCACGAGGACCCCCGGAAACATGGCCTGCCACGTTTCGGCATGTGCAATGTTTAGCAAGAGTGATTGCAAGACTTTTGCTGCCTCGATTCGAACCACCATTGACAACTCGCGACTATTGTTGGCTCCTTCCGCAATGACGGTCGTGGCACAATCCACCAAACGTACCACCAAACCTCCCTCCAAGACGGTATGCAAATCACCAGGGAACGACTCAATGAGTGGTTTCACGGCATGGAAAATAGCAATCAAGGTATTTGATCCATCGTCCAAGGATGTCTGTTTGTTGCTTTTCGTGGAAGAATCATTAGTATTCACTGTTCTTGGAATTCCTCGAGTCAGTGCCACTAGGAATTGGATACAATGTTTGGAACTCAACAAAACGGTGGGAACGGTAGAAGTAGTCGAGGGGGACTTGTCTGAAGGATGTATGGTTTGAACATAGACTTTTATGCATTCGGCAGTCGCCAATAACAGATTTCGGACATGACTCGTTGCCATTTGGTTGTTGCGTTCGTTCCAACAACGTTCCGAAATGGCAAAAATGGCCGTCAGTGGCAAAGAAACGTAATCTGCCATGACTACGAGACTTGGAGCAAAGACATGCCCCAACTGTTGGATTGCCTTTTGGAGTCGACCGAGGAACTGAATTTGTTGTTGAATGTTGGAGACCCACGCTTCCGTCACCACACCTTCTAGATCATCCTTGCTGGTCAGCGATTCTGACATTTGGCGAAAATCCGTCACCAACGGCAACAGTTGCTTCAAGATTGGATCCAGTTGCACAAAGACAACTTGTGATTGACCCCGTGTGGGAAGATTCTCCACCGTAGATGGATGATGAGAAGAAGTCATCCTTGCGTTCCCTGGAATCACAGCTTCTCCCTGGGAATGTCATCGGCGACTCATTCCTTTCGGCTCGCCTGTTTTGCGGTAGTAGAACACAAGGCCTCAATACACGAGTTGTGCTCTCAGAAAGATGACAATGAACAATATTATTGTAGTACGCTCTCAGCAGGCAGGCAGAGAAATGTAAAATGAACCCGCCTCACACCCCTACTGTACTTTGTGGTCCTCATAGCACGGACCGTCCTCTCGCCACCACGCAGCGGCCGCCATGGTCGGGAGAGGCACGACGATCGTTCTGGCAGATGGCGAACGGTAATGTCGTGTGAGACAAATTTACATAACAACACACGTTCGAAGGCGAACACTGATGGAGACGGTCGTCGGTTAGACCTTGTGGTCAAAATAGTCGAAGATCCAAAAAATCGATCCACCAAAAATCCCACCACCATCGTCACCCACACCCCATTTCCATCTCCCGACCGCCACTCTTTTTTTGCCTCTATCGTCTCACCCATGGCAGATTTTTTTGCTCGCCGATAACCATCCTCGAGTCTGGACTGATGATCGTCTCTATCGTCGGCGCTTGATCAGTGCCATGGTGAGCGCCCGAACAACAACCACCACGATTCCGATGACACGATCCAAGAGTTTTGTTCGTCGTCGTCCGATTGTGTCGTTTGCAGTATTCACCATCTTTGTTGCCGTATACCAGTTTCCACTCCTGTCGGTTCCCCTCGAGACTACATCTCTGGAACAAGGTGGCAAAGCAACACAAAAGTTCGATTCCTTTTCGGGCCAGAGTCACTGGTGGTGGGACGAGTATGTCGATAAAGTCGCGCAAGCCTTTCAGCCGTGGAATAGGACGAATTGGTGTCACATCGATGCACAACAATCGGCAAGATTGGAAAAGAGAGCTCATGAATATGGATCGAAACAACAACTGTCCTCAACTCGAGTACTGCAAGGCCTGATGCTCGCCAAAGTCCACAAGGCAGCGTCTACCACTTCGGCAGGCGTGACGCTTCGTATCGCCCATCGCGTGGCTTACCGACGTTTGACCGCCCAGAACATGACGATCCACCCCTACGTGGCTCCCATGTGCCAGGCCCATTTCTTTCATGACTTTACGACTCATAACTACCATTCCAAGAGAAATTTCGATCAAAGTTTTCTCTGGGGTACAGTGCGGCTACCGCATTCTCGATCCGAATCAGCGTTCTACTACTACGTTCCTCCTCAGCACTATGATGATGATGCAAAACATTTAGAGTTTCTAGCTCGTTCAAGAGGGCATCAAGTTCGATTACTGCGAAAGCGAAGTCGAGGTCTCTACGAAATGGGTGGTCATTTGTGGAAGGATCAACAGGCATTCGACAATAGCATTGAAAACAACAACAACAACAACAACAACAACATGGGCGTTCCAAGCAACTCCATGATTCAAAACCACCCCGACAAGCTAGCATACCAACACATTCTGAAAGAGATTTTGGAGTTTTATGACTTTATTGCCGTAACGGAGCGCTGGGCGGAATCTATGGCCGTCTTGAAACTTCTCTTGCCAGAAGTTCAGTACTCCGATTTAATTGTTCTCCGGGTCAAAGAAAGCGGCACATATGTACCAACGAGTCAAACGGAATGCAAGTTTGTTCCAAAGCCACCATTGACGCCTCATCCAACAGTACAAACGTATTTGAACACTGATTTTCGAGCGACCAATCCAGACTATCTTTTGTATGCGGCGGTCAATCGCTCCCTGGACCTGACGATCGACAAGCTTGGGCGGGACCTTGTGGAGGATGGTGTGAAGCAGATTGAGTATTTGCAGGCGCTTGCTCAAGACAGGTGTCAAGATCAGATTGTGGGTGCGTGCACGGATACTGGCCGTCTGCGCCCCCATTCGGAACGAAATTGTTACGTGAAAGACTTTGCTTGCGCTCATCGCTGTTTGGATCGTGTGCTACCGTAATTTACGATGCAGCGGATAGCAATGATCACAAGCTACTAGAAGTACATTCCCTTCCGAAGAAGAGCGTTGGTCCAAGGAAAGTATGGCAGAGACACCCTGAAGATTCTGGCATCTATTTGACTTTGACACGAAGAAACGAGTCTGTTGTGTTTGATTGGGTGGTAAGATAGTAGAGTGAAATTGCAATGCAGGCACCATTCTCTATTATGCGACTGCCTCCTCCTCCTCATTATTCTCGCCAGTACTGCCATTCAGAGCACGCTGGCGCAATATTTCTTCATCATCCTTGAGTGCCTTTCGATTCCTATACACGAAATAGCTTCCGAAACACGTCAGAATCACAGATCCCACGATCCCCACCAGAGCAGCGATCTGACCCATTTGACTACTGTTCATTTGGTCCTCCAGTTCCACACTTGGATCTTCGAGTTGATAACATTCATCGATGCTTGAGCATTCATAGTAGTCAGACAAATCTTCCGCTGGTCCACTCGGGGCCCAACACTCCACCTTTGTTTGCGGTGAAATGACTTCACCAGCTTCGTTTGCCAAGATCCCAACATAATGGTTCTCCCCATGAAAGTTTTCAGGACCACAAATGTCACATAGAGTAGTGCACGCAATCGAGAAGAATGGCGTCGACACAAAGGTCTCATTGTTGTGGGGACTGTCTTCATCCACCACGACCCGCACATTGTACTCGTACTTTTCTTTACAAAGGTGATTCAGACGATCCAATGATTCCTCAACAACACTATAGGATGCAGTGCTCTCAATATGGCAGGCTTCCTCTCCCAGCGAGACAAAGTCGTCCAGACTGGCCCCCTCGTAGTTTGATTTATCCACCCAGGACATAGTTCCAACCGCCAGAGCTCCAATCAGCAGCAACAGCGCCAGGGACAAAGTTCCACCGACAATCAGCTTGTCAAAGGGCGGCGGATCCCCGACTTGTCGTTTGACTCGCCAGTTATCCTTCATATTTGTGTGATTAACGATCCAAGGTATGCTCGTAGCGGTAGTGCGTGGCACGCTCGTTGTCTTTTCTGGCACTGCCACTGGCACGGCCTTGGCTGTGCTTCCCGACTCGTTATGTGCTGCATCCTCCATTGTTGTTGTCTCGAATCTTCCAATAGGCAGTGTATGCTACTATCTTTCATGCCCAATCATTGACTGTAACGATAGAAGATGTGCAACATGCTGCGGTGGCCCATCCGTCGATGAAGCATCGTGTTATTTTACTTCACTTTTTTCTTTCTTGGTGGAATTTCGTGCCAAGTTCCGTTCAAAATACGGAAGAATGATCCAAAAGGTGGGGGCCGGCGCATTCCGCGCCATTCATCGACTTCATCGACTAACGATGGGAGCTCTCACACGCACTTTACTTAGCGGTTGAGATGACCACGTCATTCCGACGATGATTTCAATCGAAAAAAAGTGCCGCCGAAGAGTCGAATCGAAACTTGATGGAAACGTTCTACCCCGGCAAGGAAAAAACAAAACATCGTTTCCGTTCACATTCAAATACCACTTTCAGCTGTCAAGAGCCTTAATACTCGTGATGTTAGGGAGGATGCTTCGTCTCAGTTTGCTGTTTTTATTGGCATTCACTCCGCCGAATGTCAGTGCGTTTTCCCTCGCGTTCCCCGTGGCGACGACGCTCGGCAGGTCCGATTCGATTCGATCTTCGACGTCATTGTGGTCGACAACTAGTCAAGGTTCCGACGCTTCTACTATGCCAACGCCCGCAAATCCTCCTTTGGCAAAAGTAGACAAGTTGACTTCTCTGGATGACTTTCTAAACTACATTGATGGGGCCCCAACAGATTCTCTGGTGGTTGTCAAGTTTTATGCCAACAGCTGCCCATTGTGCAAGCGCATTGAAATAAAATACAAGAAAATGTCACGTTTCTATTCCACGGCCCCTATCCAATTTGCCGAAATTGAAAAGACGGCCCACCCCGAACTCTTTCCTACCTTGGGCGTGGACACGTATCCGTTCGTTCAGATCTATCGCAATGGCCAATGTGTGGCGGCCCATGGGACAGAAAGTGACACGACCTTCGAACCTATTGTGAATGATACGATTCAACAATTATTGACAATACGCCCCGAAAATTGGGAGGTCTTTTTGGAAGTCTTTGCATCGCCGATTCAAGCGAATACTGAAAAGATGGATCGACTGCGAGCCATGAAGATGACGGAGGTGCAGGGATAATGAAGGTGTCCAATACAAACATACAACTGGACTCAATGAAACATTTTTTGTCTCCAACAAGAGACCGGATGAAACTTGCAATTGCGATCGCTTCAAGAGAAAGCTGTTGGCCCACAACAACAAATCTGCTACCGCATCAAAGAACTCATGAAAAATGAATTTAAAAGAGCCCCAGACAAAAACTCTAATATTACCGACAACTTGTCGTGCATTCATATTCTCTTCTAGCTAGACTCCGATGGCTTTGGTAGTGAATATAGCACGATATTCTTGGCTGTATCGGTGAAGTAAAATGGCAATTTATCCTCGATTGCCTGGTACTTTGTCTTTAGATAGTGAACAAGACCCAAATAGTCTCTCACTCGGTCTCCACTTGGAGTTTGGCGGTGAGGAAATGATTTGGGATAGACGCAGCAAGGAACAATACAGTAGGGAACACCAAGTAACACCGCCAGGTCTATTGCAGGATCGGTAGCAGAGTCTGGGTGAAAGCCGACTACCAATTTGGTGGATAGTATGATCTCTAGAGCCACAGTGGCATCTTCAATCACTTTCCCACTGGTATTGTTGGGCTCTTCCTTGTATCCCAAAGTATGCGTCTCCAACGCCCGCTTCATTGCTCGCACCCAGTATTCTTCCCAGCGGATCATGTCCTGATCGTTTTGGTAGGCTGATACTGCCGACACCAAGTATTCGTCTACCAGCAGCCTCAAGTGCCTTGGTGGCTTGAATTCGTCTTTTCCCTCTAGTTTGGGTAGGACTGCGGCTAATGGTTGATACGTCAATAGTCCCGGTATAGCACGTTCTTTTGCTTGATCGGGGTTGTCCCTCAAATACTGAATGGACCGTAGAATATGTTTGCTCTGCGTCACTCGAGGATCTACGACGATTGATTCCAAGCCGTCCACATTCTGTAGCAGCCAGCTCAAGTCTCCCTTGCCACCCGCCACATCCAAAATTACGCCATCGTTCAAAAGATAATCGCCATAGGTTTGGTGTAGAAATTCTCGAAAGACATAGACTCGGTTTTTACGAGACCCCGCTCGAACGCTTGGCAACAATGGTGATGACGGGTCCAAATCATCATCAGCGAGGGGTGGACTCTGCATTGTGTTTCGTCAAGCCATTATCCATCGTTGAATATTGCAACTTCCAATGCCATTGCAATCAAGAATAATGACGACGGCATCATTTTTTGGCGCCGCTTTTTCATCGCTATCTCAAATATCGCGCAGTGTGTTCTCAGTTCGTGTGTGGAGTACAAAGCCTCCGCTGTCTGTACTCCACCCGTGGAAGATCTTGTTTTGCGCGAAACCTCGCGCGAGGACCTAAACGATTCGACTGACTCGAAGGACTTCGGGACGCATGCCGTCGTGGTGTCTACTTGTGGTTTTCAGCAGAATCCTTGCACTATATTGCTTCATCTTTCACAGCAGTTGAAAATTCTAGTGGTGTAGCCCAGAGATGGCGCCCGTCAGTATACCGGGAATGGCCTAGGCTTGTCCAAAACAATAGCGCTGTTTGTCCAATAGTCGAGTAGT
This sequence comes from Nitzschia sp. DOCU1, assembly GCA_951394045.1. Classification (NCBI taxonomy): domain Eukaryota; phylum Bacillariophyta; class Bacillariophyceae; order Bacillariales; family Bacillariaceae; genus Nitzschia; species Nitzschia sp. DOCU1. Next base: position 739,999 of record OX595996.1, on the reverse strand, counting down.
TTGGGTCGCCCCAGTGCGTCGGCGACAATGGATCCACCAGCGCTGGGTACATCATGGCTACCACGCGATGCTTCATTTCCTGGGGTAGGTCATCTTGGGAATAAAATGCTACCGGCGTGCTCCAAACTATAAGATCAGAACTAAGGCTGTACAAGAAACTGGGACGCTCAAGACATCCAAGGATAGACACGAAAGCTTCCAGGTAGGTACTCCAGGAAAGACTCAGCGCAGCACAGTCCGTGGGAAGATTTGTAACTTGACAAATGTGACTAGAAACATCCACAATGTCACTCTGGTAGGGGTCCGTGCCAAGAATCGCGCTGTAGCTGGTCCCATTCCATCCTCTCCACGACTTTGGATCTAGCAACGCCCGCGTTCGAGCCACACATGTACCCGCTGCCTGAGCGCCGACGGCATTCCGGTTCCACAAGGCCACATAAAAGTATCCATCATCAAGTGAAATAATATTGCTCGGATCGCCCCATCCTGACGCCATCTGACTCGCATTGTATCGATAGGGTACCGAAGCCACCAAGTGGTTTGGCGGAGTCGCCGCGTGTTGCCAGCTCTGACCTTGATCATAGGAGACGGCTAGACCGATGGAAACGGTCCAGCAACGAGGATAGATTCCAAGAGGACAATTGCTTCCGAAATTATTTCCAGGGTATTCCGTGTGAATCAACGAAACGACAGTGTCGTTTTCTGGAAACGAAAAGGTCGAATCCAAAAACTCGTTACCAGCAAAATGAGACGGATAAGGGTCGCCTGTCTTCTTCCAAATAATTTGACAACTTCTTGTCAAGTTGGTTATTGTTTCACCTGTCATTTCCCGCACAGTCGTACTGCCACAAATGATACGAACGCCTTCTGCCGTAGAAAAGATACGCGGAGGAATATCTGGCACATCAATCGCACCACATTTGTTCCAAGTATCCACCGAACTCCACACATTGATTGGATCCCCAGTTGGACGAATCGTAAAGGACAAATCTACCTGTAATGAAGGAACGACAAGCGCCAGAAGAAGGGAAAGAGGTGGTTTCATTTGAAGTCTGTATCTTTCACTCCTTTTGGGGCATCGCGTTTTTGCCCATATCCAAAACGACGGCGATATGGGATGGCGCGCGCCATAAATATGACAACATATGTCACAGCGTATGTACCATTAGTAACTAAGTCTAAAACGACGGTAGTCCGAAAAGCCCGCGAAAAAAGACACGGAACAAAAAGATTGAGCAATGACAATGAAACGAGGGCATTCGGGGACATTAGTACTTCATACTTTGCGTTACCTCGTTCCCATTATTACTCGACTTTGCTTGCTCAATGGACAACATGTCAGTTTCTAGCGATGATTCAGAAGTAGAGTCGGTGGTCAACGAACGGGGCGTATTCATGCTTGGCTCCAGAGACACCGAGCTGCAAATTGTGAACAAATTGCAGCAACTTCGCAAAGAAAATTGTCCAACTGAAATCGATTTTATCGTTGAAGGCATCGTGTGGACAGGGCGTATTGCATCAGAAATGATTCAGACCTTTGAGCACTATGCCAGTTCCACTTTGCAATGGAATGAAGGAATCTTTGCGGATTCCGATGAATCCGAGCCATTTTTCGGGGTGGTAGAAACTGCCGCCAAGCTCAAACTGTTTCGCCAATTGAGATTTTCTAATATTCCGGGCCTGAGCCTGACCACTAGACTTGCATTTGCACTTGCATCAGTTTTTCGGGAAGGGGGGCTTCGCGGTCTGAAGGGGGTCATTCTCTGCAATTTTGAGATTTCAGCAAACGCAATGGCTGTTCTGGCCACAGGGCTGGCGACGACCGGGCAAACTGTTGGGTTGAGCAACTTGGTCTTCATAGACTGTCCATTCATTGGAAGGGATGAAAGTGGAGGGTTAATGGGCGCCCCCGAATACCTGGCTGCCGGACTGGCCTCCAACACAACCTTGAAGAAGTTGGAACTTTCCGATTGCCTGTTGAATGATTCCTCGTTGGCGGGCATTGTTGGAACTATTTCCAGTCATCAGTCATTGGAAGCACTGCTATTAGGCAGTTGTGAATACGGAAGAAACACACTACAATCCATTCATCGGTGGTTGAGGTCAGACGGTTGTCGGCTTAGGGAACTGGAGATGGATGGTTGCTACGAGAGTGATGATCAATCTGAGAGCTCTGGTGAATCAGAGCTCACATTGAACGTTGTACAACTCTTTCTGCAAGATCTGCAGCAAAATACCTCTCTGGAATCGCTCTCTTTTAGGCAACATTCTGATGTCAAAGAGCAAGACATCAACTTGCTCCTTCGAAGCCTGGGGAAGCTCCCCAGCCTCAAATCCCTAGACATTTCGGGGAACGAGTTGGAAGAGCTTGCATCTCTAGCTGTGAACATTACCAACACAGTGCCAGCACATCGATTGCGGAGCCTAAATCTCAACAATACTAATATCTTTAGGGATGATCGTCCCATGGAGGAATCAACCTTCAAATTCTTGGATGATGCCTTTCCAGAATTGGGCTACCTGGGGAGTGATTTTGAGGATGCGATTACAAATGGTATCCTACCGTCCAGCCTAGTGCTGAAACTGGATCGTAACCGCTGCTTTGGGCCTTTACAGCGTCGTGCAATGATACCACTTTCGGTTTGGCCATTGGTCATGGCCAAGGCGAATAAGGATCGAGTTCTAATAAACGAACCATCCCGAAGAGGGACAATGTTATACGAGATGCTTCAAGGCCCTGCCTTTGGAGGAAGAGGAGCCGTGTAACAGAGTTCATATTTTGCTTGGTAGATGTAGTCTCCCACTGTAATAGTACCCTACTTACTGTGCGTAGTGGTGTAAGTCTCCGCTCGGACACACGACGACGATGCTACCATATCCCAGACCGACTCAAAAAGTAGGGTCGATACAGGTTGTCAAGGTAGTTGCCAACGCCATGGTGTGTACTATACACTGTTTAACTATGGCGAAAGGAATACTGGATTACCGTCAGGGGCCACATACTTTCATTCTAGAAGCAACAATCATCCACAGCACTTCAGTGGAAGGCGAGTGATATTGATGGTGCCTGTAGAGAATACAAGACTCACAAACATTCTTATCTGTAAACCACCGAATCATTCCGGGCCTGACGATACTTCTTTGCCAGTGGAGTCCCTTCCACGATTTCTATGGCCTTGTCGTAGATCCGCCTGAGTTCTGCTTTGTTGCACTGCTCTATCTCCAAGCACTTGTCAATAAACGCTGTCAGGTAATTCTCATTTGTGTCGTTTCTTTGAACCGTCGACTGAAACAGTACTGTGTGGTAAATTCTTCGGGCCGCCTTGAGTCCAAACTGGCTTGTAGCGCGAGTCAAGTATTGTAGATAGGCGTGCGCAACACTCTCCAAACCAAACCAATAGTCCATGACGTCCTCCACGACGATGTTCCAGGAAGTTGGCGCCAGCATGAGAATTTGCTGGAACGTCGCATGCAACGAGCTACTTTCGAGTTCTTGAGGGTGAAGGAGGCAACCAAAATATTGCAAAAGAACGTGTAAATAGTCAGGTCGATCCATGGGGATCTTTTGCATCCCCTTCTTGAGTATACGCCTTGTTGCGGGTTCATCTTCCGTGCACAGACTGGCCCACCGTATCCAAACACTAGCTGGGGCAGCATCTTTACCGTCCGAACACTTGGTGCAAAATCTTTCGAGGACGGCCACCGCCTTGCCCTCTTCCCCTCTGGAAATGTAATATTCAGCTTGTTCCAAAGCCAAGTCGGGAGATTCCGTTTGGTCTGCGCTTTGTTCTAGAATGTGGTCAATCAACTCTTGAGCGTGCACCACGGCATTCGTTTGGCGTTGCAGTTCTTGTTCGTCGTGATACCGTTGAGCAAAACGGAAAGCCTGCAACTTCATCTCTTGACTGCCAACGGTTTCAATGCCCTCTTCCAGGACTGCGATGACTGGATCCTTTTGTCTGGCCTTTTTCGTTGGTCGTTTCTTCTTTTGCGATAATCCTTCATCTTCGTCGCCGCCCTCGCGCAACTGATTTTGCATCTTTTCCGCTTCGTATATCGCCCGAGCAATCCATGCTTCTGGATGCGATCCGAATTCTCGCTGCAACGGTTCTTGAATTGAGTCCATGAGCTCTTGAGTGTCGGGAAAGCGGCGGCAGGTATCCAAAAAGCGCAACCGAAAGGAAATCGAATCAGGAATTGCTTTGATAGCATTCTTATACACAATTGCAGCAATCTTGTAGTATCGATCCTTGTCTTCATTGTCATCCTTGTCCTCCACCTCTTCAACTTTGCCGCCTCCCTTGATCAAAATTTGACGGCGACCCTTCAGCGTCTGCGCATAATGCATCTCCAGCGAAAAGTACTCGACCCAAACGTCCTGGGCATTCGGCAGGATACGCAATGCACGTTGGAGCAAAATGCGAGCGTTTCGAATGCTCTTGAGCGGCCCGAAGAATTCATGAGAAGCTGCTTCAATCCACAATCCTGCTTGTCGAGGAAACAATTGCAAGGCCCCAGCATAGACTTTGCCCAAACGCGTCCAAGCCAGTTGCTTCTTGCAAAAGTCTACATGCAAGAGATGCAAACTGAGGTCCGACCGAAACTTGCGAATAGCTCGTGTAAACAGTAGATGAATATGTTGTTGGATGTGAACGTCGCCGATATGCTGCTCTTCCTTTTTCTTGGCGCCTGTGGTCTTTTCTGGATCGGCGTTGTCGTCAGCGCTGGCGTTTTCTTGACTCTTTCGGTGATCTCGTTTTCGTTGTTCAGTACGTAGTTTCCGAAGTTCTTCCAACATTTCTTCAGCCTCAATGTAACGCAGGAAATCTGCCTTGCGGGCAACCCGACGCCTTAAGAGATATTCCGATTCTCGGCGTCGCGCCACAATTGCCTTGATTTCGCTTTCCGTGAAGATGTTGCGGTCCATCAAGTCCCGCAAGGGGGCGACCATTTGGTCGAGGGCTGCCTGGACTTGCTCCGCCATGTTTGAAGCCTGTTAATAGATCTAGTATAACGTGAAAAAGGTAAATGAAAACGACAAACGAGTACGAGTACGAGTATGAATGAGATACTGATCCCATCGTCGTCCATTCCAATGGAAAACCTCGAAGATTTTTTGGTTGGCAGTGAGATGTGCGCCCGTCCATCGTACGGCATGCCAAAAGTAGTCCAATCATTCAATTGATCCACGGCGGGCGGAGTGAGGATTTCCCGCCGACATCTTTTAACCGATTCACATACAAATCAACGGTCGAAATCCATCGCCGTTCTCGCAAAACTGGCGACATGGCGGGACAGCTGCCTCAGGGATGTAAAGTATTCTGGCAGAAGTTCCAGCCAATCATTTCATATTAATGGTGTCTTAATAGTGTCCTCGTGCCTAATCGGAAGACCTTCAAATATTAACACGACACAATTAAATTCATACATAGATTCAAAGTCGAGCAAGGCATGCTTTTCCCTCCACAAAAGGGTGCCCACAACGAAAACAAATGCACCCATTTCCCATTGCGACTGTCACATTGATTGAGATTCCGTAATGAACGAGATGATGACAGCGGCTACTACTTCAACAAGATGCATCATCAACCCTTACCTGAGGCCACCACGGCTTCCTCTTTCACAAAATGGTGTTGCTGCAGCTACTACTGCTATCGACAACACTGTAGTAACTGCGGCAGCGACAATGGGCATCCAATCGCAGAAACGAATTGGTGCGAATGCCAAGGCAAGGAAAAAAGCATCACGGTTCAAAGCAAAACACGGGCGGCAATACGCAATTGATGGTGGATTGGCCTTTGATCCAGTTCTCCACTGCATCATTTGTAAGACGAAGGCGTTCAATGCACGCCTTGATTCCAAGCCAAAACTACGTATCCCAAAGCGGCCGCACCACAGGCTGTGTTCAAAGAATCGCAGGACGAAGGGACTTTCGGAGCAAACTGTGTTTGTGGAACGAGAAGCAGCCCGCAATCTACAGCTAAATCGTGCTGCCGTCGCCAGTACCAGTACAGGTAGTAATCGCACTACTAGTGGATTCTGTGGCTTCTTTGCAAAAAGAGAAACAGGGCGAAAGATGGTTCATTCTTCACCATTGCGTATGGCAAAGAGTCTTGCAAATCCCACAAATCTTCGCCGCGAAGTCGATTCTAGGATTAGTAAATTCAAGAAGGGCGAAGAATATCAGTGGCTTAGTGCTAAGAAATACCCACCAGCAGTTGGGCTGCTTGCCGACTACATTTGCTCCGTCATCGAGCACAAGAAGCCGGCAGACACTAGCATTCCTGTCCCTGAGACAATCAAGGCACTTGAAGCGATGGAGACCTATCGCCACTTCTTCCAACCTGGTTCGTTGGAATTCAAATTTCCAAAAGAAGTCAACGAGCAGAATGACGACCCCAGCCCTTACTACCATGCTCTTGAAGGCACTTCCATCTTGCACATCGACTGGAAGGTTGCCTATCCCTCTGCTAAACTATTGTGCTACAACTGCAAGCTTGCAAGTGGTGCAAATACTTTTCTAGTTCATGACAGGACGAACTTTTCAAAAAATCAGACGCTCTTCCCGGTGTTTACTACTGGACGCCCAATGTGGTGCATCGTCATGAGGTACCGGTGCAATGCATGCAAGACATGCTACTCTGCAAATGATGGCCGTCTCCTATCCCTCCTGGATCCTGATGTGGCAGCAGCATACCCTGTCAGTCCGATATATGCGTCCCCAATTGCACACCAGTTCCAGTTTAATGAAGAGTTGACCGACTATTTGGAAGCCCTCATGAAGACTTACGCCAATGGGAAAATGGTGAGTGAAACGATGTACACCAATATGGGAAAGACATTCACAAGAGTGGCACGCACATACTTTGCAAGGTCACCAAAAATCCCTTTCATTTCATACGAGGAATTCCATGGCTCAATGGTGCCCCCGGCTGGCACTGCCATTCGACAATACTATGAAGCAGCCCAACGAAGTCCCCTGACACCGTATGGATACTCCCATTATGATCGTTTCAAACGGGAGCTGCAGAGTGTGACGTTGAAAAAAGGAGATAAGGTGGCGTTTGACCACACGTTCGCCACAGTGAAAAACTTCAATGTGCCGGGTGGAAAGGCTCTGTTCACGGCGTGCAAGGGGTCGACAAAAGAGATTGTGACTTTAGCTATTGTTCCATCGACAGGAGCAAACGAGATTTCCCACCTCATGCTCGAAAGCTGCCAGAAACGAGCAGAGTTCTCACCAAGCGAAGTATATACCGACACTTGCCCTCACAATGATGCATTCTGGAGGCGGATATTTGGTGACATCGACTTCAAGCTCGGACTTTATCACTTTCTCCATCGGATAATTGACACTCTTGATTCTAAAAGCGGCGTATACTGGAAGTGTCTTGTTGCCCTGAAGAATGCCGTATATTCGTATGAATACAAGGACGAGGCTGGGTTGCTCCATGCTCTCAAGAGTGGATTATTTTCAAAGGACAATCACAAATACACCGACGATGAAGTTCGTGACCTCCGGCACTCAAAGCGATGGAAAGAGCGATGCGGTGAATATCTGCGAAAAAACATTTTGCCCGGTGCAGTCATCACAGCCCGCCTCACAAGTTGGATTGTTGAGTTTAAAAATGATTGCGACGAACTTGGCCGACCAGTCTTCACCAAAAATACAGAAAAGGTGGCACATGAACAGCTTAACAAGGCTAGATTTGTTGGCGATACTCCAGGCGAGACATACTATGATGAGATTCCAGCTGGACCTCGCAGCTCCCACCAACTCTCAAAGTGGCGATCCCATAGACCTGAGACAGCGCTTGAAAAGTGGCATGAACTTGCAGCACACTACGCCAATACCGGTATGAACAGAGGGCTTGCTGATGTTCTTACTCTTGGAGGAACTTGTGAACACAACGTCAAGCAGCGTTGGAAGTATGAAGTTAACCAGCAGCGTCTCAAAGGAAATTGGCCAAGCGGACCAGCTGGATTTGCTGATTTGCCCCGCTACTATGATCACACCATGCTTCATCACTTGAACGAGCTTGCAAGAAAGTGTGGATTTAGCCTGATGTTTGGCAATGTCCGAGTTCCAAAAGAAGACAATGGTGAAGTTTTTTTGTCCGAGTATTTTGAGGCACAAGCCAGGCGAAATGCCACAGTCGGTCAAGATCCAGCTACCAAGTTGTGCAAGTGCTCGGCTTGCGCTTCGTTCGTTGCATCTCGTTGCTTGGCCCCGCAGGAAAAAGAAGCACTGGTTGGTTGTTGCTTGGCCCTGCAGGAAAAAGAAGTACCGGTTGCACAACAAGCACTGCCACCCTCCCCTCCCCTTGAGCAAATTCACCCCGCTCCCACCCAGCAGCAAATTCCACTGGCACAAGCCGTAGTAGTGCCATGCCCATCATGGCTCGTTCATTACCCACCGATGGGGATGATGACACATTGGCGACCGAGGCCGGACAATTGTTGTTACAAAGTTGGTCCTCGTTATTTTTGTTCCACATATTCCGTATATCTGCAACGAAAGGAAGATGGGGCAGTTGTTCGTGGCAAGCCGCCGCATGACAACAACTGCCCTGTCCGATGCAAAGTTTGATAGTCCATATTTAAAGTATCTACATAGCTTGAATAATCTATTACCCTTAGTAAGACTCGCTTGCCGATCGCAAGACTCATCGTCGTTTGCCAATTCTGCATTTTGTCGACGGAGGTGCGCCGACGTATGATGTTTTCAAAATCCTGCGCGCCCTTTTTCGTTGCCGCCAGGCGTCGCTGTAAAGACAGTCTTATTGAAAGAAATAATTATCGACGTTCTGATTTGCTTAGAAGTTTTCCCCTGTCGCGCCCCCATCCTACATTAAAGTCTATATATATGAGAATGTCGTAGGCCGGGTCCATTCGGAGTATGCATGCCGTGACCATGTGTTCTTCGCGGGGAATCCGGTGTGGGGAATCCTTGCGTCTCCCTTCTTTTTTTTCCTTTTCCCTTTCTTTTTTTCCCCTCCGCTTCCGCCCTTTCCCCCCCCATTATCTGCCTCAGGGATGTAAAGTATTCTGGCAGAAGTTCCAGCCAATCATTTCATATTAATGGTGTCTTAATAGTGTCCTCGTGCCTAATCGGAAGACCTTCAAATATTAACACGACACAATTAAATTCATACATAGATTCAAAGTCGAGCAAGGCATGCTTTTCCCTCCACAAAAGGGTGCCCACAACGAAAACAAATGCACCCATTTCCCATTGCGACTGTCACATTGATTGAGATTCCGTAATGAACGAGATGATGACAGCGGCTACTACTTCAACAAGATGCATCATCAACCCTTACCTGAGGCCACCACGGCTTCCTCTTTCACAAAATGGTGTTGCTGCAGCTACTACTGCTATCGACAACACTGTAGTAACTGCGGCAGCGACAATGGGCATCCAATCGCAGAAACGAATTGGTGCGAATGCCAAGGCAAGGAAAAAAGCATCACGGTTCAAAGCAAAACACGGGCGGCAATACGCAATTGATGGTGGATTGGCCTTTGATCCAGTTCTCCACTGCATCATTTGTAAGACGAAGGCGTTCAATGCACGCCTTGATTCCAAGCCAAAACTACGTATCCCAAAGCGGCCGCACCACAGGCTGTGTTCAAAGAATCGCAGGACGAAGGGACTTTCGGAGCAAACTGTGTTTGTGGAACGAGAAGCAGCCCGCAATCTACAGCTAAATCGTGCTGCCGTCGCCAGTACCAGTACAGGTAGTAATCGCACTACTAGTGGATTCTGTGGCTTCTTTGCAAAAAGAGAAACAGGGCGAAAGATGGTTCATTCTTCACCATTGCGTATGGCAAAGAGTCTTGCAAATCCCACAAATCTTCGCCGCGAAGTCGATTCTAGGATTAGTAAATTCAAGAAGGGCGAAGAATATCAGTGGCTTAGTGCTAAGAAATACCCACCAGCAGTTGGGCTGCTTGCCGACTACATTTGCTCCGTCATCGAGCACAAGAAGCCGGCAGACACTAGCATTCCTGTCCCTGAGACAATCAAGGCACTTGAAGCGATGGAGACCTATCGCCACTTCTTCCAACCTGGTTCGTTGGAATTCAAATTTCCAAAAGAAGTCAACGAGCAGAATGACGACCCCAGCCCTTACTACCATGCTCTTGAAGGCACTTCCATCTTGCACATCGACTGGAAGGTTGCCTATCCCTCTGCTAAACTATTGTGCTACAACTGCAAGCTTGCAAGTGGTGCAAATACTTTTCTAGTTCATGACAGGACGAACTTTTCAAAAAATCAGACGCTCTTCCCGGTGTTTACTACTGGACGCCCAATGTGGTGCATCGTCATGAGGTACCGGTGCAATGCATGCAAGACATGCTACTCTGCAAATGATGGCCGTCTCCTATCCCTCCTGGATCCTGATGTGGCAGCAGCATACCCTGTCAGTCCGATATATGCGTCCCCAATTGCACACCAGTTCCAGTTTAATGAAGAGTTGACCGACTATTTGGAAGCCCTCATGAAGACTTACGCCAATGGGAAAATGGTGAGTGAAACGATGTACACCAATATGGGAAAGACATTCACAAGAGTGGCACGCACATACTTTGCAAGGTCACCAAAAATCCCTTTCATTTCATACGAGGAATTCCATGGCTCAATGGTGCCCCCGGCTGGCACTGCCATTCGACAATACTATGAAGCAGCCCAACGAAGTCCCCTGACACCGTATGGATACTCCCATTATGATCGTTTCAAACGGGAGCTGCAGAGTGTGACGTTGAAAAAAGGAGATAAGGTGGCGTTTGACCACACGTTCGCCACAGTGAAAAACTTCAATGTGCCGGGTGGAAAGGCTCTGTTCACGGCGTGCAAGGGGTCGACAAAAGAGATTGTGACTTTAGCTATTGTTCCATCGACAGGAGCAAACGAGATTTCCCACCTCATGCTCGAAAGCTGCCAGAAACGAGCAGAGTTCTCACCAAGCGAAGTATATACCGACACTTGCCCTCACAATGATGCATTCTGGAGGCGGATATTTGGTGACATCGACTTCAAGCTCGGACTTTATCACTTTCTCCATCGGATAATTGACACTCTTGATTCTAAAAGCGGCGTATACTGGAAGTGTCTTGTTGCCCTGAAGAATGCCGTATATTCGTATGAATACAAGGACGAGGCTGGGTTGCTCCATGCTCTCAAGAGTGGATTATTTTCAAAGGACAATCACAAATACACCGACGATGAAGTTCGTGACCTCCGGCACTCAAAGCGATGGAAAGAGCGATGCGGTGAATATCTGCGAAAAAACATTTTGCCCGGTGCAGTCATCACAGCCCGCCTCACAAGTTGGATTGTTGAGTTTAAAAATGATTGCGACGAACTTGGCCGACCAGTCTTCACCAAAAATACAGAAAAGGTGGCACATGAACAGCTTAACAAGGCTAGATTTGTTGGCGATACTCCAGGCGAGACATACTATGATGAGATTCCAGCTGGACCTCGCAGCTCCCACCAACTCTCAAAGTGGCGATCCCATAGACCTGAGACAGCGCTTGAAAAGTGGCATGAACTTGCAGCACACTACGCCAATACCGGTATGAACAGAGGGCTTGCTGATGTTCTTACTCTTGGAGGAACTTGTGAACACAACGTCAAGCAGCGTTGGAAGTATGAAGTTAACCAGCAGCGTCTCAAAGGAAATTGGCCAAGCGGACCAGCTGGATTTGCTGATTTGCCCCGCTACTATGATCACACCATGCTTCATCACTTGAACGAGCTTGCAAGAAAGTGTGGATTTAGCCTGATGTTTGGCAATGTCCGAGTTCCAAAAGAAGACAATGGTGAAGTTTTTTTGTCCGAGTATTTTGAGGCACAAGCCAGGCGAAATGCCACAGTCGGTCAAGATCCAGCTACCAAGTTGTGCAAGTGCTCGGCTTGCGCTTCGTTCGTTGCATCTCGTTGCTTGGCCCCGCAGGAAAAAGAAGCACTGGTTGGTTGTTGCTTGGCCCTGCAGGAAAAAGAAGTACCGGTTGCACAACAAGCACTGCCACCCTCCCCTCCCCTTGAGCAAATTCACCCCGCTCCCACCCAGCAGCAAATTCCACTGGCACAAGCCGTAGTAGTGCCATGCCCATCATGGCTCGTTCATTACCCACCGATGGGGATGATGACACATTGGCGACCGAGGCCGGACAATTGTTGTTACAAAGTTGGTCCTCGTTATTTTTGTTCCACATATTCCGTATATCTGCAACGAAAGGAAGATGGGGCAGTTGTTCGTGGCAAGCCGCCGCATGACAACAACTGCCCTGTCCGATGCAAAGTTTGATAGTCCATATTTAAAGTATCTACATAGCTTGAATAATCTATTACCCTTAGTAAGACTCGCTTGCCGATCGCAAGACTCATCGTCGTTTGCCAATTCTGCATTTTGTCGACGGAGGTGCGCCGACGTATGATGTTTTCAAAATCCTGCGCGCCCTTTTTCGTTGCCGCCAGGCGTCGCTGTAAAGACAGTCTTATTGAAAGAAATAATTATCGACGTTCTGATTTGCTTAGAAGTTTTCCCCTGTCGCGCCCCCATCCTACATTAAAGTCTATATATATGAGAATGTCGTAGGCCGGGTCCATTCGGAGTATGCATGCCGTGACCATGTGTTCTTCGCGGGGAATCCGGTGTGGGGAATCCTTGCGTCTCCCTTCTTTTTTTTCCTTTTCCCTTTCTTTTTTTCCCCTCCGCTTCCGCCCTTTCCCCCCCCATTATCTGCCTCAGGGATGTAAAGTATTCTGGCAGAAGTTCCAGCCAATCATTTCATATTAATGGTGTCTTAATAGTGTCCTCGTGCCTAATCGGAAGACCTTCAAATATTAACACGACACAATTAAATTCATACATAGATTCAAAGTCGAGCAAGGCATGCTTTTCCCTCCACAAAAGGGTGCCCACAACGAAAACAAATGCACCCATTTCCCATTGCGACTGTCACATTGATTGAGATTCCGTAATGAACGAGATGATGACAGCGGCTACTACTTCAACAAGATGCATCATCAACCCTTACCTGAGGCCACCACGGCTTCCTCTTTCACAAAATGGTGTTGCTGCAGCTACTACTGCTATCGACAACACTGTAGTAACTGCGGCAGCGACAATGGGCATCCAATCGCAGAAACGAATTGGTGCGAATGCCAAGGCAAGGAAAAAAGCATCACGGTTCAAAGCAAAACACGGGCGGCAATACGCAATTGATGGTGGATTGGCCTTTGATCCAGTTCTCCACTGCATCATTTGTAAGACGAAGGCGTTCAATGCACGCCTTGATTCCAAGCCAAAACTACGTATCCCAAAGCGGCCGCACCACAGGCTGTGTTCAAAGAATCGCAGGACGAAGGGACTTTCGGAGCAAACTGTGTTTGTGGAACGAGAAGCAGCCCGCAATCTACAGCTAAATCGTGCTGCCGTCGCCAGTACCAGTACAGGTAGTAATCGCACTACTAGTGGATTCTGTGGCTTCTTTGCAAAAAGAGAAACAGGGCGAAAGATGGTTCATTCTTCACCATTGCGTATGGCAAAGAGTCTTGCAAATCCCACAAATCTTCGCCGCGAAGTCGATTCTAGGATTAGTAAATTCAAGAAGGGCGAAGAATATCAGTGGCTTAGTGCTAAGAAATACCCACCAGCAGTTGGGCTGCTTGCCGACTACATTTGCTCCGTCATCGAGCACAAGAAGCCGGCAGACACTAGCATTCCTGTCCCTGAGACAATCAAGGCACTTGAAGCGATGGAGACCTATCGCCACTTCTTCCAACCTGGTTCGTTGGAATTCAAATTTCCAAAAGAAGTCAACGAGCAGAATGACGACCCCAGCCCTTACTACCATGCTCTTGAAGGCACTTCCATCTTGCACATCGACTGGAAGGTTGCCTATCCCTCTGCTAAACTATTGTGCTACAACTGCAAGCTTGCAAGTGGTGCAAATACTTTTCTAGTTCATGACAGGACGAACTTTTCAAAAAATCAGACGCTCTTCCCGGTGTTTACTACTGGACGCCCAATGTGGTGCATCGTCATGAGGTACCGGTGCAATGCATGCAAGACATGCTACTCTGCAAATGATGGCCGTCTCCTATCCCTCCTGGATCCTGATGTGGCAGCAGCATACCCTGTCAGTCCGATATATGCGTCCCCAATTGCACACCAGTTCCAGTTTAATGAAGAGTTGACCGACTATTTGGAAGCCCTCATGAAGACTTACGCCAATGGGAAAATGGTGAGTGAAACGATGTACACCAATATGGGAAAGACATTCACAAGAGTGGCACGCACATACTTTGCAAGGTCACCAAAAATCCCTTTCATTTCATACGAGGAATTCCATGGCTCAATGGTGCCCCCGGCTGGCACTGCCATTCGACAATACTATGAAGCAGCCCAACGAAGTCCCCTGACACCGTATGGATACTCCCATTATGATCGTTTCAAACGGGAGCTGCAGAGTGTGACGTTGAAAAAAGGAGATAAGGTGGCGTTTGACCACACGTTCGCCACAGTGAAAAACTTCAATGTGCCGGGTGGAAAGGCTCTGTTCACGGCGTGCAAGGGGTCGACAAAAGAGATTGTGACTTTAGCTATTGTTCCATCGACAGGAGCAAACGAGATTTCCCACCTCATGCTCGAAAGCTGCCAGAAACGAGCAGAGTTCTCACCAAGCGAAGTATATACCGACACTTGCCCTCACAATGATGCATTCTGGAGGCGGATATTTGGTGACATCGACTTCAAGCTCGGACTTTATCACTTTCTCCATCGGATAATTGACACTCTTGATTCTAAAAGCGGCGTATACTGGAAGTGTCTTGTTGCCCTGAAGAATGCCGTATATTCGTATGAATACAAGGACGAGGCTGGGTTGCTCCATGCTCTCAAGAGTGGATTATTTTCAAAGGACAATCACAAATACACCGACGATGAAGTTCGTGACCTCCGGCACTCAAAGCGATGGAAAGAGCGATGCGGTGAATATCTGCGAAAAAACATTTTGCCCGGTGCAGTCATCACAGCCCGCCTCACAAGTTGGATTGTTGAGTTTAAAAATGATTGCGACGAACTTGGCCGACCAGTCTTCACCAAAAATACAGAAAAGGTGGCACATGAACAGCTTAACAAGGCTAGATTTGTTGGCGATACTCCAGGCGAGACATACTATGATGAGATTCCAGCTGGACCTCGCAGCTCCCACCAACTCTCAAAGTGGCGATCCCATAGACCTGAGACAGCGCTTGAAAAGTGGCATGAACTTGCAGCACACTACGCCAATACCGGTATGAACAGAGGGCTTGCTGATGTTCTTACTCTTGGAGGAACTTGTGAACACAACGTCAAGCAGCGTTGGAAGTATGAAGTTAACCAGCAGCGTCTCAAAGGAAATTGGCCAAGCGGACCAGCTGGATTTGCTGATTTGCCCCGCTACTATGATCACACCATGCTTCATCACTTGAACGAGCTTGCAAGAAAGTGTGGATTTAGCCTGATGTTTGGCAATGTCCGAGTTCCAAAAGAAGACAATGGTGAAGTTTTTTTGTCCGAGTATTTTGAGGCACAAGCCAGGCGAAATGCCACAGTCGGTCAAGATCCAGCTACCAAGTTGTGCAAGTGCTCGGCTTGCGCTTCGTTCGTTGCATCTCGTTGCTTGGCCCCGCAGGAAAAAGAAGCACTGGTTGGTTGTTGCTTGGCCCTGCAGGAAAAAGAAGTACCGGTTGCACAACAAGCACTGCCACCCTCCCCTCCCCTTGAGCAAATTCACCCCGCTCCCACCCAGCAGCAAATTCCACTGGCACAAGCCGTAGTAGTGCCATGCCCATCATGGCTCGTTCATTACCCACCGATGGGGATGATGACACATTGGCGACCGAGGCCGGACAATTGTTGTTACAAAGTTGGTCCTCGTTATTTTTGTTCCACATATTCCGTATATCTGCAACGAAAGGAAGATGGGGCAGTTGTTCGTGGCAAGCCGCCGCATGACAACAACTGCCCTGTCCGATGCAAAGTTTGATAGTCCATATTTAAAGTATCTACATAGCTTGAATAATCTATTACCCTTAGTAAGACTCGCTTGCCGATCGCAAGACTCATCGTCGTTTGCCAATTCTGCATTTTGTCGACGGAGGTGCGCCGACGTATGATGTTTTCAAAATCCTGCGCGCCCTTTTTCGTTGCCGCCAGGCGTCGCTGTAAAGACAGTCTTATTGAAAGAAATAATTATCGACGTTCTGATTTGCTTAGAAGTTTTCCCCTGTCGCGCCCCCATCCTACATTAAAGTCTATATATATGAGAATGTCGTAGGCCGGGTCCATTCGGAGTATGCATGCCGTGACCATGTGTTCTTCGCGGGGAATCCGGTGTGGGGAATCCTTGCGTCTCCCTTCTTTTTTTTCCTTTTCCCTTTCTTTTTTTCCCCTCCGCTTCCGCCCTTTCCCCCCCCATTATCTGCCTCAGGGATGTAAAGTATTCTGGCAGAAGTTCCAGCCAATCATTTCATATTAATGGTGTCTTAATAGTGTCCTCGTGCCTAATCGGAAGACCTTCAAATATTAACACGACACAATTAAATTCATACATAGATTCAAAGTCGAGCAAGGCATGCTTTTCCCTCCACAAAAGGGTGCCCACAACGAAAACAAATGCACCCATTTCCCATTGCGACTGTCACATTGATTGAGATTCCGTAATGAACGAGATGATGACAGCGGCTACTACTTCAACAAGATGCATCATCAACCCTTACCTGAGGCCACCACGGCTTCCTCTTTCACAAAATGGTGTTGCTGCAGCTACTACTGCTATCGACAACACTGTAGTAACTGCGGCAGCGACAATGGGCATCCAATCGCAGAAACGAATTGGTGCGAATGCCAAGGCAAGGAAAAAAGCATCACGGTTCAAAGCAAAACACGGGCGGCAATACGCAATTGATGGTGGATTGGCCTTTGATCCAGTTCTCCACTGCATCATTTGTAAGACGAAGGCGTTCAATGCACGCCTTGATTCCAAGCCAAAACTACGTATCCCAAAGCGGCCGCACCACAGGCTGTGTTCAAAGAATCGCAGGACGAAGGGACTTTCGGAGCAAACTGTGTTTGTGGAACGAGAAGCAGCCCGCAATCTACAGCTAAATCGTGCTGCCGTCGCCAGTACCAGTACAGGTAGTAATCGCACTACTAGTGGATTCTGTGGCTTCTTTGCAAAAAGAGAAACAGGGCGAAAGATGGTTCATTCTTCACCATTGCGTATGGCAAAGAGTCTTGCAAATCCCACAAATCTTCGCCGCGAAGTCGATTCTAGGATTAGTAAATTCAAGAAGGGCGAAGAATATCAGTGGCTTAGTGCTAAGAAATACCCACCAGCAGTTGGGCTGCTTGCCGACTACATTTGCTCCGTCATCGAGCACAAGAAGCCGGCAGACACTAGCATTCCTGTCCCTGAGACAATCAAGGCACTTGAAGCGATGGAGACCTATCGCCACTTCTTCCAACCTGGTTCGTTGGAATTCAAATTTCCAAAAGAAGTCAACGAGCAGAATGACGACCCCAGCCCTTACTACCATGCTCTTGAAGGCACTTCCATCTTGCACATCGACTGGAAGGTTGCCTATCCCTCTGCTAAACTATTGTGCTACAACTGCAAGCTTGCAAGTGGTGCAAATACTTTTCTAGTTCATGACAGGACGAACTTTTCAAAAAATCAGACGCTCTTCCCGGTGTTTACTACTGGACGCCCAATGTGGTGCATCGTCATGAGGTACCGGTGCAATGCATGCAAGACATGCTACTCTGCAAATGATGGCCGTCTCCTATCCCTCCTGGATCCTGATGTGGCAGCAGCATACCCTGTCAGTCCGATATATGCGTCCCCAATTGCACACCAGTTCCAGTTTAATGAAGAGTTGACCGACTATTTGGAAGCCCTCATGAAGACTTACGCCAATGGGAAAATGGTGAGTGAAACGATGTACACCAATATGGGAAAGACATTCACAAGAGTGGCACGCACATACTTTGCAAGGTCACCAAAAATCCCTTTCATTTCATACGAGGAATTCCATGGCTCAATGGTGCCCCCGGCTGGCACTGCCATTCGACAATACTATGAAGCAGCCCAACGAAGTCCCCTGACACCGTATGGATACTCCCATTATGATCGTTTCAAACGGGAGCTGCAGAGTGTGACGTTGAAAAAAGGAGATAAGGTGGCGTTTGACCACACGTTCGCCACAGTGAAAAACTTCAATGTGCCGGGTGGAAAGGCTCTGTTCACGGCGTGCAAGGGGTCGACAAAAGAGATTGTGACTTTAGCTATTGTTCCATCGACAGGAGCAAACGAGATTTCCCACCTCATGCTCGAAAGCTGCCAGAAACGAGCAGAGTTCTCACCAAGCGAAGTATATACCGACACTTGCCCTCACAATGATGCATTCTGGAGGCGGATATTTGGTGACATCGACTTCAAGCTCGGACTTTATCACTTTCTCCATCGGATAATTGACACTCTTGATTCTAAAAGCGGCGTATACTGGAAGTGTCTTGTTGCCCTGAAGAATGCCGTATATTCGTATGAATACAAGGACGAGGCTGGGTTGCTCCATGCTCTCAAGAGTGGATTATTTTCAAAGGACAATCACAAATACACCGACGATGAAGTTCGTGACCTCCGGCACTCAAAGCGATGGAAAGAGCGATGCGGTGAATATCTGCGAAAAAACATTTTGCCCGGTGCAGTCATCACAGCCCGCCTCACAAGTTGGATTGTTGAGTTTAAAAATGATTGCGACGAACTTGGCCGACCAGTCTTCACCAAAAATACAGAAAAGGTGGCACATGAACAGCTTAACAAGGCTAGATTTGTTGGCGATACTCCAGGCGAGACATACTATGATGAGATTCCAGCTGGACCTCGCAGCTCCCACCAACTCTCAAAGTGGCGATCCCATAGACCTGAGACAGCGCTTGAAAAGTGGCATGAACTTGCAGCACACTACGCCAATACCGGTATGAACAGAGGGCTTGCTGATGTTCTTACTCTTGGAGGAACTTGTGAACACAACGTCAAGCAGCGTTGGAAGTATGAAGTTAACCAGCAGCGTCTCAAAGGAAATTGGCCAAGCGGACCAGCTGGATTTGCTGATTTGCCCCGCTACTATGATCACACCATGCTTCATCACTTGAACGAGCTTGCAAGAAAGTGTGGATTTAGCCTGATGTTTGGCAATGTCCGAGTTCCAAAAGAAGACAATGGTGAAGTTTTTTTGTCCGAGTATTTTGAGGCACAAGCCAGGCGAAATGCCACAGTCGGTCAAGATCCAGCTACCAAGTTGTGCAAGTGCTCGGCTTGCGCTTCGTTCGTTGCATCTCGTTGCTTGGCCCCGCAGGAAAAAGAAGCACTGGTTGGTTGTTGCTTGGCCCTGCAGGAAAAAGAAGTACCGGTTGCACAACAAGCACTGCCACCCTCCCCTCCCCTTGAGCAAATTCACCCCGCTCCCACCCAGCAGCAAATTCCACTGGCACAAGCCGTAGTAGTGCCATGCCCATCATGGCTCGTTCATTACCCACCGATGGGGATGATGACACATTGGCGACCGAGGCCGGACAATTGTTGTTACAAAGTTGGTCCTCGTTATTTTTGTTCCACATATTCCGTATATCTGCAACGAAAGGAAGATGGGGCAGTTGTTCGTGGCAAGCCGCCGCATGACAACAACTGCCCTGTCCGATGCAAAGTTTGATAGTCCATATTTAAAGTATCTACATAGCTTGAATAATCTATTACCCTTAGTAAGACTCGCTTGCCGATCGCAAGACTCATCGTCGTTTGCCAATTCTGCATTTTGTCGACGGAGGTGCGCCGACGTATGATGTTTTCAAAATCCTGCGCGCCCTTTTTCGTTGCCGCCAGGCGTCGCTGTAAAGACAGTCTTATTGAAAGAAATAATTATCGACGTTCTGATTTGCTTAGAAGTTTTCCCCTGTCGCGCCCCCATCCTACATTAAAGTCTATATATATGAGAATGTCGTAGGCCGGGTCCATTCGGAGTATGCATGCCGTGACCATGTGTTCTTCGCGGGGAATCCGGTGTGGGGAATCCTTGCGTCTCCCTTCTTTTTTTTCCTTTTCCCTTTCTTTTTTTCCCCTCCGCTTCCGCCCTTTCCCCCCCCATTATCGGCCTCAGACATTAACCATGATGACTGAAGGTGAGTCGCGACTCCGAGACGGTTCCTCCCATCAATTTCATCGCGCGATTCTTCTCCAGCAACGCTTCTCACCAACCATCACTTCTTCCTGGTGGGAAAGTGCAAGAGCAGATCTATCCTTAGTAGAGGATTTGTCAATCAGAGACATTGCCCTTTCTCGTTTGTTTCCTGTGGGACGAATGAGTATTATTCTTGCTGAACACGATATCACATCATGAGCACAACATCCATTCTAAGATCCTCAAATCGACTGATGATGAGAGCAGCTTTGCTATCGTTGCTATTAGCCGTGCAATGCTGGAGAAGCCAAGCCTTTGTTCCCATCTCAAACTTTCACACCGCCCACAAGCCGACCTCGATATCAGACTATTCCTCGTTTGCCCCCAGTCATCACAACTGCCGACAGAAGACGCAATGTCAAGAACATCGACGATTCTTTCACGGGGATGATGGGGTCAAACGTAGCCGAAGCACTGGTTCGCTAGTCACTCAGTTGACGGAAAAGAGTACCTCGATTTCAGCACTGGTCTTGCTAGCCCCTGCCGCCATGGCAACGCTTGCTTTCAATACGTACACGGGAACAGCGACATTCTTCCATGCTTTTGTCGACGAAGCCTCTGGTCACACGTGGTCAGCCGTCGATGGAGGTGCCTATCTCACAGACATGATTACTCCGGCGTTGACGGGACCCGTAGCGGGCTTTATCTCCCTGCTCTTTGGTACCTTGTCGAGTATGACGGTCGGCAACTTGTACAATCGCCAAGCCACAATGGCCATGTTGTTAGGAGATTGTCTAGAAGATTTGCGATTGTTGGAATTGCACATCTCAAAGCTCCCAACCGAAAAGTACCGAAAGAAGGGCAAGCGACTGATTCAAGCCTACGGCACCCTGACGGTGGATATCTTAGAGCATGGCAATCTCCCCACCCGGGAACTGAAGCAACGACGTGAAGCTGGTCGCCGATTGTTGGAACAAAACATGGACCTGTTACACAAGGCTGCGGGTGACCAGAGCATCGCGGCAGAACTCAACGGTCGAGCCCTCGATGAAGCCTATTCCACTCTCAATCGCCTGATCCGCACCCGATCGAGTTTGATTACTACCTTTGAGAATTCCTTTCCAATCTGGCACTATGGAAATCTCTGCATTTTGGCCATGGCCCTCCTCTTCATCTTTTTGGTTTTGACAGACAAAACCGCTTTGTTGTTCTTGGGAGGCTTTCAACTCAAAATGTGCTGGAGTATGCTTATTGGTACCTTTAGCATGCTTGCGGTGGTGATCTATGACTTGAATTCGCCATTATCTGGGGCCTTTCAAGTCGTCAAACCGCAGAAATTGGTAGAGTTCGAATTGGAGGAATATGTGGAAGCCGTGGCGGAGCGCAAGGAGCAAAACAGCACGCTGAATTCAAATATATGGTACAAGTGATGATGGTCGACGGCCGTCCATCAGTATACAAGAGTAATGCCAGGTAGCCTTTGCAAATGAACACACTTGGGTTGCAAGTGCGGGAGATCGACAATAGCACAAGCACACCAACAATATTCCCGCACTTGAAGCAACAGACTAAGGGGCACCTACTACGACACAAAGTACAGATCAACGACAATACAATAGATTACGATAGACAATTTTATTACACGAGTTTCGAACCATGCTGTAACTATGACTTTGTAGAGGAATAAAGTCGATCTGCTTCCTTCGCTCGGTGGATATAACACTCTCGTGTTGCTTACGTATCGCGTGAGAAGGGCAACTTGTCGCGAGTTCCGAGACTAGAGGCTCGGCCTTCAAGCTTGGATCGTTGCCTCTGGTGTCCACCTTTTTGGCTAACAGAGAGTAGCATCTAGACTTTGATATATGGGGTGCGGAACCTGCTAGTCGTCGAGCACCATATCTTGCGTCAATAGGACCCGTTCACAACCCCATGGTATCGTCGGCGACTTGTGAACCGCTGGCTGTACAGGTGTTGAATCCTTGGCATAGTCGTTCCATCGGTTGCCCACCAACAATAAGGCCTCTCCTTCGCGACCGGCATGGATTTCTGCCACGTCCTCACGAACCAAGGCTTGGTTGCGATCTCTGGCCGAATCTTGAATGACATGATAATCATCACCATCATCCTCAGCATTTAAACCATTTACCAAATTCCAATGAATGCTTTGTTGCGTGTTTCCGGTAACCAACTCGCATCCAGGACCGACCAAACTTTGAATCCATCGGACTGGAACGTGATCAATGTGCCACTGGGGGCATTTGGTTCCCGAAGTGCCCCGTGTTGCCACGATACGGGCTTTGAAAACATGACCATGATGAGTATCATCAGACTTGTATGTCTTGGTGGAATGCAAATTTTCCATGCAAAAGGTGCGAAATTGGTCCAGAGAATGTGCCAGTGTTTCGACCATGGCAGGATGGATGGTCGTCCGCGACGAGGGATCCAACCGGTGAAGCAATTCCGTCGCCACATTTTCCACGTCATCACAACACGACCAAACCACAGTAGCATCCTTGGTGTCTTTTGGATTCCACAGAGGAGGGCAAAGTTGCTTCCAAAGTTTGGACGACGTGTCGGCGGATGTAGTCGGCTGCATCGACCAGTAGGACTGTTTTTCCTGGGTAGTGTCTAGCGACGAAACTGCCAGTGCAGATTGCATATTCCGTCGGACTGTCAGCTGACGAGGAAAAATCTCCACCATAAAACTTCGGCACTGGCACAGGAGCATGAGGCCCACCACACAGACCAACCGCCACGGTGCCGCCGCTATTCGTTGCGCACCCATTGTCATTTTACTTTCTTGTTCTTCCAGGAACGATGATGTCAATAGTGTCGTCCAACCTTCAGCAATCTTGTAGTATAACTTTCTATCAGAGCGAGAGGGAAATGTGGTTGGATAGAATGGGGCTTCCGGTTGTAGAGTCAATCGTAATTTCCTTCTTGCACAATTGGAACAACAGCAAGGAAATGGGACCATTGTGATGGTGGCACGAGGAAGGCGCAAAAGAAGAAAAGAAGCGAGTGTTGAGTTTTGCTGGTGAATGACGTGGCGGGTTCAGTCCGACGGGTCGGAAAACCCACCCGACGACCGACGGACAGAAGATCTTGCCGAAAGATAGCAGAAGGATCGAGTACGATACGACGACGTTTGACGATGACGATGAGGGAAAGCGATAGAATGCCAATCCCCACAAACTTCCATTGATGTCGAAGCACCTGGTGCATTCACTACAGAAACATCAGTATCTGTCATGGTCGCTGTTTCGTCGTCCTCGCTATTTACAGCATCTAGCATTGCAGGGATCCGCTTTCCCTTGGACGCTGGATCGAGTCCCCCGCTTCATTGTGCGCCCTTGGAAACCATGTCGGGTATTCGCAAAAGCTACAAGAGCACATCCTGTCAGACAACGTTTGATTCTTTGGTGACCACAGATGGGGCACTCGCCGAGACGTCTCGAGAACTTTTCTCCGACCACGGTCCATTCGGACAGATCGCCTTGGCCCTCTTGTTGCTGGGATATGGATACACGGACGAATGTCATAACTTGATTACTCCCCTGAGCTGGCCAGATGACATTCATTTTGCTGCTGGACCTTCAGTATATCATCAAATGGCACCGGACGTTCGAGCCTTTGCTACTTATACACATTGCTTAGTTCATCGCCGAGAGGCGTTCAATACGGGCGAGTTTGGAATGGTGGGATTTGCAAATGCCAACTATTGGAGTAGTGCGGTACAACGATCGGATGCATCGTCTTTGCCACATGTTCAATGGCGAGATCAAGTGCTAGCCTTGGCGGGAAATCCCGAGTATGCTAATGTAACTCCCATCCAAAAGTGGTGTCAAGTTCATGACTTCGTTGCCTCTACTAGCTATTTTGAGTCCCGAGCCATCCACGAACTTTGCGCGACGGTACTTCGAGCCGAAGAAAGTGGCAACAAGGCAATGGACCATGCCCAGCTCAAGGATTTTGCGGAACGAATCGTCGAATCGGAAATTCGTATCTTGTTAATGGCGGCCTTGGAACGCGCAGGCATTCCAGTCGCTGAAGAAATAACAACAAATACTACTCCCGACCAACATGTGAGTACGACCACCCAACAAACAGTGCATCCAGATATGGGAATACGGGCCATGAAGTCTATTTCATCGGCGCATTTGGATAACTTTCTCACGGATGGTTCCATTGTCTTGCGACGCGTGTTAGCAGTAGGCGACGACAACCCAAATGATGATGCCAGCCTTTCGGTTGCGGCTGGAATTGCGTGCCGACTCTTCCAAGTCCCTGCATGCAAGATACATGCGACCAATAAGTCCGAGCATCCATGGTTGGCCGTATTGCTGCCACTCAACTCCGAGGCTGCCACAATGTTGGCAACGAGGATAGGCCGGCCAATGGATTTGAATACTGGAGATGGGTTTGTGCTCCGTCTAGCGCCAGGACAAGGTCTAGACGCAAGCTTGAGCGGCATTGATGGAGTCCAATGTTGGCAGCTAGAATCATGCACCAAAGACGATCCCGAAGCGGTGTTTGTGGATCCATTGTTTGGAAGTCGAGGCGAGACCCCGACTACTGTCATTCAATGGAGTAAAGGTACGATCTTTTGAGCGAATCGTATCTAAAAGGACATGATATTACAAGCTAGGCCGTTGTAGCGGGGTCTCTATCACACATATACACGAGGTACGGCTCTCTTATCGCCCACCCGCTGTTTTTCCATTGACCATTTCGTCCAACGATTTCATGGCATCCCGGTGTCCTGTTTTGGTCAAGACCACCACCGTACAATACGGCGTCTCTTCCATGCCATAGGACTTTGAAAGTGCCATTTCAAACGTAAATTCGGCATGACCAGCAAATATTTCGTCATCAAACAATTTGTAGTAGGACACGCCCGAGGCCTTGTATGTGGGTGCCAGTAGGATAAAGGCTCCAAAATCCAACGATTTGCGCATTTCTTCCCCTCCCTCAGCATTCTTGACAGCCCAATCCATATCCAAAACCAATTGTTCATGCAATACTTGGACGATTTCCAGTGGCATATTGACCATGCGACTGTGCAAATAAAAACCAGCTGGCCGTTTGGTTTGGCCCGACAGAACAACCTGCAGTTCTTTTTTGTGCGCCTCGGGACAATGATCCAAACAGGCCTTTTTCAATGCTTGTATACAGGGCTGATCTTGATGCGCAGTAACATTCAAAACAGAGGCGAATCCATAGACCGTTCCATCTTCATCACCTTCCGTGCTCACAACCGTGCCAACGCTGACATTTTCAATCATTAAATCGGACAAGGCCGACGAATGAGGCGCAAAGATGGGCGACGCAGCACTTAACAGCGTTTTCAGTCCATGAAAGAACTTTTCATCCATGTCACAAAAGGTAAATTCCACATTAATAATATCGGGCCCGGCTTGTTTCTTCTTTTTCTTCTTCTTTTGTTGTTGTTTTGTTTTGGACGATTCTTTCTTGTTGCTAGATTGCTTGGCTTCTGCTTTCTGGTCGGAACTTGCAGCCTTGGCTTTTTTGCTGGGT
Source organism: Nitzschia sp. DOCU1 (assembly GCA_951394045.1). Classification (NCBI taxonomy): domain Eukaryota; phylum Bacillariophyta; class Bacillariophyceae; order Bacillariales; family Bacillariaceae; genus Nitzschia; species Nitzschia sp. DOCU1. The sequence goes on along the minus strand of OX595996.1, from coordinate 714,225 downwards.
GGAGGTTTGCTGTCTTCTTCTTCTACTTCTACTTCTGATTCTTCACTGCTGGTATCATCCGAATCTGAAACATCCGGATTACGTACAAGCACTCCTTCCAAGACCAAGTCCTCATCTTCCGACGATGATGACGATGAATCGTCGTCGCTGTCATCGTTCTTTTCGGCCGCCGCCGCCGCCGCCGCCGCGGGTGGCGGTGTCTCTTTTTCTTCCTTTTTGGATGCTTTGCTAGACATTTTTTCGATTTGCAATGCTTGTTGCAAGTATCTGTGTTGTACGCGACGTTCTACAAGGTATGGTAGCAAATGGATTCCAAGAAAAGATGTGGCATATTATCTCATCGTGATGATTTTTTGAGTGGCTCTCGGTGTTCTGCGCGCATGCGCGAATTCGACTCTACTGACTTTAACTTCGAGCTCTGCGAGCTCTCTTGTTGGAGGCAGGGTCTCCGAAGCACGTTCTTCGACGTGCTTCATTTTTCCGCCACGAAAAAGAAAATGCGAACGTGTCATTCGACGCAACACAAACATTGGCAACCAAACTACAACCACAAAAAGTTCCATCACCAACATTGTAACCGGTCGTCACAACAGCTAGTATCAAGACAAAATCATATGGTTATTCTATCCAAGTTTGGAAGACTGGCAGTGCGATCGACAAGGGCATCGATCATCGGCGTAAAGACCTCGTCGTCGAATTCCTCGTTTGGATCATTTCGTCATCTCTCAACGCTAGTAGCGACGGTGGATTCTTCTTCTTCTTCCTCTTGGACAGTCATCATGGGGGCTGACGACAGCAACAAAAAAGAGGAGGATGCGGTTCCAGATATTGAAGAAATTATGCATCAAACGGCGTTACAACGGGGTCAAACGACCTATCAAGATCCTTCCACTGGCTTTACGGTCTTTACCGAACTCTCGCATCTCAAACGTGGGACTTGTTGTGGCAATAAATGCCGTCATTGTCCCTATGGATTTGAAAATGTCAAACATAAAACTCCCGAAATGCAAACACGCGTGGCGAAAGTACGGTCGGGTGATCATGCGACCGCCAAGGCCATGGTCGAGCGCATTCTAGCTACGGCATCCTCCAAAAACAGCAGTAGTAGTACTACAGCAGCGGCTGCTCCTGGTACAACGTTGAAAAATGTTCCTTATACACGTCGGGGAGATGGCGGAACGTCACAATTAGGGACTGGCGAACGACGGTCCAAGGATGATTGTAATTTTGAAGCATTGGGAACGGTGGATGAATTATGTACAGTCGTTGGAGTTGTTCATGCCCATTTAGAAGAAGCTAATGCAGAATTTGGAGAGTTGCCGACTCAGCTGTTGGATGTTATGAGTCGATTATTTGATATTGGATCTCATGTCGCCAAACCTCGAGAACCGGGAACTACCGAATATAATGCCAATGGAATTGGCGATGGATTTGATGCACAACACATTCAAGATTTGGAAGGTTGGATCAATGACATGACCGAAGCGTTACCAGAATTAACAAGTTTTATTCTTCCCACGGGTGCCCCAGCAGCAGCACACTTACATGTCGCCCGAACTGTTTGTCGCAGAGCCGAACGACGCATGGTCCCATTAGTGATCCAAGAACAAACGTGCGATCCGAATGCCATGAAGTATTTGAATCGCTTGTCGGATTACTTTTTTGTGGCCGCTCGATGGGTCAATTTTTGTCAAGGTCAACCGGAAATTCAATATCAACGGGAAACACCTCACACCACGCAACGCCAACGAGTGGCGCGATCTTTGCAACAGGAAGAGTAGTAGATTATATAAAGATAACAAGTACAATTATATAATGGTTTTTCTCTTAGCTACTAGTAGTAGCCGCTCTAGTAGAGACATGTTTTGCTGGCGCTGCTATGGTTTAACTTCGATGGGGCTTGGTATTGGAAACAATTCATGTTGCTCCGCAGAAGCAGGATGATCGAGTCTCAAATTGATAGAAAAGCAAAATTCCTAGATTGCTTTGACAGCGCCTTTTTTCATTTAGGAAGAGGCAGCTCGGCGACGTTTCTTAGAAGCGGTAACCTTTGCATTGCGACGTTTCTTTGAAGTAGCAACCTTTGCATTGCCACCTGCAAACGCTAGTATTTGTAGGGCAATCGGCTTCATTTCTCGCTGTAGCAAATATCCAATGACGCTCAACACAAACCACGGTTTCGGTTTGATCTTTGCGACTTCTCTATCCTTGTTTGAAAATGGCACCAGTGGCATCGTTCGCGATGATCCGAAATATCGATTCGCACAGAAATGGATGGATAGCCGATGTCTATGACTAATCTAGCTGGCTGTCATTTGTTCCAGAAATGCAATTCGTGAATCGCCCTTTGACAAATATTCCTTGGACAATTCCAGAGGCGTTTGCTGACAAGGGCCTTCTTCGTTCTCCCTTGTCAGGAGAGCGTCTGGATAGGCTCGCACCAAGACGTCAAGAAGTCCCACATCGACCATAGACCTCACAGCCAAGTGAAGAATAGTGCCATCGAAGAAGGAATTTGTCGCTGTCGCTGACAGCATTTTTCGTCGCTCCGATGGAAATTCCTTGGAAAACTCCAAAATAGATAAAGCCAGTGAAGAACTATCGTCATGGATCGCCCCCTCGTAAATCGCAAGAAAGAGCATAATATAATGAATCGGGTAATTTCCATCCGCGTCCACTTCAAATACTTCCTTGTAAAGCTGCTGTTCATTCTTCGCTCCATTGTCAGCTTCACCATCTTTCAACAACTTTTCAAAGCGCACCCGCGCCAAACCCACCTTTAAGTCTTCACAAAGCCAGCGGATGGTTCGGTTTGGATGCAAGGCTTCAGAAGAACTCATACTATTCTATGTTGAAGGTCGACAAGACGCAATAGGATGTGTTAGGCGATGGGTCTGAACGTTGGAAGATGGAAATGAGGCTTGCTACATCAATGACCAAAGAAGGATCTTGAGGAGAGAGTGGCGAGATGAAAACCTGGTACGCATGACATTTATCTACCTAGGTAGGATCATACAAATACCACAAATACCAATACCTATTAATGACTTCTTCGATCGTTTCCGAGCCAAGTTGTATGTTTGTGCAAGTCGACGACGGAGAGGAGAGATGAGATGCGGGAGCAGCAATCACCCCCTCCAACAATCAAACGACAAAGTCTCCATTGGCATTTTGCGCAATATCAAAGCCCTCGCCTGGAAGTAGAAAGAAGGACACACAAAGCAGCATGAATATTTCATTGAATACGAAAAAGACACAAAAGAAGGCGGCGGCACCCCCGATTGGCTTTGGGCTGAATAATCGCAAACAATCCACAAATGTCTTTGGGGGAGATGACGACGATTCGTCCGATGACGATGACGACAATGGCGGTGATTCCCGAAAACGAATGAATCAACAAATTGCCAAGGAACAGGCCGCGTTAAGGAAACGTGCTCAAGCCGCCTTGGCCAACTCGACAGAAGGTGACATTTTTGATTACGATGGTGCCTATGATTCCTTTCGACCCAAAGAAGAAGAAAAGCCAAAGCAAGAAGAAGAAAAGAAGAGTCGTTATATTGGGGATTTATTAGAGACTGCCAAGAAACGTCAACGGGACCGAGAGGCCGTGATGGAACGCAAAATTGCCAAGGAACAAGCCTTGGAGGATGCTCAGGAAGACTTTGCCGGTAAAGAAAAATTCATCACCAAGGCCTATCGACGAAAATTGGAAGAACGAAAGCAATGGGAGGCAGAAGAAGAAATTCGCCAACAGGAAGAAGACGCAAAAGATGTCACGAAACAAACGACAGCGGGAGCCGCCATGGCGTCCTTTTATGGAAACTTTGCTCATAATGTAGCTGTGGGAGGTACTGCTGCTAAGAAGAAGGATGAAGAGCAAAAGGTTCTTGACAGTTCGAAAGATAAAGGAAATGAATCTGATGAAGACTTTCGTCCTAAAGGTGGTGGTGGTATGGGGTTCCTGGCAGGGTTTGAACGGTCGGAGGCAGAACCTGCCACCGGCGGCGACAAGGATGAAACCAAGGAGACTACTATTGATGAGGAGAAACCCATGGCAAAACCATTGACAGCTCGAGAGCGAAGAGAACAAAAGGTAGCTGCAGCGAGACTACGCTATCTGAAACGCAAGGGGATTGCAATGGAACAATAGATACATCTGAGTATAGTAGTTGTCGTTTTGCAATTCTAGAATAGACGAGCAGCAAGCTAAACTGGTCCATGGAATATCATCATAGCACCTTTCAATTCCCATACTTGATGTGAATATTGATAGAGGAGAGAATATAATGTTCGTATGGCGGTACTACCATCCTCAGTCAGCCAGCAGCATGTCACATCATCCATTTTCTAAAACATGGCACCTTCCGCAGGTTGTCGCAACCGCCGATTCTGATCACTACACATTTCCATTCGAATCGATTGCAAGACTTGTTCAATTCCCATGTTGCGGTTCCAGTTTCGCATGGCCGGTAGCTTGTCGGGTTTGACGACACCTGTTCTCGAGTCGACGCAATTCATGTTGATTTTCGAGACAAATCGGACTTCGGGTGGTACGGCGGGATACTTTTCTGGACAGTGAATTCGGAGTTGATAAAATCGACCATCATGTTGTGTCTGTGGATTGTGAGGAATGTGTACAGTAGAATCCAGTGGCGAAATATGAAAAGTCATCCAAGAAGAGTAGATTGAAAACGATAGATGGGCGTGTGAGAAATCATGGATTGTAGTTTGAAGTGCAGGTCCCAAAATACAATACGAAAATTAAAAATCCTTCCACCTGGAAATTCCGACTTGCAATACAAAAACTTACGGCGGCCGGACCGAGAATTCCCCCATTCCACTCGGTCAAAAAGGTGTCGCCACTGTCGACCAATCCAAAAGAAATGGCCATGTCCCCCAGCCCCTTTTCGGATTTCTCTAGCTCTTCTAAAAGCTTAAAGTTTCGAGGGACAATGACGGTTTCTCCGGCTGGCGTTTTTTGCATGGTGGAAATGTGGTTTCTAGGGTGTAACAACGATAGCAACGTGAAAACTTGTCAATGGAAAAATACGGCAAGGATTTCATGCGAGAGGGAGAAAGCGATGACCGCGCGAGCTCCATGGACCAGAGCTCGTGGCGGTCAGACACACAGACAATTGTTGCCGCCAAAACCACGAAAAATTGCTTCTCGTTTTTGGATGTGTTCTTTCTCATCACATTGTCGCATGGTCGTGCCGATCATTCAACACTGAAACCATGACAGCATCGAACCTCACGAATAACTCCCATCCTTCGACAGCTACAGAGAATAGTCCCGTCAACGATGCACCATCCAACGTTATGAGGAAATCCAAAGAAATTGACGACCACGACGATAGCGACGGTGTCGACAGTGCCGATGAGGCACTGATGGAAATGCTGGGTCTGCCATCACTCGACGCCGTTGTGGACGAAGTAGAAGAAGCAGAGAATGTAAATGATGGTGGTAGATCGTCTTTGAATGCTCAGAATATCTCCCCACTGCGCAACTGGACGGACGAGGAGCTTTCTCGCCTGGTCGAGCAGCATCAACTCAAAACTCAATACGAAACAGAATCCATCTGCGTCTTTCCATCGGAATGCTCCATACCTGCCGAATATATGCGTCGTTTGACAGACGAACTAGTATGGGGAGGCAATCACGTGCAAGCCGATAGAAGCTATGAAACAGTTCAAGTCTATAAGCAGGGAACGATTCTGCCAAAAAAGTCATTGACGAGACTCGAACACTTTGTCGATGCTCATGAGAAATGGTCCGATTTATGTCACAACTATTTGCGAAAGCTAGTCTCAAAAGCTTTGGGTGTTGAAATGGTCTTGTACAAGGAAAAACTCAATCTTAAACCGCCCGGTGGTAGTGGATTTGCACCTCATTTGGATACACCTTCACTTCGCATTGCCATGGGCGCACAAGGGCCCCAAACCTTTTGTACTGTCATGGTTGCAATTGATGACATGACGCTTTCCAATGGATGTCTTCGTGTTTGCAAGGGCCCGTGGTGTGAGGATCATTGCATAGAGACCATTGCTCCAGACCTGCAGGGCAATCCAGATGCCGGCGGTCGAGCGGGAGCGATTTCGCCGAATGATGCCGATGCATTGTACTTTGAACCAATTGTGTGTAAAGGAGGTACGATTGCAGTGTTTAATGGCTGGGCCCCGCATCGTTCGGCTGCAAATGGATCACCCTTTCCCCGACGAGCCGTGTTTTTGACCTACAACCCAAAGGAAGAAGGAGACTTTCACCAACGCTACTATGACATGATGGATGAAAAGCGACTACAATGGCGTGAATCCGTGGGACTGGCTAGTAGTCGACAGGACGATGAACGATTAGAGTTGGAAGCCTTGTCGACCATTCCGAAAATATAACGTGCTCTATTTTTTTCGAATGTCGAACTGGAAGTAATGATCCTTGGTATATTGGCGCATCAAGTCCAAAAAGACCAATCTATACCCCGTGTCAAACAGATGGTCATCCACCATTCGGCGGTGTACATCCAGGGAATCAAAAAAGGTACATGGGACGACGGCTCCGGAGAGTCCATATCCGTCGCGATAAAAGTGAATGCATTTGCCAGCTGAATGAAATGAGTGGACAATCATATGCAATTGGTGTGTTAGGCGGCGAAGAATCATGACACCAATGGATTGCAGCGGACTACAGAGCAGTACTTACGTGGAAACAGAACAGGTTTCATTCGTTCTTGTGTCGGAGGCGGAATATCAATGACAGACAAGACTTTGGAGCTCAAAACATCCAAAATGTTTTGTTTGACCGAGTCCGAAATGTACGCTGGAAGGGCTGACTGTACCTGATTCACTACATCCTCGAGATCTTGTTGGGCTCTAGGTATCCAGTTGTATTCACCAATATCCAACAATGCATTCATCATGCTGGCCAAGCTCATCCGTGGAATACAGTCATTGTCCGATACAATCGTGGTAATGTAATCCTGAGCGGATTCCGAAAGCTCCTTGGAAACTAGTGCTGGGCAACCAAAGCCCATGACTTGGACGTCAAAGTCGTCTCGATCTTGTAATTCCATTCCTGCAATCGATGCGGCACCGGCTCCCAAACTATGGCCCACCAAGGTCAGCTTGATTTTCTTCTTTCCGGAAGCTTCCAAGAACTCTTGGAACGTGGTCATGTGCTTTTCGGCGAGATACCTTCCGCTCTTGAGAATTCCCGAATGGGCCTTACCACCTCGATAGTCGACTGCATCAGCTAGCAAGTCGGTAATCACGTCTGTTATGGATTTGGTGCCCCGTACGCACAACATCATGTCCAAAGACGAACTCCATGGCGACTGATCCTTCTTGACGGCCAAAAAGTGACTCGGTTGGCCTGGCAGGCTGTCCATTTGGCAATAGATAACCTCGTAACCAAATGTTTCCGATAGTTCCTTTTGAATCTTCTCCATATCATTGATATATCCAATCTCAGCAATGTGCATGTACGAGTTGAGCTCGTCGACATAGTCAATATTGATTCCCCGACAGAATCGATGTTTTCTTCGCCTCCAGGAAAAGTTCTTTCGTTCGTCCTCATACTCCAAAAAGTAATACAAGTTGGTAGGTAGAATTGTCGGTAGCTCTTTGCCTTCAAAATGCTTATCAATGGTTTGTCTAAATTCTTCTCCCACCATTCGAAGTATGGACATGAGTTCTTCCAGACTGACCGAATCTGACACATCGCCCTGTTCGCTCGAACTCCGAGCTTTGGATATCAAATCTTCTACCGTCTTTTGATTTGGTTTTCGACCCATCAATACTCCCATCAAACTAGATTGCATATCTTTGAGATTCCGTTCCTTTTCTTGGGATTCTTTGGCATGTTGTTCCTTCTTATTATCATCTGAATTCTTGCCTTTGGCTCCCGGCAGAATTCCACCCAACATGCCCCACAATCCACCAGGCTTGGAGTCATCTTTTCTATCTTTCATCGTGGCAATTGTGTGATCCTTGGTTTCTTGACTGGTAAAAATATTATTTTGTTCCAGATATTCCTTGGCCGTCTTCCACTGTTTGGTCACATCAAAGGCTGGTAGGCGGCGAGGCCATGACGACGACTCGTCGTCCTTGTTGGGATCTTTGGCGGCGTCATTCCTGGTAGTGCTATTTCGTGTCGTATTGGAAAAGTGCAACATACCAGCAGCCAACAGGGGCGACGATATCATCATTGCTGTAGTACGGATTCGATGATAGTCTGCCACATTCTTGTCATTCCAAGTGCGACGAACAGTGACTTGGGCGCGCTGCACTAAAGAACGGCGGGCCATCATGATGATTCCTTGCTCGAGAGACTAGCGTTTGATACTGCTACAATTCTGCTGACACGGATAATGATTCGGATGCTTTTCTTTGACTGGACGACAGCACAAGGTCGCTTTATCTTTCTCTCCCTTCTTTTTTGTGTGTATCATGGTCGCGTCCGTCGAAAGCACAAAGATATGCGCTCGAGGATTTGAAAATCGGAATCGGGCATTGCCGGACACAATAGGCATCGAACCTTTCGGACAAAGGAGTCGAAGCCGCGCGGCGGCCCGCCCGCCATTGTCGGCCCGTCTCGCGCGCTGGCAAGTACCGGTGTCGGGCGGGAAGGAAGACGTCTTGCACCAAAATCCGTAGATAGTAAATGCCATTTTCTACCCATCGCAGATGTGTGATGTTCAGGCCACTATCTTGTCCCTACGAAAGGAAATGCTGATCTCATTGTCCCATAATGTTAATGTAAAGAGACTTTAAAAGGCAAAAATATGGATTCAAAAGAGGAGCAAGCTGGAAGTAGCGGTAACAATGATGATTCATCCTATCCGCTGATTTGGGTTCTGTCCGATAATAGCCAATGTCAAGAACCGGCTCTATTGATTGAAGAATACGATCAGATGCACCTGATCGAATGGAAGAATACAGGAGAACGTGAATTTGTGGAATCTCATCGAGTCTCTCGTCGGCGGAAACGAGGCTTGTCAATAAGTTCTGGACTACTGGCTAGCTCCTCGCCCGCGACAAAGCGAGCGTTGAAACTTGCCACCACCACCAACGGCGACGACAGTGCCAAAGTACAACCCCCCGCTGCTATTAGCAACAGTAATGAACAGAAACAAAGCAATCATGATGATGATGACGACGACGAAGTGCAAGTCCTGTTGACAATTCTACCACCGTCCCCTGCCAAGCCGACGGTTCGCCGGGCGATTACTCCCGGTGATCCTGCGCCAATCCCTTCCACTGCTGCTCGAGATTATAGCGTGACAACAACACCTACACCGGGCACACGCGATGCCTCAAACGATTCTACAAGGAGTGATGTTCAGACCGATGAGCATGTTGCATTGAGTAGGATTCTGTGGGCAGAGAGCAATCCATCATCATGGAAGGAGTCAAGGGTTCCAGGTAACGATTCGTCCGCTGGTGCGCCGTCCAGTAGCGCATTAGAAACACCAGCAGAGACGAATACAATGTCAAGACAAACAGGAAAAGGCCCCGAAGCTACTGTTTCTTTTACTACCGATGGCAGTTCTACCACAGCGACAATTACTGATACGGCTGCCTCCTCTCGCCCGACGTTTTCCTCGCGAAGCTCTGCCTATTTGCAATCTCTCGCCGAAATTTGCTATTCCATTTTGTGGGATGTCCGATGGCGAGTGGGTGGGACTCGCCAAGAACGTCTCTTGGCATGGGAGCGGGGGGATGATTTGAGTGCGGTCCATGCCTTGGCTCGTCGTTATCTACACGTACCTCGTCCGCCGCCTCCCACATTCAAGTGTACCTGTCTCCTTTGCGATATACCAGATGTATCAGGTGAGGAAGAAGAAGTCACTGTCGACGTTTCTTTAGAGGCAATGTCGTCGAGTAGTTCACATCAAGCTGGTAACGTGAATAAAGTGACCACAGAAACGTCGAATCCCCAAACGGAAACGCCGTCGCCTTCTACTGGTACTACGGACGCCACTTTGGACGACGACGAAGAAGCCTATGACCGATGCCTCAACTTGTACGCAAGGTTGTACACTCGTAAAGGACCCTGGTTTCGCGTGGATGATCTCTTCAAATATTACATTCCCAGGCGCCCTCAGCCTGACGAACCGGAGGAAACAGCCACGGATGGTCATGAGCCTACCAAACCTCCTTCTCCCGTCAAACCTGCCAGTCCGTCCAAATTCTTTCTCCCCGTGAGCGTCAAGGCGGCATCGCCGTCCCGCAAAAAGAACAAGGGTCAAAAGAACAACAACAACAAGGCTATTGACACCTACATTGACCAAGACTTTGTCAATTGTCAGCTCGAGGCGGTAGCGACTTTATTGCAGGATATCCAACGGCTCTTTGAAATGGGTCTTATCCGGTCCTTTCGAGACGAACAAGAATGCGGCATGACTATTGGACAAATCCAGAAGTATGGTCTTTTGCGACAAGAGGAACAACGAGCAGTTTTGGCCAAGTTAGGCGGGGCTCGAAACAACAAGCAAAGTAATAGGCAATCACAGCAACGGCAGTCATCATCATCGAGTGGAAATAACAGCTCGTCTTGGACAAACAACAAACCAAATACCACGCCTGCTGAGAATCTGATTTGGAAACAGATGTGTCAACAACAATCCATCTTGGCGCAAGCTGCCGCTGCCGCCAATTCAACAGACCAAGTTCTTTTGCCGGTAGCCAAACATGCAGACAACGCGCTGATCGCTAGCTGGGCAACCAGTCTAGTCCTTCGAGCCGGCCAAAAAGACTATATTCCACTGCCGCTGTTACGTTCCGTCACCACTCCTGTACAGCAAGTGTTGCGACAACTGCTCAAAGATTATTTGGGTAAACCATCGCCTGCAGGAGGAATATCGCTCACTTGCCTTCGGTTGAGAGAGGCCCCGTTAAAAAGTTTGCGGCGGTGTTGCCGCTTATACCTGTGCGCTACATCGGGGCCGGGCGAAATGCGGGGCGACACTGGAACCAACGCCTGGAAGAGCCTTCCCAGTCAGGACGAAGGCCTCACTACCCGCAAAGCAGCAGCAACTACTGAAGATCACTCAACAACACTGCTACCACCAACCAATATGGTAGCTCCTCCCGGAGCGCAGAGTTGGCATCATACGGTGTACCCGGGCCGGGATTATCGTTTCAAGTTGATCTCATGTCCCTTTCAACGCGCCCATGTGCCACTCTTTTTGAACAACAATGAATCTTCGATTGTTGACACCATGTCAGAAAAAGAACTTGCCCTAACTCAAGTGTTTTCCAGCGTTTCCGCCTTTGAATTGTGGGAGCTGAGCGTGACAATACGTTCCGTAGTCGACTATCTTCTTGAGGCCAACGAGTTGTCACTTTACAACGAACGAAAGCGTGCAAGAGTAGCCGAGGACGAGGAAACGCTTCGTGGAAACCAGGAAGAGATGGATTATGCATCGCCAGTTGAGGAATTTGGTAACGACGGCGATTGCATGAATGTGGACACCTGCGAGGATCACCAGCGGGATATCCGGTCGTCAGTCGACTTTTTGCACGTGTTGACGCTTTCCGGAAGACAGAAAATTCTTGAGCGTTTCGCTTTGGGTATAAAGATTGGGCCGGCAGCGGTCTTGGAGACCAAGGAAGCTGTCGAAAAAGATGTTGAAACTTTGCTTGGATTCGACTCCAACAAGGCCCTTCCGACCGATCAGCTCAAGAGCGACTGTGAAAGGGTACTAGGTGTGATCGGAATCCTTGCTGGAAATATCCTTGCCCTGCGTCACCGAACGGCATCAGTTGACGACGTTGATCGTATTGTGACTCGGCCTTGGCTTCGCCATTTGTGGTGGGAGGGATGCATTGCCTATCTGCTGTGGGACATTATTCCCAATTTCGAGCGACGCGGCTACTATCAATTAGCTACGTATTCTTTGGAGATTCTCTTGTTTGGAAACCCACCACCTCGCCACCCAACGTTTCTTACCATCCCAAAGACACTGGTGGCGCCCACCGCTGATAAAACGTTTCTTGCCCAAGCGTACCTATCTCGACGTGCTCGCGGCAAGGCTTTCGAGCGCTTGGTAATTGACTACATGCACATTCTCCGGCAGCAACAAAAGGAAAACATTGCCAAAGAAAAGGCTCCGAGGGAGGGCAAGAAGAAGCGCAAGCGAACAGGGGATGAAAACTTACCTACCCAGAGCGTTGTTCCTACTGCCAATGACATTACTGCCAAACTTTGCGACGAACTAATAAAATCGTGCGTGTCTACCGGCCAGATTACCTTCTGCGCTGCTCGTACGCTAGCAAGGCGATTGAAACAGCCTCTTTCTGATACGCTTTTTGGCTTGGATGTGTACGAAATCAATCATTTGGGACATCGGCTGGCTTGCTCTCCCTCCATGGTAACTCCAAACGTGGATTCGTCAACCAAAAACGGGAAGATTTCTAAGAAGTATAGTGATTGGAGTCCAACTACGGACTACGCAGTTGCTAATGCCATGGCGACGGATCGGAACGCTGTAGGTGGCCGATGCAGCTTTGTTGGCATGGAAGAGAAGGAATTGTCCTCGACCAATTTTGGTTCCTTGAACGTCGAAGAATTGGCGCTAGAGTACTACAGCACCGGCCGGCTCCCAGTACAGCTCGACAAGCACGACGTGTCTCCGCTTCGTGGAGGGTGGGTTGGCTGGCACGACGAAGGAGGAAAGCTCCGAGCACTCTTTCGCATCCTGTCGTCAACTGCCATATTTGGTACGGACTGGGGATGTCTTCAGCATCAACTTGATCTGACGCTAGCTCAGAACGCAACTATTCACCTAACACCATACCAAGGAGCACCGTTTGATTTGCACGTGGGTGCAGAACAAAGTGGCTGCCATGGCCAAAATCGAATGGGGTTCTACGAACGCCGCCGTGCCGTGATCAACAAGTTTCTGGCGCGGCTCGAGCAGCTGGGCCCGGTGCAAGTGGCAGAGCTGGTCTATCGATCAATAGCGTCGCGTTTTCAGTATGCCACTGAAAACAAGCAGACTGATCCGATGATCGAACGTGACATCCAGCAGGCCCGTACTTTGTCAGGGCTAGCTGCCGGCTTGGGTGGGAAAATGTTGGCAGCTCTTTGCCGGTGTCTCTTTTTTGATTACCGGCATTACAGCGGCGGTTTGCCGGATCTAACGTTGATGCGGGCAGTCTTTGAGCGCGATGAGACTCACAACGAAGAATCTTTGGTTGACTTGGGCGCTTGGATCGGTGAGGGATTTAGCCCAGAGCAGTTGGCGGAGAAAGAGGCAAACAGCATTGCCCGCATGTTTGAAGATCAAGACGAGGAGTTTCTGGGATGCAGCAAAGTCGGCGACTCGGGACGCCGCAATACATGGGGAGGGCGTCTTTCGAGCAACCGAACCACTAGTCGTCGTTCTGGAGAAGAGAAGGCAAAGCCCGCTCTGAAGCTACCTGACAAGTTGCTACTGCGACACGATGGTAGGAAGATTCGAGTGGAGTGTATGCTTGTGGAAGTGAAGTCTCAGAATGATCGTTTGGATCCCCGCCAAGAAGACTGGCTAAACGTTTTGGACAGCTATGGGAATGTGCGGGTGTGCAAATTTGGCGCGGGAAAGAAGGACAAACAGAAGTCGCTCTAGAATATCATTTTGCTACTTCGTCATCAGGGAGTCCATCCTGCTTGGACTGAACCGTGTCCAGTCGCTCAAGGAGTACATGGAACCACGTTTGGGGATCATAATAAGAGGAACCGCGTCAGCTCCAGCAACGATAGTGAAAGGGCAAAAAACCCAAATTTGAATCGGGACGAGCCGGAGCTCTTGTCGGAAACTATTTGAACTTCGGCAATCACGGACGCCTTTTGTTCTTCTCCTTCTTTCAGACCGCGCAAGTTCTTCTTGCGGACAACAAAGTCGCCATTAGTATCACGGAAGTCGACATTCAAGGCAATATAAATCGCAGTCAAGTCGTAAAGAAATGCGGGTACCGAGTTCAGGGTAATTGTGACTCCGGCGGTGCTCTTGGACACGGCAACAAGACTGGAGGGCCACTCATACCTGAGGTCGCTTAAGCCAGCATCCGCAAAGACTTTGACAGAGGCTGTATCGCTCATCCAGACTTTGTAGAACGGGTCGCTACTGCTGACAGAGAGCACAATCGGGGAAGGATACGTAAAGGGACCATTGACGGGGACAAGCGAAAGACCAGTTGCTGGAGACGCCACGGGGACCAAAGGACTGGACGCGGTTTCGGCAGTAGCAGCAAATTCACTAGTGCCGCTGTTTGAGTCGAGTGTGTATCCGGAAACGGTCGTGCCTTTGCGTTGCACGGTTATGACGTAACTTCGTTCATACAGCAAAATATCCAGGTCGGCGGTGTTTTGGTGCATGAGCTTGGCGTTCAAGGTGAAGGTGTAGGTGGCGATACGAGGCATGTTGGTAGTGCGAGTCAAGGCAAATGTAACAATTCCATCGGAAATTGGAGCGGTGCTGGAGCTGAATGTAGTACCGGAAGTTGAGTCGGTAACTGCAGTGTAGAGACCTTCCCCTTCGGTTTCCTCCCATGACCAAACCACCCAAGCTTTACCCAATGTGCCAGGAGCATCAATGTCAATGTCCGAGTCGAAAACGATTGGCACCGTTAGTGGCAGCCCGGTACTTTCTTCGTATGTAACTTCTGGGCCCGGAGCCTCACTGATATCTTTGAGCTATGGAAGGGAGCAAGGAAGAATGACAAGCCATTGGATAGGGCAAGTTGAGTTGTTGCGATATACATAGCAGGGCTCCAAGATACCGTAAAAGATGTGCTTACCTCGAATCCAACTTGAGCGAAGACTGCCTGGGCAGCACCCAACAGCACTGCCGCTATAGCCACGGGGATAGCCGATCCAGAGAATAGAAGTTTCATTGTGGAAAAGTGGCAAGCTGTGAATATTATGGGTGTATGACTTGGGTACTGTTTGTGTTTCTGAACTTTTGGTGGATGGATGAAACATCGATCAGCGGAAGAAAAGTTCCATTTTATCCCAGTGAGTTATGCCGATCATACGCCACGCCATCAATGATGAGACGATGGTTCTCGTGGCAACGGGGGGCTTTCGTGGCAGCGGGGGGCTTCAAATCACACATGTGGAGAGGCTAATTCGTCACAGCAACTATGGTAGCGCTAACCATAATTACTTTACATGATAGTAGCTATTTACTCCCGTCGAGGTGCGAAGGCGAAAGGCTTCCACCGGTAGGTAAATAAATCCCAACAATCCTTTGTCTGACGAAAGCGAGCGTGGCGAGTTCGCCCGTGTTCGACCCCTTCGAGCGTGACGAGGTTTGGGGGCTCGTGATGCTCGAGCGTGACGAAGGTGGGGGTGCTCGTAGTGCCGCCGCCGCCCGTTTGAGGTCGGACTGGTCAATAACGGTACAAACGGTACTCCCCGCGGCAGCAAAAGTGCCAAACGCACACATCCCCCCCGCCGACAACGAGATGGCCGCGCCGCAATAATGCTTATGGTTGTGGTTGATGTGGCCCTCATCATCCCCTTTTGACGGACCTTAGTTCTGCTCGCCTTCCGCTCCTCTCGTTGGCATTCATTGGCAGTGCCCCCTTTTGCTTTCCCTCTATGCTACAACTTCTGGAAACGAGGGAAGAAAAAGGTCTACGTAGTTTGGTGTCGTCAATGCATGTCAAAAAGAGTCAAAAGAATGGGTAATCGTCGCCTAATAGGTGACACATCACCTAACTATGGCTTTTTCCGTTTGCCGTCTTGTCTCTTCCTTGCCGCTGTTCACAGCAAGAATGATGGATCGCTCCGGCATACTAGAATATACCATGGTTGCTACTTCTTTGTCATCAGGGAGTCCGTCCTGCTCGGACCGAACACTGCCCAAAGGATCACAGAGTACATTGAACCGTATTTGGGTTCATAATTCTTCTTTAGAGAAGAAGACCTGCACCGGCAACGAACGAGGAGAGCGTAAAAATCCAAAATTTGAATTGGGAGGACGAGCCGCCAGATGATGTCTTCTTGTCGGTGACCATTCGAACTTCGGCAATCACGGACGCCTTTTGTTCTTCTCCTCTTTGTTCCAGCCCACGCAAGCTCCTGTGAAGGTCACCCTCCGTATCACGGAAGTCTACGTTCAAGGCAACATATATCGTAGTTAAGTCGTAAAGAGCTTCGGGGACCGAGTTCAGGGTGATTGTGACTCCGGCAGTGCTCTCAGTAATAGCGGACGAGGCAACAAGACTGGAGGGCCATTCATACAGAAGGTCGCTTAAGCCAGCTTCCGCAAAGACTTTGACGGAGGCTGTATCACTCATCCAGACTTTGTAGAACGGGTCGCTACTGCTGACAGAGAGCACAATCGGGGAAGGATACGTAAAGGGACCATTGACGGGGACAACCGCAAGACCAGTTGCTGGAGACGCCACGGGGACCAAAGGACTGGACACAGTTTCGGCAGTAGCAGCAAATTCACTAGTGCCGCTGTTTGAGTCGAGTGTGTATCCGGAAACGGTCGTGCCTTTGCGTTGCACGGTTATGACGTAACTTCGTTCATACAGCAAAATATCCAGGTCGGCGGTGTTTTGGTGCATGAGCTTGGCGTTCAAGGTGAAGGTGTAGGTGGCGATACGAGGCATGTTGGTAGTACGGGTCAAGGCAAATGTAACAATTCCATCGGAAATTGGAGCGGTGCTGAAGCTCCTGAATGTAGTTCCGGAAGTTGAGTCGGTAACTGCAGTGTAGAGACTTTCCCCTTCGGTTTCTACCCATGACCAAACCACCCAAGCTTTACCCAATGTGTCAGGAGCACCAATGTCGATGTCTGAGTCGAAAACAATTGGCACCGTTAGTGGCAGCCCGGTACCTTCTTCGTATGTAACTTCTGGGCCTGGAGCCTCACTGATATCTTTGAGCTATGGGCAGGGGCAAGGGAGGATGAGGAGGGCAAGTTGGGTCGGTGCGATACACACAATACATCGAGATACCGCCATTTCCCAAAAGATGTTGAGCTCACCTCGAATCCCACTTGAGCAAAAGCGGTAGAACTCAGCAGTACCCCCACAGCCAAGGGGATAAGAACCGACCCAGACAAGAGAAACTTCATAATGTTGGTATAGTGGCAAGTCGTATATAATAAAGGTGCATGATTTGGGAACTGTTTGTGTTTCCAACCCTATCGTTGGTTGGATGAGGTTTTGATGGATTGATCAGCGGGAAAGTTCCAGTGATGATGATGCATGCGATTAATATGCGAACCATGATGCCAAAAAGTGACGAGATACCAGCGGTATCGTACGAGATGGCTTCTCTTTTTGGCGTTCATTCGTAGGGGCATATATAAACTACCAGGTATTCGCTCCCTTTCTTTGTGGGGACTCAGAAGCCGCCCAAAATGTCCAGCGAGGTCCCGTCACGCAAAAAATGCGACGGTGGCTGAGATGCTTCGATGCTGGTAGATGAAACGATGACCAAACACCACAACATCAGACATCAAACAAAGAGTACTCGGAGGAAATCATTATTATTGTCTGATGGGGATGACGACAACAACACATTATCGTCCTGAGCTGCGGCAGTTTCTTGTGGTCATCGTCTTCTCCTTGCTAGCGGCTCGGTCGCAGATTATCGCGAAAGCAGCCATGTATGGAACCATGATCGTCTTCCTACTTCCTTGGCGGCCGCCACCCTACCACCTTCCAGCACAATGATAGCATCGTCAGAACATGCAACTACGAAGGAGAAGAACAGTCTCAGCAAAGGAGCATTGAAAATTCTTGGCGGACACCGTGGATTAATGTGACGTCTCAAGTCTTTCGTCCGTGACAAGTAAATTCACCCGATGATTGGTGTATTCCAATATCAGCCACAGAGCATTCGCAAGGTCATGCAAACATTTCTAGCCTGGCCGTCCGTGGCTGGCTCCATATCAAAATCGAAAAGGCTTCTAGCTCCACTTTGACTCCCATACTTACGATAAGGGCAAGCAGTTTGTGCATCGCCGAGACCTTGACCACAGCTTGTTATGGACGTTTCTACGACATCCTCAACTACGGGATCTATCCGAACTGTATCACTTTCGCGTCTCTCGGGGTGGATTAAATTCAAATTAAACGACACGGCTCGCGTTCTGAAGTATCTAAGGCGAATGAAATCCCGTCAGACCTCGAAAATGACCCTCCACAGCACGGATCAGAAGGAAGCACAAGAATTGATGTGGAGTCAGATTGAAACGACAACACAACAAGATCCTGCTGTTGTGGCAAAAAATGTCTCGGACTTGATTCGAGACAAAGTCTTGGCACACTACAACTTTGTGGGTAGAACGGAGCAAATGACTCAGTCTTTGGCTGTTATGACATTGTTGTTTGATATTCCGCCATCGGATGTGATTGTTTTGAGTGCCAAGCGCTCAGGCACTAATTCCTACGACACACTTTGCTTTCCTTTATCTCCACACCCTAAAGACCAACGGAGATGACGAATCCAGCAATGGTGGCCTGTTTTAGATCGTCGGATTCCACCATTGGTCACTTGGATTATCTGCTCTACTATGCGGCTCATGCATCCTTGGATCGTACGATAGCGGCCCTCGGTGTCGAACGAGTCCTAGAACGCCGCCTGCTCATTGAACGACTGCAGACCATTGCCGACGAGAAATGTAGCGACAGTGCCGTTTTCCCCTGTTCGAACGAGGGCAAAAAGCAACAACGTGCTGCGGCGGAGAACTGCTATTTCAACGACGAAGGGTGTGGATATCCTTGTGTGGATCGTGTTTTGGGAGATATAATCGTCGAATGATCATAATTGCACAAGGTAGCTGCTAATGGAAAGTGCGTACTCGACGCTTCCGTGACTTAGTAGAGTATTATTAGGAATGCTGCATTTCGGTGCTCGAGGCTATTTCCTCTTCCTCGTTCTCGCTTTCAACTTGTTCGTATCCTTTCCCAAACGTCGGAGCTTTCTCATTTACCTTCAGTATGGGACGTTCTGACTCGCCACTCTCCTCTTCTTCTTCCTCGTCACCAAACTTGACCACGTCAAAGTCCAACACGACGAGGAAGACAGGAAGCCACCAACAGCCGAAGAAGTATGTCACAAACATGACGGTAATTAATGGGCGGAAGAAGAAGACTTGGTTGAATTCAAAGTCGGTGAATGCAAGGCAAGCGACGCCAATGGTCGAGGAGGCGAATGCCATAAAAGTAGGAAGGAAGAGAAATTCCATGGCATCCTCGACTCGCTCCAACGACGTCTTGAGAGAGGCCCGTGCACGAAGCCATCGTGCGACTACGTGAACCGAATACTCCACGGCAAAACCAACGCTCAGGACGAAGCTCATCGTTGAGAAACCAGTGAAGGATACATCAAAAAGCACAGAGAGCCCCGAGACGCAAACCAGCGAGAGCATAGTCGTCAAGGAGATTAGGAAAGATCCAATCAGGCTTCCTCCAAAAACTTTTCCACGCGGATGACGCTTCTCGGATAAAAGCTTGCTCATTAAGAACATGAATGATATGCCGAATCCAGCGGCAATGGAGATACCACCAATCTCCCAGAAGGTGTCGAAAATTCCGATATACTGGCTCCAGTAGTCGTAGGGGATACCTGTTGCCCAAAGAGTAAACGCAATAGGTTAGCAGTCGGTGGGACGAATAAACTTTAAGTGGTTTCCTTTCTTTCCTTACCTGTGAGCCAGCAATGTATGTCCGGATGGTCGTCACAAATAGCGCGCGTCTCTTCAATCATGTCGATAGTGATCTGGTGAGTGAAAAGGTCAAAGACAAACATGGTCGGTCCTGCCGAGTATGGCACCGGGACAACTACTGTTTCGTCGTCGTAAAATTCCCCCGCACACTCAGCAGGAGTTCCCGTTTCGTTCATTAGAACGAGACGCCCATCGCCTCCAGACAGCTGCCGCCACTTTCCAAGGCAGAATTGCATTTTGCCCCTACTCCAGCCTTTGAACACGGGACACCAAGAATCGGAGGCATCTTGATCTTCAATGGAGGCCAAGTCGGCAATATGCATTTGAGTACTCGGGCGGCAAATGCCTCCTTCATACGGGACGCAGGAATCTAGCTCCCCAAAGACTTTCTCGCGAAGACCAAGAGAATTCGGTACCCAAACACCCGCACAAGTGGAGTTTTCTGCTTCGTACACTTGGTTGACGCCACAAGCCATCACGTCGGCACTTTCTCTATCAAAGTTTGATGTGCACTGATGGGTCGTCCAAACGGCGAAGTCAGCCAACCAGAGACGCTTCGTGTCCACTTCTGCAACGTGGGGTGTAGCCACAACGTCCTCAAACTGCTTGATCACTTGCATCTGTTTCATTGGATCGGAATAATCCACGTCGCCCCAATTCATCTGGATGCTCCAAGATGCAAGTTCTTCGGTCCTCTTTGTGGCCCAGCGACTTGCCTGATTGTCCTCGGGGAAAAAATCCTTGAAAGGGAGAAAGACGACGATCCAAGTGAGACAACGATTCGATCGAGTGCATTTAAAGGCAACCAAAAGTCATACCTCAAGGCCCAGTCCAACTTTTCGTTGATCCTCGGTGAGACCCCAAATGCCAAGTCCAAGTAGTGTGGCTGCTACCAACCAAACGACGAGATGCGACCTGACTACGACCACCTCTGAAGACTCCAAAATCAACGGTTTGTATATCTTGTCATAGAAGAAGCTGGCCCACATCTTACTCTGCTGTCGATGTTCCGCGCTACTCTTGCAACAAATGATCACGTCGTATCTGTTGTTGCCTTGACGACGCATGTCAAGGTAGCACCAGGCAGTGAAGCAAAAGATGACAGTCAAGTACAAGAAGATCACAGCGATGAGGGCGACTTGCGAAGTAAGGTAGACTGCAGGAACGTCGTTGATACTCAATAGCGCGAACATGCCCGCATTGACGATAGAGGTCATGGTAATGGGAATTCTAAACGAGGGTCAGAATGAGTTTTCAAGATGGGAACACAGCCCGTCGACATCGTCGCATCAACTTACATGACTTCCTTCATTGCTGCCAAGAAATCCTTCGATGCATATCCTTTCTGTTTACGAAGGGCAAGCAGCACCATATACATGTCATCGACACCAAGACCGCTACCGGCCACAAATCTCACGTTAGCCATAGCTGTTCACAAAAGTCTTTCCACACAACATAGGCACTCACAGCAAGATGAAAGGTAGCGTCCAAGCAATAGTGATATTGATTTTGATTCCGACAATGAGGCCAAATCCAACGGCCGCAAAGTAGGCGAAGATTACCAAGCAGACACCAAGGATAGTAATCATGATGCGCGACTCGACTAGATCCGAACTCAACACGAAGAGTACCGAGAATACAGCAATTATCAGCATTGAAATGAAAACCAAAAGGCCATTGCTCAGTGTGATGTCCTTTAGCATACGTCCAGTGGTACCAATCACTCCAGCATCTAATGGAAAGAAAATTGCGTGAGGGCATACGTTACGGTGATTTCAAATAGCAAGAAAGTGGTGTTTCGTACCGTCAAAAAATCCCACGAAGGAAACATTGCCAGCTAGGTCGTTGTCCCATCCCTTGGTCCAAGTATCTTCAAACTTTTCCTTGAACCGGTACAGAACCTCTTTTGCATCGTCCAACGATATGTTGACACTACCACCTGGTCGATTGCAATTTTTCACGCGATCTGCAATACCCTCAGGCAACAAAGCAGCGTAGATGGTCTGGATGACGGACGCTTCTTGGAGTGGATGAGAGGCATTGAAGTCGTCGGGAATGGTGCCTCCCATGAGCAAATTTCGGTCAACAACTCCAACGGATTCTCCTTCATCCAGATAATAGAGTTCTCCCGACACCGCTTGCATCAATTCCTCAGCTGAAGTGGAACTGTTGAACGGATAGCGACTTCCGCCAAGATCATAACCGCATCCCTGCCCAGTAGTCCATACGTATGGGTCGGATTCCCCCTGTACCAGCCCCAGGAAAGGAGGGGAGTCGATCAAGAGGTCATACCACATGCGTGCGAAATACTGTTTGGTACGAACGCCGTCTTTCTCGGTGGGCTCGCTGTACTTTGTGCACCATTTCTGGGTCGCCTCCTTCATCATTACACTCGTGATGATGTCCGTTGTTTCACCCATACCGCTTGTTCCCTTCAGGTCGCCATTTCCGCAGTCTTAAATTGTAATGAGAATGGGTTAAAACAGTGTCGATGCGTAGTTTCCAATTTCAAGTGAGACCAACTTACGTGCAGACATAGGGGTTTCCGACGCGATAAACCAAGCATATATGGGATCCTTTTCTACCAGGCCTTCCCAATCACCTCCAGTAGGTGCCGCCAAATACGCCAAGGAAGAAAATGGTGTGCCGGACAAATCGATTCCTGATCCACCCACCGGCGAAGTTCCTTGCAGCAAGTAGCCTTCTCCGTCGTTTCCCCACACTGGAAGTGGATTTCCAGAGGTGACAGAACTGGAGAAGGCGTGGTCAGCATGATTTGCCAGATCCTTCTTGGCTTCGTCCTTTGTAGTCGGTTCCGGACAGTCCAACAGGGAGCCTGGTGCCTTGCAGCCTGAAATGGCCGTGCTAAATTTATCCCTGTTTTCCATGTAAATCTCAGCCCCCAACTCTACGTACAAGCTGCGCGCGACGTAGTAAGAAAAGAAATCAACAACAGCTTGCTGATCCAACTTTTCTAGAATGTTCAAGCATTGTGCGCCAATGTCGTTTTGGCCATACTTGAGGGCAAGATCGTAAATTCCCCCAAACACCATTTGCGTGCGCTGGAGGAATTGTGACATGATCGCTTCGTATTGTTCCTCGATACATTGCTTACATGGATGGTTGTTTTCCAGGTTGCCAATATCGGCCAATAGAAGCTTGGGCTCGCCTCCAAGGACTCGATGTAGGATTGTCTCGTCGCATTCCGTCCTACCTGACGGCAGGACAAGACTGCTGCAAAAGTTTTGCATTATACCAAAGCGCGGAAGGCGCGGAGCAATGACTAACTTCCTCACGACGTCCTGATACCAAGTCACTCGATCCTCTTCATCCATAAACCAACGGGCCTCTTGGAAAAAGTCCATTGGGGATAGTCGAGCGCAAGGGAACTTGTAGGTAGTGCCAAGGCCTACATCATTTGAAGCACAGATATCATCCCAAGTGTAGTTGATGTCTTTATATTGGATCTACGAAAATATTTAGAGGAAAAGTGAGAAAGATGATCGCTATGAGAACCAGGGACAAACCAAATAGTACCTACCGTCGTGGACTCCGTTTCCTGCATTCGAGCCATAATCTCCTCTAGGCGATCTTTGGTAATCAAGTTTTCTCCGTCTCTGGCAATAGCCATCGCTGCAAAGGTTGTTGCCCCCAAGTTAGCGCGATCGTACTGGGCGGCGTAGTCCACATCTTTGGCAAACTCGCTTCTCTGGCGGGTCCAGATCTTGTAGACATGGTCTTCAATCTTGTCTTCTTTGCTCCATCCCACGCCAATAAAGACAGCCCATAAACAAGGAAGGAAGAATAGAAAGATGAGCAAATAGTACGGTTTCTTGTGCTCAAAATCCAGAACTCGACGGGCGAATTGAGCTTGAGTCTCATCTGATGGCTCTTCAAACTCAGGCGCCTCTTCTTGCGCTTCGTAGTCAGGCAGGACCTCCTCCAAATCCTTTGGTTTCACCCCCTGCAATTCTTCTTCTAGCGCATCTTCATTCTCCTCAGGTGGAGCAGCCTCATCCTCCAAGGGATCTTCGTCTGGGGTATTCATTTCCAATGTTTTCTTTTCTGGGTAGCAGGGTTTCTTGTATTCGTGTTACGATGTTTGTGATCCAAAAACATCTGGCGGTGCTGAAGATCTTGTTGCGCAGGGCATCATCTTTTCATATTTTGCTGGGTTAGACGTCGTCGTCGTCGTCGCCCTCGCAAACAGAACATTCGATCCCACCCATGGTATCTTCTTGCAAATGCATGTGTTTGATAGGTTTGATGGACTTGGGTTCTCACCCATCAAAAAGTCCCAGGTTCGGGAAACCATCCATTGCGATCGGAACCCCGATTCACACACGTGACGGGGAGTGAGTCACGCTAAACTGCATCCGCAGTGCCAGTGTCAACATAAGTCGCTAGTGAGATCATCATAATACTTATAGAAGAAGCTTTGCAGCATGGTATACTTGTTGCTAAGCTAGTATGCTCGAACGTTCCTTTCTATCGTAGTTGTGTATGTGTGGGGGGATGCCGCGGTAGTTACTCTCATCGAGAGACGAGGAGGGAATGATTTTTCCCGCCCGACATAGATGGGGCCCAGCGCGCGCCCGACATTGTCCGCCATGCTCGCTCACGACCGTCCCCGTTTCCCGACAGAAGTGATAGTCGAACTAATCAAAGATCAAAATCTGCATGCGTGCACCTCTCTCCCCTCGAGAGCGGTCCACGATGACCGCGCTATTGTCGATGTTGCTGCCGCTCTCTCTTGAGGCGTGTTCTCATTCCATTGCAACTCAATCTCTCCATATTGAGTACGAAAACTCTCGAAAGCATACCTGGATACAAGACTTTACTCCAAGTGAAAGTGAAATCATGTCGGAGTTCTCCGTCGAATCACTTTTGGGTGCAAAGCTGCTAACCAAAGTAGGCTCGCCCCAAAAGTCGACCACGGAGCTGATGAAGGATAAGGACCTTCTCTTGCTGTATTTCTCCGCAAGTTGGTGTCCGCCATGCAAAGTTTTCTCGCCTATACTCGTGAATTTCTACAATGCTTGTGCCAAGGAAGGAAAATTGGAGATCGTGTACGTCAGTTCGGACCGCACCATCCCGGACTTTGAGGCCTACTACCAAAAAATGCCCTGGTTGGCCATTCTACCCGTACAGGAATCTGCAGCCATTAAGAAAAACCTGGCACAGCAGCTAGGAATACAAGGAATCCCAACGCTGGTGGTGCTTGACGCCAAGACGGGTGAATTCATCAGTGCCCAAGGACGAGAAGATGTCACCGCAGTGTCTGGCGACACCTTGGCAGGAAAGGAATTGATTTCGAAATGGAAGAATATGGAACGACGACCCTTTTCCGAAGCCCCGACGCCGGTCGATGGGGCGCAAAATCCCATCATGACAGTCCTCATATGGTTTGCCAATAATCCCGTCGCTTGGTTTGCGATAATGTATATCGTCATGTACATCTATAGGAAACGTCTGCATCCAGCTGGTCCAGTCGACGAGGGAGAGGAAATGGCGGAACCTCCTCAAATGGAGGAAGACTCGGAATTTTAGAAAACATCAGACGCCTAAAAGTAGGGCATTAAAACAACTACTATACAACTTTTGCACCCGTAGGTGCCAGTTGGCAAAGACAAGTGAAAACAACTTAGAACAAGCTGAACACAATTCAATGGATATGACCAGAGTGCTGGGTACCCCCCTCGGCCACAATGTTCTTCATATGAAGAAGCGTTCTCTCCCTCTATCAATAACAACGGGACGACTACTCGATTCCGAAAAGATGAAAGGGACGAAGCCAAGAGGATGTGATGGCGGCCCAGCGCGCGCAACCACACGTTCGCCGCGCTCGCATTATTCGGATAGTTCCCGCCAGAAAAGAATTGGTCGAATGGATCAAAGATCCAAATTCCTACACACAAGGAGCGGTCCACGATGACCGCGCTTTGGTCGATGTTGCTGCCGCTCTCACTTGAGGCGTGTTCTCATTCCATTGCAACTCAATCTCTCCATATTGAGTACGAAAACTCTCGAAAGCATACCTGGGTACAAGACTTTACTCCAAGTGAAAGTGAAATCATGTCGGAGTTCTCCATCGAATCGCTTTTGGGCGAGAAGCTGCTTACCAAAGTTGGCTCTCCCAAAAAGTCCACCAAAGAGCTCATGAAGGATAAGGACATTCTCTTGCTGTACTTCTCCGCGAGTTGGTGTCCGCCATGCAAAGCGTTTTCGCCCATACTCGTGAATTTCTACAATGCCTGCGCCAAGGAAGGAAAGGTGGAGATTGTGTACGTCAGTTCGGATCGCACCGTCCCGGATTTTGAGGCTTACTACCAAAAAATGCCCTGGTTGTCCATTCCGACCGAAGACGGCTCGGCAGCCATTAAGAACAACCTGGCGCAACAGCTAGGAATACAAGGAATTCCTACGCTGGTGGTGCTTGACGCCAAGACGGGTGAATTCATCAGTGCCCAAGGACGAGAAGATGTCTCCACAGTGGCTGGCGACAACTTGGCAGGAAAGGAATTGATTTCGAAATGGAAGAATATGGAACGACGACCCTTTTCCGAAGCTTCGAAGCTAGTCGGGGGGGCGCAAAACCCCCTCATGGCAGTCCTCATGTGGTTTGCTAAGAATCCCATGGCGGTGTTTGCGGTATTGTATTTCTACAAGTACATCAAAAGGACTTTTTTGCAGCCAGCTGGTCCAGTCGACGAGGGAGAGGAAATGGCGGAACCTCCTCAAATGGAAGAAGAATCAGAATTTTAAAGACATGCATGAACTTAAAAGTACAGAATTACAATAATTTTCTTGCACCCATGCGTAGGTGCTAGCTAGCAACGAAAAGTGAAAACGAATTAGCGAGCGAACACTTCAGTGGATCTAACCGGAGTGTTGGGTGCCCCGCTCGGCCACAGTGTTCTTCGTAGGTAGAAATGGTTCCCCTTTCGATAACGACGGGACTCCTCGATTCCCTTTGGCCCAGTCGTTATTGTGATTTGTGCGATTGGAATTGGACCCGCGTCAACCTCACCAACATAACTGGTCCTACGTTGCAGTGTGACGGCGCTGTCGCTTTCCCCAAACAGCGAAGATTTCCCTTGGTATATCTCTTCCCATGAACCCGGCTTGTATTCGAGATTGCGACGAGGGCTCGTCCCATCGTCCTGATAGGTAGTTACATGCCATGACATGGGATCGTCCTTGTCTCTCTCCCAGGTCTGAACGTAGGGGGTTTCAGCCTCTGTTGTTGCTTCTTCCTTGGCAAGTCCTCGTGCCATCAACCCTTCTACTACATTCGCCGATAGCTTTGAATCCCTAGACCATTTGCCCGAAAAGTCGAGAGTTGAGACTCGCTCTTCCCACTTTCCAGCATGTTCGTTCAGGACCGCCTGCAGTGCCAGATAGGGGGCTCGTTTCCCCTCCCAGATGCCTTGTACGGCAGAATCTACGTCTACCCATTGAACTCTAGTGAATTCGGGTTTCTCGTCACCCTTTCCAGACAGATCACACATTTCACATGGATCATAATCGCCACGCCCGTCCATACATCGAAAGACGGCCCAGTGCAATTCTTGACCAGCAAAACCAGACCTTGTCAACCAGTTTGAGGTTCCCGCCGTTGAATAGCGAATTCCAGTGTTATCTGCGGCATCAAAGGATGGAGTGGGGAAGATAGGATCCAACATGACATGGTGTCCAAGTTCCAATCCTATCTCTTCATACATCTCTCGAGCAGCAGCCTCGACGATGGTCTCTTTCTCTCTGGGTAGGCCCGTATGGCTCGGTGTCCAAGCATCGTCGACACCACCCTGGGGACACTGCCAACTGTTGGGTTTCCCAATGCGTTCCCCAACCAAAAGCTGGTTTTGAGAATTCAGCACCGCCACTCCTGCACAAAGTCGCCACTTGTTGCCTGTCGCCTCATCAATAATAACCTGAGATGGAGCATACTCTGTGGTGGCTGCCCGCGCCGACTTATGCACTCTCCTGGGAGCGTGATTGAAGGATCGAGGCATCGTACAACCACCACTCCTTGCTATTACTAGCGGCTCGAAGGCCCCCGCCCTGTAAATGGCAAAACTCAGCGTCGCAACCACAATTGCAAACTTGACGAGGAAAATCACAATAGTAAAGTCGTTCATTCTCCGGGCGGCTCCCGCCGCTGCCGTCGTTGTTGTGTGCTGTGGCTCCAAAGAAGTTAAGGATGCAGCGAATTTTGAAAGGTCTCTACCCGAGAAAATGCAGAACTGAACGTCAGGACCACGACTAGGAGCTTTATGAGAAAGACCACCAAATCGACGTTGTTCATACTCCAAACAAGACGACCTGCAGGAACTGCTGATGAAAGAGCTTGTAAAATGTAATGAGAAAGGTCTAGCCGTGGTTACAAGCGATCGTATGCTCAATGGTAGCACCACTCGCCCATCAAATAATCCATCAGCTGTCGTCAGTGACGAGCGAAGCTACCAACCGATCACTCGCGACGATTGATTGGTAGTGGCTTGAACTCAAGTTTCGCGCCATCAAAGAAAAAGGTGATGATGTGGAGGGAGACACGCGAGTGGATGGGAACTCGAAACGGTTTGACGTCTGCGGTACGTGGCGTCCGTCCGTTGGATCGTTTGGATGAGAGGTTCTGGGCCAGCAATTTTGGCGCGCCGGCCGACCTCCGTGTCTTCAGAGGGGAGTCCGTCTTTTCACGACTGCCTCATTTTTTGCCTCCACTTGTACGAATAGCTTCTGAAACAATCTGACTTTTGATGTCCAGCTTGCAAGTCCAAACACAAAGAGTAGCATGCGAACACAGGGCCATGATGAGATCAGTTAACAATAAACTTGCCGTGTTTTCCAGCTCCCATCCACGCAACGATAGTATTGTGAGCGCCGCGCGCAACGGCGACGGAAAACGTGGAAATGGGAACTCGCATCGATCCCATTCAACACCCACGTGATATCACAAAAGGCAAAATTTTGTTTTCTAATATGTTTCTTCAATTGTTATCACTGATCATATCGTAACGATGACTGGCTCTTGGAATCCACTCAAGGATCTCGGCGAGGAATGGGAAGCTACCGTTTCTGTATGGGGGAAATTGAAAGTTCTTCTCTTTTATTCTTACGTGTGGCTCGGTATCTTGTAAGCACTGCGTCGAAGAATAGATATATGCTGGTTTGTTTGATCAATGACTGAGTCGCCCATACCCCTCCTCTATCTGGACCTTCCTGGCATTCAATGCTGGTGGATGCAACAGTATGTGCACCTACCAAATCTTCAATCCATGGTCGTACGGCTATGATTGCGCTTTGGCCGAGTCTACCGAGCAACAAGATGAACAAGCGTTTATTTTGCGACAAAGTCTTATTTACAAGGTGGCTTGGCTCCTCTACTTGGTTAGAGGAAAGACTGCCCTGCCGAACATGGCCGTGTTACCTAGCGTATTGCTCATTTGCACTCTCTTTGGAAATCTCTGGGAAGGCGGCTATATCTTCCGAGACATTTGTCGTGATCTTTACGTCAACACAATGTGGTTCTGGCTGGGTTGCCCGCTTCTAGCTTTAGCGTGTGCCTATATTGAACTCCTTGTGGACGGTAGAACGGGGGATATCAGCGAGGAAAATTATGATTCCGGCACAGTGCCGCTGATTTCATAGATAAGGGATAATGTGAACTAATCAACTCCTCCGAAAAAGTTAGGATCGCTTGAAAGGAAGTAGTATTACTAGAACCTTGTTTTCACGTTTGGGTCCTTCTGCGACGAGGGGAGGCGCAAGGTGGTGCCAAGCAAGAAGCTACACGAGGACGCCTTGGACATTTATCTGACGGACTCACAAACCTAGAATCAAGTAAGGCCCTACAGCCTCTAAACTCTAAAGAATAAAAGAAGCATGTCAGCAGTGTCAACGCGGAGAGATTGAAAATTATTGCTATGGAGCCATATTGTTCTCGTTACTAGGATACTAGAATACCCCGGTGACAAAAGAGACAAGCGAGTTGGAAGTCGGCTTGGTCGAGAACCGCCACGAGGCAGGCCGGCACGCCGCTTTTCGAACTTTCCCTCCGACATCACTTTTTGTGACACCAGCACGACTAGCTTGCGATCGTTACCCAGAACCTTCTACCAGAGTAGCCATGTCAAAGTGGATTGTTGCGTTGCGATGCCTCTGAAACGACTGAAAGTCTACTCTGCTGCAATGAATGGGATTTCATTGATTTGTTAATTCTTCTTCTCGGGGGTTCTCGTATTTTCATCATGATTTGCGAACCAACTCTCCCCGCCCAGTGCCAAAGTGTTCTCACCGCCATCGACGACAACGATCATTTATTTTGTCATCACAGAAATCTTTCATAGATTGACTAAACCTTCTTTTGCTCAAAGCTTGATACACTCATGGTTGGCATTATGGTTTGGGATAACTGGAACCCTGTAAAAGATCTAAGCGACGAGTGGGGCGCCACGGCTTCGATCTGGGGCAAACTCAAAGTGATTCTCTTTTATTCGTATGTTTGGATTGCTTTTGTGTAAGTGAGATCTGCGATACCAAGGATCTTCAGTATTCTCTGTGAACGATTGATACTCACAATGACTCCATTCACTTGCCAAATGGCTAGTGGCTGCGCCTATTCCGCCTTTGTTCCATGGTTCGCTGGAATGGATTGCATCTTGACTAATTCCACTAAACAGCAAGATGAGCTAGCCTTTGTAATACGTCAGAGTAACATTTATGCAGCCGCATGGTTGCTTTTTGTCGCCAAGGGAAAGACCCATTTGCCCAACATGCGTGTGTTGGTGGCCGTCTTGATCCTTTCCTGCATGTTCGGCACGTTCTACGAGCCCTCAGTCATGACTACAGAATGTAGCAATACTTGGATGGCTCAGTGGTGGTGGTGGATTGGATGGCCCGCTTTGGCCATGATTTTCGCCTACGTTGAGCGACACGTCGATGGCACCACTACAACCGGCACCGCCGGTGAGACTCAAGCGTTGGTGTAGACGGCGCTTGGTAGAGTAATACTCCTTGTGCTTACGAGCCCCAATGTCAAGGAAATCAATGAGAATTGTAGCGTCTAATGATAATTATCTATGTCCAATCTATTCCGAGAGTGATTCATATGGCTGTAGCTCGGTCTTAGGGCTTTTTGTTGGAGAGAATGTCCGAGGTGTTCAGGTTGCGAATGATTGGGATGGAGGGCAATTCTTCAATTTCGAGTGGCGCATTCTTTGGCTCCTCGGGCTCGTCTTTGAGTGACTCCCGGCTGAGCGGAGATGACTCGTAATCACGATCCTCTTCCTCGTCTTCTTCGACAGGCAGAGGCGATGGCTGATCGGGTTTGACGACTGAAGCCGACGCATAGTCAATGTAGCTATCAACTCCGACAGCATTGGAGGTGCTGCTCTCACTTGAGGCGGTCGTAGCGCTCGCCGTTGTTGCCGTTGTCGTCGAGGAAGTATCATCCGTGTCTTCTCCAGTCACAAAGGCCGTGCTTCGAATAACTTCATCGGCCAAGACGTCACGACGAATCATATCACACAAGACGGATAACCGCAAAGTACCCTGGAACGGATCTTCAATCGAATAGCCAATCTCATACACTCCAAACAGCAACCAGCTCACCAAGAACAAGATCGGACCAGTCGCGTATTTCAATGACCCCAAAAAGGCAAACGGAAGCGTAAACAACCACAACGTTAATGCACGCAAGGAGTGACGAGCATAATTCAGTGGCACGGCTGTCTGGTGGATGCGCTCGCAAGCTCCAATGCAGCTCGACAATTTCTCCACTTTGGAAATCAAGGCTAATCGTTCTCGCGCTGTAAAGTTCGGACCATCCGGAATGTTACGCAATTCCTGGGCCATGCGATCGCACACCCACAATGGACGATTCTGTGATCGTGCACAGGGCTCCAAAGCATTGGGCGGCAGCAATCTCCAGGGCAAAGTGCGCTTATCAACCCAATACAAAGGTCGCGTTTTTCGCCGCGAGTTTCCTTCGTTTTCTTCTTGTGTCGCCACAGCCGCTGCTTCGGGATCCAAATCGTCTGCCGCCTTGTCTTGGTACAAAACGATGGAATTCTCCGGATCACGCACATTGTCGACATCATCCAAGCGATACATGACCAAGTTAGGACGAATACGATGTCTCAACAAGTAAGGAAAGGCGGCTAGCAATCGTTGCAACCGACGTCTTTTACTTCGACCCATTTCATTTTCGTACAAATTCAACATGCGATACAAATCCCGTGAGTTGTTGATAATGCTCTCCCAGATTTTGCGGCCTTCGGCAAAGCGCTGATAGGCCGAGTTCGTTTTAAAGACGAGCAATAGTGAAAGTGCCGATACCATGAGAGAGTGCGGTGCCTGGGGCAGGCACATTGCTTCCGCTGCCAAGGGCTTGAATACTTTCAAACGCATATACACGACACTCAAGAAGGTCGCCCAGAGAGTCATGAATGAAACTGGGCCTTTGATGGCCCGGAGAATTGCACTGCTTGGCAGTGAAGCTGTATTGTGTAGCCAGTCGCTACAAAGGAGGAAACATGGGAATCGTGAGAAGGTTTTCGGTCCTCATCATAGGAGGGAGTAAAGGTGAGGAGGAGGCGGAATCGTAGCTCTCACCTGGAAGAATATCGATCCGATCGAGGCACCCCACCCAGCTCTTCAGCTTCTCTCATTCTGACATCAGAGACACCCTTCTTTCGTCCACGTGCCATCCAAGAGAGCCACCCCGACGTGTTATCATCGTCATCTTCTTCACCTGGGTGTTCAATGGGAATGTTGTTGCTGTTCACCTTTACTTGCCAAACAGCAGTGGGATTGCTCCGTGGTAGACTAGGGAAATCAGCAGCAGCAGCAGAAATCATTGGCGATGATTTCACTACTCGACTTGTTGTTATTGTCGATGTGGGAGACACAAATGCTGTGGTGGTTGAAACACATAACGCTAACGCTGCGGCCACCACCAGTGCGGACTGTCGCGCCAGTCGTTGGCGCTTCCGCTGGCCGTTGTGATTATGCAAATCGTCCATTGTCAATCTGTGATCGAATTCAATACAAATGAAGCTATTGAAAGTAGACTTTATAACAAGAGAGGTCTGTTGAATGCGAATAGGTTTGTTATACTATCCTTCCAGGATGCCGACAAAAGTGGAGAACCCGTGGAAGGAAAGTCTGGTTGGAGTTGATGACTGTTGATGGGTGCAACAGCGATGTGTTTTCGTTGGGCGACTGCATCTGCCTTCGCGACAGAGAGAAGAAAGGCGGTCTTGTCCATGGGCGTGACGTCGGCGGCAGATCAAACGGAGTTGGACCAATGTCGCACCCATAAATAAAAAAGCCACGTCAACCCACCAGATTCTAGGAATCTTCGACAAAGGAATCTCACCATTCCCGCTTTTTGCTCGTGCTTTCATGAGTGACGACGGACGGACCAAAAATGCAGATGTGCCACGTGTTGCTTCCACAACGAAGCTTGGTGTCAAACGTATCGACGATATCTTTTGGATTCGATTGATGGATGGAACGAGTTCAATACAACGTTCTGTTGCAGCACCACTATCCGAAGTGGTGTTGATGCAAACCCCGCTGCAACCTATTCGCCATAGCTAGTCCACCATGAAGTCTATCAGGTTCATCTTTTACCTTCTGGTAATGCTGGGCACGCAAAACGTGGTGGTGAATGCCTTTACTACGAGCCATCCATCGGGGTCGCGCTCGAGCATCCTCCGATCCGATCCAAAGCGAAGAATACCGTGTCAAATGACCAATGAAAACGACATGGACATTTCAACCATGCTGAAAGAAGAAGGCAAAGAAATCAAGGATTGCTCTCAACTATTGATTGAAACTTTATCGCGATCGGTAGACGAAATCGAGGCTAGCGACATTGTCAAAGTTTGCGATGCCTTGGACGAACTGGAAATCGACAATCGATTGTGGACTAGCAAAGTGTTTCAATTGCGACGCAAGGCACTCGAAAATCGTCGCTACGAATGGCTCGCCAAATTAATGCAAAAAGACTACGAGGCCTACGTGGCGACTGCCAGTTTTCTAAGCCCCAGTCGGATTCCGCGGCGCGACTTGCCCAATGTGCAGGATGTGCCCATGGCCAAAGATGCGCCAGTCGGCGCCAAGCAATTCAATATGGATGGGCAACTAGTTGTGGAGGATTGTAAATTGGAAGATATGAAATACAACGACAATCTGCTGGACAAACTACTATTGAAGATCTTTCGAGATTTGGTCGAACAGAATACCGGTGGCGTCACAAGTCCTCGCGAGGGAATTTTGGGATTGGTCGATCAAGCTCGAGCATTTCTGCTCAAGCCGGGCCAAACTCCAGAGGCGCAACACAAAATGGTGCGGGATACACTGGGAGGTCTCATGACTCCGTACTTGCCACCGTTTTATCGAGTATTCATGAGCGGCAAGGTTCCGGGTTCGGAGGTGCAATTGGGTCCGTGGTTTTACGCTCCCTTTTTGACATCTGTAGTAACGCCCACCTTTTTTGGGTTCCTAGTTGGTCCATCCTATCCCAATCGCCGTAAAGATGGACAACTGGGCGGATTGGTCGTCGAAAAGTGCAAATTCCTTCAAGAGAGTGGGTGCAAGGGCTTGTGTTTGCATCAATGCAAGTTGCCAGCACAACAATTTTTCCAGGACGAATTGGGATTGGCCTTGACAGTATCACCAAATTTTGTCACACAAGAATGTCAGTGGAGCTTTGGGGAAACTCCCTTGCCGCCCGCCCAGGATCCGTCGTTTCCGCAAGGATGCTTAGCGGGATGTGAGTCGCGCAAGGCTGTTGCAGCAAGTGGATCCATGGCCGACGTGTGCAATTGAGGAGGATGAGGCCTACACGTGCTATGACGAGTAGGACGAATATAGGAAGCTAGCTAGTAGGTGGGAAAGTAGAATCGAGCTTGGATTTATTGCTTTCCAAAACGACGTAGACTAGAGTGCGTGACATGGTGCCTCGAGTAGCAATTAGCGCATGGAATCAAACGAGCGACGAGAAGTCATTGTGTGGTACAAAGAATCACAAGGGATACAGAATTTAAGATGGCGACCTCTCAGTTGCTACGGTAGTCACTTGCAATTGGCACACAAGCCCAAATACTCTATGGAGCAGAGGGGATGAGTGAGACCCCCAGCTCTTCGTGTACCATGAGGGCCAAAATTCCCATCATCGCGGCACGGCCCTGGTTGAGTTCGATGCCCCGCTTCTGGAATTTCGTCTCTTCGTCGAAACTGTCCCAGCCCAAATCAAAAGCATCGTTGCGGAAGTCTCCAACGAATTCTCCACCAGTGATGTCCTTCATAATGGCAAGCTCCAAAAAGCCAATAAAGAGAACAATTTGGGCAATGCCAGCGCGGGAAATGACATTAAACGCTTCGAAACCGTTGGGTACATCGGCAAAGGCAAGACCAGAGTAGTCAATGTTTCCAGGGAGTCGAATGCCAGCTTCAGCTACGAGGTAACCAACGACTGCAAGCATGGAGATTCGACCGTGCTTGATTTCGACGTATCTGAGGCGGTCGAACTTTTCTTGGTCACCGTCGGCGACCAATCCAAGAGGATCGTAGAATCCAAGGGGGGGCTGGGCACCAAGCTCATCCTCGAAGGCCTTCAAGGACGTGGAGGTGACAGCCTGCTTGGTAGGAGCAAAGGCCGCGGTGGAGGCCAATAGAGTAGCGAAAACGGCAGCAGTCTTCATCTTGGTCGTGACCGGGGTGTCAATGAAATGAAAATATTAGGCCTGGAGCACGTTTGACATATATCAAATATCCTCTTGCCATCATCCAGAACCGCAAACGGGGCCATTCTATCGGGAAGGCGACGTGTAGAGCTAACTTCGTTCCAATCGGCAGCTGAAGCAATTCTTGGCCTGCACATTGGCGAAAAAGCAGATGGACC
Organism: Nitzschia sp. DOCU1; assembly: GCA_951394045.1. Taxonomy (NCBI): domain Eukaryota; phylum Bacillariophyta; class Bacillariophyceae; order Bacillariales; family Bacillariaceae; genus Nitzschia; species Nitzschia sp. DOCU1. The sequence continues at coordinate 678,639 of OX595996.1, read as the reverse complement.
AAAAAGAAACGATTTGGGTGCGGCGGATCTTTTGGCTTTTCCGGTCGCATCAGTCCTTGCCCACGTTCTAGTTACCGTAGTCGATCGCCACCCCCTTTGGCCTACGAAACAATATTCCACGGTGTATTAATCTTCTACCGGTTACTAGAGACGCATTTCAGAGCTTTCTCATTTCTAGCTGTGGGTAGGGAATAAGTACTCAAACTTATACTACCAGTTACAGAAAAATGATGAACAGAGTTCTGATGGAATTCTCCCACCAGGTAACTTCCTTAGCAAAGAATGTATTCCATTAGCTTCTGTAGCTTACGCTGATCGTCATCAGAATCCAAATTGTACGCAGAGCTGTGGCTGCCTTTTGTATACGGATGCTGAAGCAAGACAACAGGCTTGTATTCGGAAAAGAACAGGCCAAACGACTCTTTGCCTGGACAGAGGTGGCAAAAAATCCTAGAAGAGGCGCCGTTTAAGTGTGCACGGAATGGCTTGTTGCAACGTCCACAAATGCTGGACGGACTATGCACTCGCGTACAGGGGCGGCGACATGCCTCTCCTTTCAAGTCAATGTCTTCAGGAAATTTAATCGTAATTTCCTTTTTGAATAATTTACTCAAGAATGCAGCATGATGCTGGGGGGCAATCAGCCAAGATTCAATATCACCTAGAAATACCTGCACGTGCTCCAGGTATCCCTTCAGGTGAAGAAGGAAAGGTCCAAGCATGTCGTCGCACAAGCTTGAGACTCCTTTCTGAAAATAGTCGTCACAGGAATTGAGCGGATCAAATGAAATTGAATCCTTAGGAGGCAAAATATTCAGAAGATCAGATGATAACCCTGGAAATGGGCCAAAATCTTTCCCCTCGCGTTTTGCCTGGACTTTCACCTCAAAATGCGTACTAGAGGTTTTGCACGAGACCTCGTGGAAGGAAAATCGGATAAGTTTAATGTTGGGACACTTCTGTTCACATTTCAGGCAGAAACTCTTGTCGATCCTTGTAGTTTTTGCTTTAGGAACTTCCTGCTCACATTTCAGTGATGAATTTTTGCAGCGCTCCCAGATCTCCAAGTTGGTTGATATGAGACCTTGGCAGGATCGGATCAAGTGTCCGAGGTCGATGCTTTCGGCATCGACCGTCAAAGAAGCCAAGACGTCCTTGCGTGCTTTTTTCCGTGCTTCCTCCAAGAAGCTTCCAACGTCCAACTCTTCAGCTCCCCTTTTACGCCCACGTGCCATGACTCTAGTACAGTAGTAGAGTGGTTTAGATTGGAATGCTATGGGGAGATGATGTCGGTAGACTGGTGGAACAAATTTATAGAACAAAAGAGGGATGCGCCGTCTTGGCGGCACAACGTTGAGAATCCCAACGGAAGCCAATTTTCAGTCCCGCAAGCTCGAAAGTTGACACCACTCGCCCTTCCATCGTCCGTCGTTGCTGTCGATTGTGTCGAAGTAGTCACTTCAATCTTGCGAGCATTCCCGAGTCTTCGTTTGCAGCGTTGCAGTATGATTTTGTGCGACAATGATGATGACCCCCATCGCTGGCTGTTGAGGGTTGTCCTATCGGGCCAGTTTGTCCTTTTCTATTGTCCTCTGTCGTTGATAGCACTTCGAGAAGCGGGTTGATTGAACCAGAAAGGCAGTGCTACAATGTCAAGTCCGGCTGCGCGGAGTGATTCACGGAGAAGACCTCGACCGGGGGCGACGAGAAGCAACGACGACAATGAGTGGGGCCCTAATCGCCCCGTGCAAACACCCACTCAACCACAAGGACAAGTCGCTCCCCCCTCAACGCTTCATACATGGAGGACGCACATGGGTCTCGAAATATCAGTGGAAGAACAGGCTGAACAACTCGCCAGACGACTCCAGCATGCCACTGATGTTCTGCTCGAAAAACTGTTCGCTTACCTTTCGCAGCTTCCGGAGGAAGAAGACGATGATGACGACGAGGATAATATCCATATCAACAAATCACCCCGTAATTCGGCCGTTGCTGGTGGAATGACGCTTCCAGCTTCCGCAATTGGATGGTTATGCAGTCAGTATTATCCTCCTGAAATTCAGGACAATGAAGTTTGCCCCACAGTCTGGTCTAGCGTCCCTCTGAAAGATCGATTGCAGCTACTGCGCTTTCTACTTCCTCGAGTGACACATTTACGGATCACACGTCAAGTTTGGCCGCCAGAATTACCCAAAACGCAACAACGAAAAAGCCATTCGAGGCGGCGTCCGAACCGTTCACCCGGCGGGGAGGGACAGGACGAGTTGTCGACGACGCCTCGTTCCCAGCTCCCCCCGGAAGAATTGAATTGCAGTGGCGTAAGCGTTGATAGTGCCTTGACACTGGACGAGTCGCCCCATGCGTCTTCTGTGACTCCTGGTATTCCGACACCCCAAGCTTTTTACAAGTACATGCAATCGCTTCAAATTCATCCCACCTTGGATATGAGAGTGTTTCCCCGCATCCAGGTATTGGTGCTAGAGTCCATACCCCCTACGTGGGTTTGCAATTTCTGCTCACTTCGACCGTCGCTTCAAGTATTGAGATGGAATCGAGCTTGCCTATACGACTACTTGCCTCGACTTTTTCGGGATATGTCGGAAGAGGTCACTACCGACCAGTCTGATGCTGACGCGATTACAGCCATCGCCACACCTGGTAGAATACCACTGTCACTTTCTTCCAAGCAAATGTTATATCCTCACTTGACGCATTTGAATTTGAGCCAATGTGGTATCGGGGAACGTTCGGGTTTGAGACAGACGCTGAATCACTGCGCCCCAAACCTCGAATGTGTGTCCTTGGCGCACAATGACTTGGTGAGCCAAAAGGCGGCCCTACACGGGCTTCGCAATGCTACCCGATTGACCAAGTTGAACTTGAGCTACAATCAGCTGACTGCTCTGCCGCAAGCACATCTCTATTTGGGTGGTCAGTTGCAACGCCTTCAACTCTCCCACAATCAATTGGTGACGGTGGCAGGCTTGGATCGATTATATGCTTTGGAAGAGTTGTGGCTAGATCACAATTGTTTGGGAGATTTATCAGAGATTGCTAGATTATGTCCATTGCCACAACTGCGAGTCTTGTACCTTCAAGGCAACGTGCGGTTGGAACAGGAATATCCACAGTATTTGAAACAAATCTGGACTTGGTTTCAGCAGTATCGATCGGCAGCAAACCCACAAGAATTGCCCGAATGCAACGGGCGTGCCATAACTCGGGAGCAGTGGAACAGCTTGATGGAAGAATTGATCCCCATGGTGTCGGAAGGGAGAACCATCTCGCTACCGGCGAGATGTCACCGCGTGCGTCGACGACTCGACCAAACGAGGCGGAAGGCGCGAATCCATGGCGTAGAGTCGGAACAAAAGGCTAGACCCGTGGCTGCTGTCAAGGGTCGACGTCGTCGTCAGCCCAAGAAGACCGTCACGACCCTCGATACGAAACCTTCTCCGGGCGGAACTCGGGCCGTGGCGTTTTCCGTCCGGGACGTGTTGATCAGTTTGCACACAGTGGAAGGTGGCGAGAAGGAAGAAGCTGTGGATGATGCGGACAACGATTCAGAACACAAAGAGGACAGTGAGCAGCTACAGAGCTTGACTAGTCCGCAAGATAAGCATGGTTACGGTATCTTCTCATCAGAAACGTATGCAATGGATAATTATCTCTTTCCTATGTATGAAGAGGATGTTCCATCATTTCCCTTGGGGGACAAGCAATTCCACTTGGATGAGGATGACGTGGAAGATACAGCGGAAATGACTACCTCAACTGCCACAAACAAGGAGGAAGCGCATGGCACAAGTGGTGAGTATTGCTCCCCTGCCAAGCCTATCGCTGTCTCTGAAGCCACGACGAGCGCTACAGGCAGAACTCCCAAGCTAGCTAACAGCGGAAAGACCAAAGTTGTGACTCTCAAGGTTCACACGGGTAGCAACAAGGTGTTTGATGTCATGACCGCTGATTGGGACGTAATTGTGGACAAAGTTGCTGGGGGTATGATTCCCGATGGCAAACCTCGCATGCCTGTACCAGAATTGACCCCGATCAACAACGGAGACGATGGCGCGTTCCCCTCAGAAGCAGCCGATCTGCTTTCCCCCGAACCCTCGAATGAGACGCCTTTGATGCCGCAGTCGGCAGGTGGGGAGACTTCTTCCGATGCGGAAGAGCAAAGTGCGTTATCATCCATGGGCTTTCGATCTAATCCGCTTCCAGATCAAATCTATCCCGACGACTTTTCTGTACCGAGCAGTTTGGGAACCAATCGAGATGACTTTCCTTCCCGGGCTAGCAAATTCCAGATAGCCGAAGAAAACGCTGCTTACGATGGCCCTGATACTTTTGGGAAACGGAACGTGCTTGACAATCTCAAATTGTATTTTGAAACGTACGTTTTCCCATCCTCGATACAGTCGGACCCTGACATGCATGACGACGAAGTTGAGGATGAAGACTTTGGAGATGGATGGCAGACGGTGGCACTGCGATACCCAAGAATACAGTTGTGGCCAGAGGATCGACGATGGCTAGAGACGCCGTCTCCTTCCAATATTGCGTCGCCTGGCTTGGCTCGAGATGTCGATGGTTGGGCCATGACGACAAGAGAACGATTTGTGCGTGTTTGGGAAGAGGATGTCATTCCTTGTGGCAAGCCTGCTCTGCGAAGGCTAGCACCTAATCGAAGGAATCGTTTGGGATTTCACGGCGACCAACTCTATGCCGCAGGTGTCCCAGATCCATACGCAGAATGTCGCAAGGTCTTCTTGTGTCTTTCCTCGGCTGCATTTTATATCATTCTGCGGACGGACGACGTTACAAAGAAGCAGGATGAGAAGGGCATCAAGAAGCGCTTTCCGAATCCGATTCCAGACAACTCAAAGTTTGAGGACGCCCCTTGGCCGCATGCAATCGCCCGCCACACCTTTCAGGAACTACAGGCCGTTACGATTGGTTTTGAGTTTCAACGACTTATTCTACAATTCTCGAACCCGACTGTACGCAAGTTGGATCCTTATGTCTACATTCTCTTGACCTCTAACAAGAAGGAAACCGTTAGTTTGTTGCAAGAAATCCAGCGTCTTGCCAAGGAAGCCAAACGAGAAACCATCGATCTCAACTCAGACGCTGCACCCGTTGCGATTGAAAACGACTCTCAACTTGTGTTGGACGCCCTCCAAGCCGCAGTTGCACCCGAGATTGTCGGTACAATTATCCACTACCAAATTGTCCGGCAGCGGTGGAAGCACGGCGAAGGACGAGGCTCTGTTCGCCGTGTCTGCGTGGTGACCGATACCAAACTCTTCTTGATGGACGAAGACTACCATGCAGATTCGCACAAGCCGTTGGATCCACCGGCAACGGGAGTGGCAGCCATGAAGAAGAGAAAACAAAGTAACTTGGCCAATGTGTCCTACCGGAAAGTTGATGAGGCATTCCTGAAACAAGTGACCGAAGTTCAAGCCGCGGGGGCCGATCCGAAGGCGATCACGATTGTAATTGCTCCATTGAGAAAGCTATCCCGAACCCACCGTTGGCGATTGGTCTGCCGCGACAACGTTGGTGCCGAGCGATTGGTCGATGACGTGCGAAAGGCGATGGCGCTTGTAGGGTGAGACATTAAATAAGTATTGTTCATCACAGAGTCTATTTCTGTTACGAGCCTTGCAAAGTAGAAGCTAGCTTTGCCTTTCTGGCCACTGATTCTTGTGTATGGTGCTTGGCAAAGACTCGTATCGTACCAGAATCGTCTTTCACAAATTTTATAACGTCACCAGCTTCCGTGACCAGGAAGTCGGACAGTGCCTTTCTCTTATTAGAAGAGCTGGATACTGGATCTCCCGAATGGTCTGGAAATGGCTCATTCGGCCAAACCTGCTTCCACTTCTTCTTCACGTTTGAAAAATTCAGCGCCGAGACGGGTGAGAGCTGTTGGAAGCAATATAGTGATGCATTGTTGCAGCCATTTCCACCATTTACCTTCACGTTGGACAAATCAAGCCCTCTGTCTCCATACTCTAGCAGTACCACAATCAATCTTGCCTTGAACAACAAGGAGTCGTCGTTTTCAGTGGACGTTTTCTTAGAATGACTTTCCGTCGCGCTGACGTTTTCTAACATGAGGTTGAGAGAGTGAGCAGGGTTGGACTGGTTTCCACGCCCACCGTGGTCGACCAAATGGCGGTAAGCTTTGTGAAGGGCATCAAACTCATTATCCAATTTCGGCGACGTCGGTAGCTGATGAGAACTGTTCAATTGTCGGTCGGGATGGAGCTCTCGGGCTCGTTTGAAATACGCCTTGCGAATGTCGCTCTCGGTTGCTGTCGTTGGAACACCCAGAATCGCACAACTCTCTGCTCTAGCGCGGCTGCAATGATGCCGTAGATACGTGGCGATTTCTGCATGTCGGGTCGTATTAGCCATGTCGGCGATATCGGCAGCAAAATTCCCAGCATCGTCTTGTGAATCATCCCATAGGTCCTGGTGCTCGTGCAGATATTTGATCAGCGTCAAATGGCCACCCCAAACAGCTTTATGCAGCGCGGAGTGCCCCTGCGACTGCTTGGGTCGAAAATCGACGCCTGGCTGTGCATCCAGCCAGTTTGCTAGTGGCAGCAAATCCGTATCTTGTGTGTAGGGGCTTAGACCGATCCAGTGGACTGCGCCACACTCAAAATCGTTCAGTTGAGCCGGATCCACACCACAATCCTCAACGAGCCACTGGCAAATAGTCAGTCGATTTTGCCATACCGCCAGCTGAAACGGCGATACTCCATGCTTGGCTCGCGCATCGGGATCAGCGCCTCCAATTTCCACCAGCCACTTCGCGGCCTCCAAATGACCATTACGACAAGCATAATGTAATGGAGTCCGATCCCGAGCTTTCTTGACTGCCCTGAGGTCGACAGGAATTTCTCGTTCCATTACCAAATATGACAAGACTTCGACCTGGTTACATCCAGCCGCCCAGTGGAGACACGTGCACCCCGAAGTGCAAACAGTGTTCCGAAGACTGTGATTGGAAGCATCCTTCAAGCCCTCGATATCTCCTTCTGCCGCTGCCAGCAACAACCGGCTGTCTTGCTCCGACTTGGCACGGATCTCCATCTGCTGCCGGACCTTTGGACTCTCCTATCGGCTCTGACATTCACGATGAACGAAAAGATAGCACAAGCAGCAGTTCCCATTCCCTAATGCAATTCAAGAAGTGGAAGCAGAGATTGAAGTGTGCGAGACAAAAACCATCGGCCATCGTTTGATGGACGCGAGGGGGATGAAATCCCTTCAATTGCTTTTCCCCCCCGCCGCCGCCCGGCCGTGAATCGAAAGTAGACTCACTGGACTAAAAGTTGCGATTACAAGATCATGCGAAAATTCGGGGTTCGCGATCGGGCCGATGCGCTACTACGTGAAAAGTGAGTGGCAAACGTGTGGCCGGCCTCCTTTCGGGGTTAAACAACGAGTTGCTTTACTGTAGTACCTGTCAGAAAAGTACATAACGGTCCATAGTACGAATACGATACTTAGAAAGGCTGGGTGTTTTGGCTTTTTCTTGGGATGTTGTTGTTCGACATCTCGCTGTGCACATATCATACAACGTGCGGTTCCTTGACGAATTTAGTGGAAGTCTTCGACATCCCTTCTTCGGCCCTTCCTTTCGTCGATTTAAAACGGAACGAGAACTGTCCTGTGATTCCCCAAGGCAATTGTCGAGGACCCCATTTAATCCTTAGCTGTTATGATCTGTAACTGCAAAGTTGTGGCTACGGCAATCCCCGAGAGAACCAAGTCTCTTCTCATGAGGATGTTGCTCCTTCTTTGTTGGCGCCTTCAAGTTGAGAGTTGAGCAATGAAAACAAGGGCTAAGAGGACTGCAACAGCAGCAATGTTCGCGCAACGAAAAAGCGACCTCCGAAAACTTCGCCGGAAGGGATGACATCAAAGTTAAATCCCCCCCCCCCCCCCCCGTGAACGTTGTCGAGTAAGTATCTCATTTCGACCAAGAACATCACCCATCAGTGTATTCGTGGCGGGCCTCCCACAAACTGGAATTGCAAGCCCTGAAGAATTCGACATCTAGAGTAGTAAGAGGGAATCCATCCCGTATCATTCCTCCGGTGTGATGAAAAGAAGACAACGAGACCAGCAGGAGGACAACAGCTTGATAGGACCCCTCTCCAAGAAGACCAATCATGGAGATTATAGTAGCAAAGGAAGAAACCCCGGTGGTTACCTTCCCGAAGACGAACAAAACGCAACGCAAATGCGATTCGAGGGCGATAATCATGTTCTCGTCTTTGTGAGAGGAGGAGTCCCCTACCCAGCACCGGAAGAAGAGGAACATCACTTTGCGCTGGGGTCGAGAATAGAACCACTTGGGGCGGCCACTGACGTTGGTGCAACAGTGTCGAGGAGTGCTAAAGGCCTCACTGCTCCTAGGATTCCTGCTTGTGAAGGTAGCCTAGTGGGTGCTGGTGGTGGTGGTCATGGAGCTGAATCCTGGGTGCCCTGCTGGACAACGACGCCGCGACAGGTACTAACACGATCTTCCTGGCCCCTCCCATCCTTTGCCGCTGGTGTTGAAACTGCTGCTGCTGGCAGTAGCATGCCCGTATCAAATTCACAGAAGTTGTTAACGAATACAACACGAAAAACCCGTGAGGTTGCTGGTGCCGCTGTTGGCGGGACAAACGAGGAAGGAGGAAAACGACGCGGATATGTTGACGCGAGGACCTTCCAGCACCACCAGAACGACAACACTTCCACCACCAAGGACATGACGAACCTTCGCTGGTGCGACAACATAAAGAATCAGGGTAATATGGAGGATTTCTCGTCCAAGGCCGAAAACGATGATGATCCGTACTATGCTCGGGCTATATCAATCCTCACATCAAATCCTTCTAGTCGACGAGAAGTGGCTGCTGGTCTTGAGAAGCCGGAGGAACACCAATCATCATCATGTCATCTGACACAGTTTCCCTACCGTCTACACCGTATGCTGGAGGCTGCAGATGCAGCAGGCTTTTCGGACATAGTCTCTTGGCTTCCACCGGCCCCTCCTCCCGACAGCGGTGGACAAGAACCACAGTCGTGGAAGGAAGATGAACAAGCCGATGGCTTCTTCCCCCCATTGCTCACAAAGCTACAACGAGTGACGATGCTCCGGAAAATTGCAAAGGAAAAGAGCGCGCTGGTTCTCCTTCGGCGAATGGCAGTGCTTTCAGAGTACACGATCAAAGAGCATTCGCCAGTATAATCATGCCACGGTTCTTCCGCCAAACGCAGTTCAAGAGCTTTGTGCGTCAACTTAATCTTTGGTCGTTCGAGCGCATTAAGAATGGGCCAAACAAGGGCGGCTACCAGCATTGCGAATTTATCAGATCCGAGCCGTTGCGGTGCTCTAAGATGGCACGATCGAAAGTCAAGAGACCATCCTTGCGATCGGGTAATAATAATAGAGCAACACGAAAGGCCACGCTTGAAAGGCGAGAAGAAGAGGGGCTGTCGTGGTCGTCCTCGTCCTCTCCTCAAGGCACAAACGAAGGCGAGCTTAGTAAAAGGAGCAGTAACAAGAAAGTTGAGGACGAAATGAAGTTGGGCAGATCCTCTGACCACGAAGTGTTCCTCCAGCAGGAGAAGAAGAAGAACAACCAGGGCAATCACCAGGATAGTAGCACGCAATCTGATGATGCTATGCTGGTTTGGAGCTGCGTTCAGCACCACCACCACCACGAGAACATCGGGACAACTCGATCGTCCACTCCCCCCGAGGATCTATCGCCGAGTACCTCCTGGTACCGAAATCATGAAACCTCCCTCTTGAATTTCGCCCATGAAGTCATGATCCATCCTGCTGGTGCTTCATACCACCATCATCAAGAGCAGAACGCCCCGCCACTGCGGCAGCAAGGAGGACGAGCAGCAGCAGCAACAAGAAGTACGACTAGTATGATTCTTCAAGAACAGGACGAAGAAGATATCACAGCCGAATTGATAGCCACCTTTCTTGGTAGAACATGACTACGAGGAAGTGGGAGAAAAGGCAGACTCAACAACAACGAAGGAAACTAAAGTAGAAAAGTAATAATCCCAGTGGGATCGCGAACTGGTTTTCTCTGTGATAACGTTTCTGCAAGATTGCAGACCTGACGACGACGACGACATGTCATGGCATCGACTAACTCGAAGACTTGAGCCACTTTAGTGCGTAGGACATGTGCATATGTACAAACGTAGTAGTACAAGAGGTTTTCACACAGTTTATTTTGGGGAAGTCAAATTGATGAAAGCGATTACGATTCCCCCTAAGAACTCATCAAACAACCACAACAGCCAATAATGAGGGGACGGCATCGTCTCTTTCACTCCATGATACAACAACAACTTGGCCCACACGATCTATTTCAAAACTCTTTTGTTTCCAGCAGGGAGAATCGTGGAGTGGACGCTTGTGGGGCAAGTCGATATTGTCTCGGCTGGAAGACGATTGATTCTCCCGCCGCAACGCACCGACCGAAAACATGCATCCGACAGACAACACTATGATGTCTGACAACAATACGAGTTCTCCTGCACTGACGTCTCATGCTTCCGCCTCCAGATCTGATGCTGTGGAGATTATAGATATCAGTGCAGGAACTGAGGATGAACCAGTGGGTTCCCACGCAACGACGCCATTGCACCTTGATGTCGACGCTGCTACCGAGGAATCAAAAAATGACGATGACGAATCATCCAAACCCGCGCCATTGTCAATGGCAAAATCGTCCTACAAAGAGCTAAGGTCATTGATGCGTCATCAAATTCTAGCATTTCAACATCAAAATCATTCCCTGCGCATCAATGTGTCCGAGTTGGCGGCTTGTGCTGGATTTCATCCCTACAAGTCATTACCGAGGCTGCTACAAGACCACGTCTATCAAGGTTTTGCCGGGCAAGCTCTATTGAAACACGATGCGCAATTGTTGGGCCTAAAAATTGTTTCCGATGAGCAAGTTTGGCAAGAATTGGCACAAAAGGCGGGAAAGTCGACTCAGCTGGCTTTGAAGAAGGCGCTTCAAGTCCAGACTGGAGAAACCGAGGTTTTTTCAGTAGAAGCTGCCGAAGAGCTCAGACGCAAGGTGATCCAGGAGGCCAAGTTGTCAAAGCGGCTGGATACGCAACAATTGGCGACCCTAGAAGAAGGTGCTCGATATAGTATTCATACTGGTTTCGGTACGGTATGGGAAGAAAAAGCTTTGGATCTATACGAAAAGCAATGTGGATGGGAAGTTTCAGAGCGCAACGCTGAGGTTCGTGTATGGGAGTTTGACGCCCATGGCAAGGAACTTCGCCCGGCACGACCAGCAGGACGTCATTCAAAGCTATCTAGAAACGTGGAAGCTCCAGAAATAGAAGCTTCTGGCGTTTGTAAGCGACAAAAGCTTGGCGAAGATGGTGCTACTGACGCCAATTCGAATCCTAGGTCCGCCAACGACGAGGATGGCGAAAGTGAAGACAAACACAACAGCGGGAAGAGCATTATGAATGAGAAAGAAGAGGCTCAATCAGTACGTGCCGACGAAAGAACTTCCCAGCCACCATTCTTTTGCCTTCGAGGTTCGGTGGACGGGATCCGGGATGAAATGGCACCCATTGCTAGGGAGCGCTCGACAAGCCCCCGCCGCGGGAATATGGGCGAGGACGAGTTTGCGGATGACGACAGCTGGGCTTTGAGACGTGTTATCGTCGAATGCAAGCACCGAATGTGGAAAATTCAGCCTACCCCACCGATCTATGAAATGATTCAAGCGACGGTCTACTGTCTAATGTACGGGACCGAGGAGGCGGATTTGATCCAAGTGTTGCGGAGGCAAAAGCCACGGAGCTCCTCGGCGGTGGTCAAGCAGGACGAGGGAAAAGAAAATGAGTCAACCAACAAGGTAACAAATTATTTTCCCGTTAGTCCTCGGAGGCCGACGGACCAAGAGAAGAAAGTTCAGGGGGAATCAGAACCATCGAAGCAACACGCTGTCCATCCTGAATCGACGACTAAGAATGAAATGCTACCACCTTCGTATCCGTCTGGCAGTAACGCTGAGTCTATAGTTACTGAAAACTCTGAAGCGTCTCCCAGCGAGCCCGCTCCTCCGCAGTCCGCAGGCGATAGCGGACCTCCACGGATTGGCAATGCCGACGTGGACATGGAGATTGCTGTAACTCGAATCTCCGTTGACGATCCTGTTTTTCAACACCGCCACAATGTAGAGAACATTGTGCTGCCGAGGCTGCACTCTTGGACCAAAGCGGTGTATGCTGTGAGGCTTGACGACAGCAAACGATATCAATTGTTGATGGCGCTGTCGACCGAAGACCTACGACTGGCGTGGAACGTGCTATTGGAAGAGTGTCCTTGGCTGCGGCATTGTGATACTTCTTACAACCGCGATGTGGCCAGCTCCTCAGAAGGATGAAATCAGGAACATTGCGAGTTAATCTAAATGCGGCTTCTTTCCTTCTGGGGCATCAATCAGCGAGGCTTCAGAACAAGACGAATGTCCACGTCAGGTGCAGCCGTGAGCCTTGATATCATCTGAATGGGAGGGTGATCTTCAGGGATCGTGACATGAAAAGCTCTCAGGGTGGCTGCTAGACAGAAGATGGCTTCAACTTCTGCCAAATGCTGGCCAGGGCAGATGCGAGGACCGCCGCCGAACCCGGTCGAGAGGCGAACGCCAGTCTTTGCAGACGGCTTGACGACCCCAATTACCATACCACTTTCGTCATGGATTCTCCAGCGACGGGCACAGAACTCATCAATGGGTGTCTTGCTGGGACCGGTAGGGATTCCGCTTCCAGGCAGTGTGCCCAAGTACTGCAATGGGAGAATGAACCTGGTTCCTGGCGGGACAACGATACCAGGTGCGAGAGCGAAGTCTTGGGTGGTTTGGACCATCATCCCTGGGGCAGGACCAGAGGCGCGAACTACCTCATAAAAAAGACTACGTAGCTTTGGCAGCCCGTTCATCAAGTCGTCCACTGTCAAATCTGGATTCGACTCAAGTTCTGGCATTGCTAGGGCTTCATTCTCCAACTCAACCTGCAGACCGCTCTTATCTGCTGCGAGTCTATAGAGACAAACCATAAGCGCAATAGCGGTGGTGTCACCACCAGCGGAGAACATTGTTTGAAGGTTGCCACGCACCCGCTGTCGGGGCATTTGGCCACCATTGTTGCAAGCAGAAACCAGCTTAGAGAGCAACGTCGGGACGCTTCTTGAAATGGCCTCATCAACTGAACCATTCTTGACAGCTTCCTGTCTGGCTTCCTCTTGTTCAATCATTTCGTCGAAGGACTTACAAAGTCGATTCTTAACCCTAGCGGCACCATCAAGGTAGTCTCCGATGAGAGGAATCTTCCAGTACCCGATCGGGGACAAGGCACGAGCAAAGAGTTGCCGGAATCCAAACTCCACGTCCTTGGCTTCCTGTGAATCTGGGCGTCGCAACGAGTCGTAATCTTTGCCGAAAGCGATCAATCCAGTGTTGTCAATCGCAAAGCATACTAAGTCCCGATTAATAGTCACAATACCGGCAGGCGTTTGGTTTCCAACCACTGGGTTGACCTGATCATAATAGGTGCACCTGCTGTTTTCAGCCGCGTCGTTCTTCCATTTCTTGATCAGTCTAGCAGTCACTGCTTGCACAGAAGGAAGATAATCTTGAACATTCTTCATGTTTAACGCTGGTCCCATAATCCTACGATCGTGGCTCCATGTTGAACCTTCAGCGGTGAAAACACCTTTCAGGCCCATAGATTCTGCAGCATCAGCTATCCTTGTATTCTTGATAATCTTGAAGGGTCTTTGATTGAAGATTCGAGCCGCAAGTTCGTTATTGCAAACGATAAGGTAACGCGTTCCAAAGATGACACACTCCACAACACCGGCGGGGTTGGACTTTCCATCGCCAGTTTGGCAACCATACTCCGCTGCCCACTCCCTCGTTCGCCGAGCAAAACTAGAGATGCCTCCAGGGCCAAGATAATTACCAATCAAAGGCCAAGCTCCGGGTACCACAGGCCACGGGCGGCGCTGTTTCAACGACCATGTCAAGTACCAGGCCCGAAAGAGCAAGATAACACCAACGAAGATGACGGCATCTGCGATAAGTTCGATATTCAAAGCCTTCAGCGAAGCGATATCTCCCGTCTCCATATTTGTCGGTGATCTCTCGGGTCTAAAACAAATAAATCAATGGTCGAAACAGCAGTGACCTTGACGTTTACTTTAGTGTTGTTGGCCTTGGAACAGCAAGTATGTCTCTTCTCTCCAGGCCGATGTGGGCGAAAAGAGGCGGGCGGTGTGTGATGTCGGCGCATTCTTGTGCTTCACTACAATAAGCGCAAATGGTAATTCTGATGGCAATTAGCGGAATGAGCCCTTTCTGCGTTTCTACAAGCTCCGGCCTTCAAAATGCAAATAAAATGTGCCAGTAAAATAACATCTTAGTACCGTATGTAATTATTGTAACCGCGAATTCGAAACGTCGCCCGTTTAAAAAATAAGCCTTTACAGATTCGGAGTTCGCTGTTTGCATTAAAAGTTCTTTCGTGCGCTAATTCAAATATATAGCCCTGTTCGCCGCGCTATTACCATTTTGATAGTATCGCGGATACGATGGAGCGAATTCGCGAATTGGCGGGTATCGTCTGTCTGTCTCTACTGGATGATCCCGGATGACGTGGGCAGACCAACGACGCAGCTAGCTAGCGCTAATCCCGTCCTGTCTGTCCAGCAACAAGCCTGCCGTCCTTGTCGTCGTCATCATGCTCTAGTAGCTAGGATAAGATTAGTATACTAGCTGTCCTTAAGTATGTTACTCCAATGCTAGCTACTGGTGACCTTCGATGCACACCGTAACCCTCACTGCGCTCTTTTTTTGGCCTCATGCAAGAAGAAATCGCCGTGGAATTTGCCTGGTAGAAATGCCGACGCTATCTGGCATAGCCAGCAATGATTTGGAAATTGTCAAGATTCCAATCTTCGGCTTACGGAGTGAACACTAGTATAGCTACAAATATAGAAATATAGTAACCAATGACGAACGATGCGCCGAGCATTCATAATGCGTCTAGAGCCTTCTTCTTCCAAGCAAGAGAAGAATGCTGTGTGCTTGCTACACTAGCATAGACCCTGGAAAAACTCGCTTTTGCGCCACTTTTATCCATTTGTCGATAACTGAAAGGGCCGAGGGTTGGACTGTCCAGAATGCGCATCACCTTTCTTTACTCGGAAACAGTTTCGACCACTGGCCGGGCCCCCTCGATTTCTTTGTAGGTAAATTTCTGCCCACTGACTGAAGCTCTAGAGATGCAACAAGCAAATGGAGGAATACAACGAGAGGAAAAAATGTGAGGTAGGCAAAATCCAAGATCCAGAGAAACCGTGACATGTTATGGGTCGACGTACTCGTACATCAAGCCTCCGAGGGCGACAGCAAACACAGCCATTCCCTTGATGTATACGCAAGAGCTTGCTCCAACTTTGAACTCATCCGGTGTTTTTCCTACTGACATGCCTTGGTTTCCCATTGTGGATGCCTTGGCGCTGGCCGACGCGGTCAGTGCGACGACGTTGGCATCGGCGCCGAATTCAAAATTCTCTTGGGTGAAGTTCTGGAAATCCTTTTGACTTTCAAAGAAAATAATTTGGCTGTAAACTTGACCTCCGAATTGTAAACCAAAACTGAGCTGCATCATTGTTGTCTCTCCAACCTTCTTCTCGCCGTCCTTGGAAAAGATATAAACGTTACCTTGGCCGGCAGCTCCTCCGATCCCAAGGCCCGCCTTGGCGATCTTGTCGAAGACGGCACAACCGTACGCCGCATCAAAATATGGCTTGAGATTTGCTTGCTTCTTGAAAAGGTCCATGGTGATTTAAAGAATGCTTTCAGGTATATTGCAAGGATCGCTGTTATCAATTGCAATTGCAATGGTCGTCGATGCTGTCGTTTTTCTGATATATGAGAACGACAAACAACTTTTGAGAACAGGTCGTTGTCCCCTTGGTTTGGAATCTTGTTCTCAGTACAGATGTTACCCCTAATCAGAAGAATCTGAATAATCACAAGATGTTGAACCGGAAACTTGTGATCGCCAAGGTCATCTGATCAAAGGGACCGTTCCCGCCATTTTCTTTTGTCGGACTATTTGTCACAAGGATATCGCAACTGCTCATATTCCTCTAGTCAAACTCACCCCCCAACCTCCCCCCACGACCACTCCAGGGGGCACAGGGCAGTATTGATAAAGGTCATTTTAGCATTGAATAGAGTAGTGATAGCGTTCAATCACATGTTTCGGGTCATAGCAAGAGCAGCCGATCATGTGTTTTGGGTCATTTCAGGGACGTCTGGAAGTCGTGATTGAGATGCCACCCCTATCGGGGAGTGTCTGCTGAGTGTCTCCTATCTTGTCGGATGAGACGCTTGGTGCTGACGTGGCAATCAGAATTTAATCTTAAGATTAAAATTCGTCCGAATCTCGTGATTAAGAAATCACAAGTTTGGGGGTGACAGATCTTCGATCTTCTGGTGGCCGGGTTTGCTTGCATGATGTGGTGGGAGGTTTTGCCAGCGCGCCCGTAGATGCGCGCTGGCGGGTGATGGCATGGCATGGCAGGCGTGCGTCGATTCGACCAACTCGAATTTCATCCATCATCAGCCTTGACAGACCCACCATGGCACTACAAAACTTGATGTATGAATAGACTATATTTCTATCGTCCACCCAATTAAAGATGAAACTATTATTTCGTATGGTGTTCAACTATTCCTCGGAGCCAAACAAAGTGCCCGCCAACTTGATGGCCTCACAGCCAAAGAAGGTCGCAGCTGCGGTTGTTCGTTGGAATGAACGGCTACATCCCAAGCTGCTGGAAGTGACTGTCCACATTTCAAGTGGCAGTATACCCTGCAAAAGGTTAATCGAATAATTGCTCATACCATTCCACCAATTCACACGCCGTCCCATCGCTGTCGCTCTGCTGGCATCTAATCGACTTCCCGATGAAATTCGACCACAAACTCCACATCATCCGACAAAGCCTTGACATGATGTTTTCGCTGTGGTTCAATTACACCCGGAACAGCTGGAGAGAGTTCAAAGGATTCCGTACCGTCAATTGTGTATTCCAAAAATCCTTGGAAGACTCGAATAACACCCCAGGTACGCGCCTTGGTCGTATGGTCTTTCGTCAGGCCAGGTGGGATGGTCGTCGCCGTGAAAGCGGGGTCCAGCGTAGGTACTTGGGAATACTTCTCCACGTTGGAAGGGAGCTGGGGCATGGCCATTTTCAATACTGCTCGATCCCGTCGAACAAACGGTGAGACGCCTTCTTGTCGTTGCAGCACCAAAGCGCGCCCGATGCATCGTCGTTCCGACCCGATTTGGAATCCTTGCGATCCATCACGTAAAAGTACAAGTGAGACGATTGCGACCCATTGGAATAGAAACAAGAAGCTTCTGCTTCGTGTGGCAACCATGAATTCAAAGCAGCGTGTCACGACGGTCAAAGTTACAGTATGCCGATGAAAGGGTGCTGCTGGCTTCTCAATTCGGTGATGATATCTTGTGGTATTGCACTTTTACGCACGACCAATAAAGAGCCTATCGCAGTGCGCGGGTATGAAATGAAGCACACGGAAAAGAGCATTTGCCCCTACTGGTACGACTGTTAGGGTTTCCGATGACTGAGGACAGACATTTGTTAAACACTGGATTGAATGACCTATTTAAATGATACCAATAAATTCCAAATTCATTTAAATAGGTCATTCAAACCAGTGTTTAACAAATGTCTGTCCTCAGTCATTGGTACGAGGAAACTGGTATTCACGTTCGTTCGTGGCAATAATCGACTTCGGAAGCTGTCTCACACGAACCAGGTTTCATCTTTCTGCATGGACAGACAGTATGCATCACATCCTTCACATCATGAAATCTACTACCGGTAGTATTGCTACTAATCCGAAGACCACCGGTTCACGTTCGTTAATACTGCGGGTCTCGGAAACTCCAACCAAGATCGGCTCTGATTGCATTAAAGGCAAAATTGATTCGTGGGTGAAAATCTCTGCACACAAAAAACGAAATCCATAAAGCAAAATGTCGACGATCTTCAATGATATGCATGCCACAATGGAGCCCTATCACTTTGAAGAGGAAGACTTCAACTTGGCCGATATTGAATCTGCCTATGAGGAGGCGCTGGATCTCAATAGCAGTGGCCAAACCGACGCCACCGCTGTAACTTGCGTGAGTGACGATCAAGACGAAGATTTTGATCGAATGATTGGGGACAAGGATACCATGGGTCACTTCGATCTCAACAGCAGCGGTCACACTGACGCCACCACCATGACTTGCGTGAGCGACGATCAAGACGATGATCTTGATCGAATGCTTGCGGACGAGGATACAATGGGTTATTTCATCAACGCTCCGCCGTTTGGGGCACCGTTTCAGAGCTCGACCATGAGAAATAGCTCTCGGGTTTGGTCGACGTTTTCGGGTTTGCGCAATTCATCGCTCGGATCTTTGTTCGGAAACTCCAGTGGATCTCCGTATGAAGACTCATGGTGGTGCAGGAATCCATCCAACGAGCCACGGGACGAGCTGAGGTCCCCGACCCTGCCCAAACCCAAGGCCTTCAATCTCACACGCAAATCGTCCACTACTCGTGGCAGTAGAAACAAAAGGAAGAAATCCGGTCAGAAAATGGATGTTGATGAGCCAAATCTTGTTGAAGGACTCTTATTCGAGAACTTGCATGTCACACCACCTGTTTCTCCCGTCTTCAGCAAGGGGAAAGTCTCCCCCAAACTGTCCCCACTTGCCAAGAGGATGAGAAAGGGGTTCCTTGGAGGGATGAAAATGGCGGCGGGTGCTTCCAAGACCCGTTCCGGACTCAAGAGCAGTACTAGCAACGGACCCAAGGTTGGTGCAAAGCTAGCCCAAAGCTCGAAGAAGCGTCTCCGCCGCAAAGAACCAGCCAAAAAGGTGTACGTCGATATCACTGATAACGATGTCCTCCTGGGCCGTGGGGGGCTCAGTAATCACCACCCTGGCAACCAGGCATACCGCAAGCACATTCTTTCCAACCAAAAGTTGTACAAGGATCTTGAGAATACTGCCAAGACCCAAATGAGCATTGATGTGGTCGATTGGGTCAAGGCCAGAGGGGGTCGCTTTCTCAAACGAGATGATGTTGTAGTGGGACGACCTTTCTACATCGCAACGGATGCCGCAGCCCGTCAAAAAGTAAGCCAAGCTCTTCGGGAAGATCACACCCCGGAAGGGCGAAGGTTGAAGAAGAGTCGCACCAAAAAGTAAGCCGGGTTGAGTCCTGTGATTTCTTGGTAACTGGATTCAGTCAGCCGTGTTTGTTCGGCCTTCTATTCATATTTAGAGTTGTCTTCGTTGCACGCGTAGCTCAATAATATGCATAACAGTTTTCCTCTTTCAAATAAAGACCCATCAACGGGGTAGGACTATACAGTAGGCCTCCTATTTAGTGGCGATCGAAGGGTCATTACCGCCTGCCCGATCATAGGAAACTACCTAGTCACGGGTCAGGGTGTTACAACGTGCGCCCGACTCAGCCCTAGGTCTTGCAGCACAGATCCCACAACTTGTTGCGCTTCGGGCCCCAGGGCTCCAAAAGCTTGCTGTAACGTCGACGGAGTCAAACCCTGCTGCATTTGAAATAGGATGGAAGACATTCTTTCCACAGTGTCAGGAGTCGCAACGTCTTCCCCCTCTTGAACTTCCACCAATACGTCTCCAATGATGCGGGCCACTCGCACAGCTTCTTGGTCCAGAGCGATCGTACCATTCTCCACCAAGTGGCAGAGTCCGGCGTGACACAGCTTGGCTTCGTCGTCATCTTGGAGGATAGGAAGCTGAGACAACAAGGAATCGACCAATGTTTGGCGTGGAACAAACTTTACGTCAGGATATGGTCCCAACAAAGTAACAGATGCCAAGGCCGACGCGGCAATTTCCACAAGGTAAAGATCATCGCCAGCTTCGTTCTTGGGGCGGCTAGTCAATGCCAAAAGGCGATGAATGATGGTTTGAAGGTGACTCGAGAAAACCCCACTGGGAGCGTATCGAGCCATTTGAGTAATTCCATAGACCGCTGCTTGCACAAGATCCTTTTCGTTGGAGTTCTGATCAAAGGCCTTGACGACTCCTTGCATCAATTGGGGTGCGTACTTGGCCGCAGCGTCGGCGCCACAATGTTCCACAACGTCGTCGTAGAGACAAACAGCCGAAAGACTGGCACGAACATCCGACTGAGACTCCAATTTCGGCCCCAGAATGGGCGCCACGTACTTTTCAAAGAGTGGCAAAAAGTCTTGTCGGAAAAACTTGAGAGTATAACCAACAGAATCCACCAAGGGAGTCAAAAGCTGCTGCTCTGCCTGCAACTGATCCAAATAATCTTGCTTCTCATCCTCGCCCGTTAGATTTGCGCCCCCGAGCACTTGAGTAATCTGGGCGCGTCTCTGCAAGCAAGCTACCATGGTCTTCATGCAGGCTTCCACGGATGCTTGGGCATCCACAAGTCCAAAGTTGGCAAGAATCTCCGAATGAGTCTTGCGATATCGGTATGCAATGTAGTAAACTTCGCTGAGGGAATCGGCCAAAGCATATAGAGCCTCCATGTCAGTCGTTTCTTCTTGGGCGATCTGAGTCGAAATCGTCTTGGCTAGTAGCGGCAAGTACTGTCGTGGTATCGCCATGCCAATCTCTTCCCCGGTCTGACAAGCGGCATCAAAAATGGCGCCCAAGGTTTGTGCTGAAGTACTGCGAACATCCGCCGAGTACGGAAAATTCACCAAAGGCAAAAAGGCTTCCAGACTGCGCTCCACATAGGGTCCATAGGCAGCCCCCATGGCCTTGGCGTGTTCATAGAGCGCGCGTGCTGCCTGGGCCTTTTCTTGAATCATGGTAGTGTTAATGGTCACCTTGGTATAGCCACGGCCTGGAACTGCTACGGTCATGCTCTCAATGCCCTGGTCGCCTTCGTCGGCCTGTAAACCAGCTTCGTCTCCCTCCTATAAATGATAAAATAGTGCAACATGAGTTTTTGCAAGATTCGTGGACTGGGAATCTGGAGGCAATCAACTCGTACTCACCACAATGGACACATCCGGCGGTTTTTGTACACGTAGTAGTAGTAGTGGCACAACCGAATCGGCATATGGAGCAAAGTCTTCCTCCAAAACCGATGCAATTCGAGCACAGGCCAACAACAAGGGCTCCAAAATAGGTGACTCTGGTTGTTGCAAGGCTGGCAAGATCCACCCCAGCAACTGTTGCGCATCCGACTGAAACAACTCCTTGCCCACGGCTTGACCGACAATGGTAGCCGCTTCCATGGCTGCTCCCGCCAAATCCACCGACGATAATTGACACGTTGCCAAGAGTCCTGGCATGATACGGCTATAAAACGGAGCAAAGGCTTCCCCGCTGGCCTGGGCCAGGCACGCGGTCACACCAATCGCCCGGACTCGCACGGCAATGGATCCTCCATCGGTACCAGTCAACGCCAAGGGTCCCTGAATCAAGACATTTAACAAACCGTCCATAAAGGGAGCCAAACATTCCGGCACTTGTTCCAAGTCATCGCCGCCTCGACAAAAGGACACAAGTCCCAAGGACGCCACCACGGATACCTTGCTCGTGGTCGAACCCAGGGCGGCAGCAAAGGCCTCAAGAATCGGTTGCGAATACGACGCACGCAGGATGGATGCATGCGTGACACAAAGAGCTCCGAGGAGACGAATGGCGTGGTACCGAGTCCGGGGATTTGCCAATGCCAAGGTGCTGGCCGCTTGAACGACCACGGGCAAATGACGAGTCAATGCCAGCGGCGTCGATGCCACGGCACACTCCAACACGGCCAGTCCGACTCTGGCCCGACTCGCATCTTGCAACAAGGATTCCGTCAAAGGCAATACCACGTCCAAGCAGGCGCCTCCCAAATCCTGTAAAAAGGATTCCAGCAGCATGACGGCAAACAAATAGTCATCTTCTTCTTCATCGTCATCCATTCCATCTTGTACCAGGGTGGCTGGCGTTTCCGCCCACTGCTGATCGTCCTCGGAGTCGCCCGCATGTTCCGCCATGATTTGAATACAAAGCGGAATGGCTGTGGTGGCCATGGCCGTGGCCAGGTCGGCGGGCAAGTATCGTCGCTTGACATCTCCGACAGATACGAGGGAGGACAAGACGTGCAAGGCAGCCAATGAGGCATCCTTGGCGGTCGTCGAAACATGCAAGCACGTTTGGATACAAGTCGACAATACTTGGGCATTTCCTGCCAACAAGGACGGGCAAGAGACGGTGGCATGTGCCAAATGCTGCAAAATCTTGACCGAATAGTCCGACAAAGCAGCAGCATTGCTCTGAAGCCACTGAAAGTGGGGCATGAGACAGGGCCCTAATTTGGCAGCCCGAGAGCCCGGCTCGACGACCCAGTCATCCAAGTTGGTTGTAGCAGTGCCTCCAATCTGGACACTAGTCACGGTCGTTGCAATGGCGGCATTCACTAGAACTTGCGCCCAGGCTTCCAGTGCCGCGGGATTGCTGGTCCATGCACTGGAATCAAAGCTGGGCAAGGAATCCACTGCCAGTTGCGTAAAGGCCATGGGAGCCTTTTCGGCGAGTGCAGCTAGTAGTTGCAAGGAAGGAACATGTCCTTGTTGGATCGAGGCTTGAAGGGCCGTCAAAATGCTCGTCAAAGAACCCGCCACGGCGTCGGGTTGCACCAGCGTCAAGGACGAACACACTTCTGCCACACAATGACCGACTTGCTGCTGTTGATCTTGCTGTTGAAAGGCTTGGAGCAGTGGAGACACGAGTTCCATCAAATGCTGGGCCGAGCTCAATTTGACAATATCACGTCGCAACAAGACTGCCGTCAATAAACGAACCGCAGGATCATTGCTCGAGGACAACAACAAATGCTGCAAGAGGCCTTGAATTCGATCCAGCAAAGACACTGACTGAAAGGCCCTTTCAGCTTGAGAACGCACATCTCCATTGGGAGACAACAAGGCTTGCAAAAGATTCGGTGTGATACTGGCACTCATGGTGGTGGATATCGATATCGATAGGAGAGAAAAAATGCAGCAATGCTAATGCTGTGTTGTGGGCAGTCCAATTTTTGCGGCACTCAAAAATGACCTGCTGCCAAGAGAGCCGGAACAACGGCACAATCCACGGCGCGTGCAAAGACCGCGCCATTTTTTCGGATGGAATCGTTTTCTACGCAATCTGTAGTAGGGAAAATCATGTATCGTAGAAAACCTACGGGGCCTCGCACCTCGGAATAGGCTTGCGTCATCAACGGCAAGATCGCACACCCAATCGGAATCCACCGATAGGCTCTTCCCGGAATAAATCCCACACATAGAGTCGAAGCCTCTTCTTCATCTTTTCGTTCAACTCCGTATTTTCCTCATTTCTCTGTCATCGTCCCTGTTGACACTTTGCGTTTACACCAATAAGAAGAAGTGGATCCTTGCATTATTAATCCACCTTCAGGGCTCCATCACAACTGCTACGAAGACTTCAAAGGCTATCGTTGCATCCTTCTGATAACTTGACTTGATTCCACTGGACGGCACTTTCCGTTCTCTCAATTCTCATTGCGATTGATTGACAGTCAAGATGTTGTGGCCATTGTCAAGGCCTGCTGCCTTGCGGCGACCGGGTTTGCTATTACGCCGTCAAACCATACTAAAGAATAATCATCCGACACAACGCAGAGGTTATTTCAATGCCAAAGATCCCATTCGACCCTACTCGGACTCTCTTCCCCATGAGGGATACGAATGGTGTGCTCGTTGTCAAATTCGGACGCATAAATTTCAAAAGCCTCAAGGACAACACAATGCGTGTTTGGATGCACCACGATTGTTTGGTTTGGGGGTTTGTGCTCCTGCTCGACAGTACTATCAACAGCAAGTCACACACATGATCTTTTTGAGTCTCTTTTGTTTTGCGGCGGCGCCAATTTACAATCAAGCAACCTTTGCTCAGGAAGAAGACGACGCTTGATTTAACTGCTTGGATTCTTCTACTATCGAACATTCGAGCCGTGTGCCGCGCCATCGTCCTCGACTTTTGACGGACCTGTACAACCAAAACGATTTTGAACTTTCGTCGCTCTAGAGTATCACAAGCGGGTACTGTAGAAACTTTGTATTTTAAATAGTGTGTTATAAAACTCCACCTAAAAATCGATACAATCCAACACCTATCAGAGTCCCGACAGCATAGCCCACCACGCCCCATACCGTGGCCGCCACGGTTCGTCCCCACAAATTTTCATCGTGTTTCATTCGATTACAAAAGGCAGCGGCCGTGGCAGGGCCTCCAATCGCTGCATTGCTGGCAATCCACAAATCTTCCACCGTAATGTTATAGCGTCTTGTAGGCAATAAAAGCTTAGAGCCGACTACCGTCACTAGCAAATGAACCGCTAGGGCCAAAACCGACACGAGCAAGCAAGCAGGACCCATTTTCAGGGTGGCTGTCAAATCAACGCCGACTCCAATAGAAGCAAAAAAGACGAGAAACAACCAGTCGGCCAATGTCGAGGCGGTAGTGCTCCATTCCGTGGAGGATACCAATGACATTCGTTTCTTGTTGTATTGAAGTAATGATCGGACCAACGGAGCCAAAATGGCAATGACTCCACAAGCCGTCCCTGGAATCCAATGCGACAAGCGAGATTCTACCGCATTGGCTACCCCGACAACGGAAAAGGTCAATCCCAGCAAAAGGGGAAAGATCGGCAAAGTCTTGACCAAGCTAGATTTTGTCGTCGTCAAAGAGGCAATTTCTTCTTGTGTACCAGATGGTGGTGTAGATCCAATTGTACGATTGATCCTTTGTCCTTGACCATTGTTTGTCTCGTTGTTTCCAGTAGTACCAAATAAGGATCGAAGCCATTTCCACTCTAGCGTGGATGACAATATACTGAAATAGAGTGCCATGGCAATCAAATCGGCCGTCGCCATGGAAGAGAGTAGCGAGGATGGCGCCTGAATGATTTTGGCTGTGGCAAACAAATTAACGGATCCACCCACATAGGATGCTGCCAAACAAGATGTGGCCGCTCGAGCATCTGCTACACAAGAGAACCAGCGGCCCAGCAGGGCGAGTCGAAAGGCCGCCCAACATCCCAAGATGGAACCCATCGAGGCTAGGACAAAGGGACCTGCCACTCGTGCAATCGCCTGGAAAACGCCTCCTCCCGTCGTTATCCCAGTATCAGAAGAATCCATGTCTTTATTAGTACTTGTATTGTATCCCAGCAATAGCATCGCTAGAGAACCAGGAAGAATCCAAGACCAGCACAAGTCGTACAGTCGGTGGGAGCTCGGAACCAGGGGCACGACATTTGAAATCAAGGCCGCTGTCGTCAAGGTCCCAAGAATTCCAGTACTAGGTATGTATCGATCCAGTTGCATTCCCAAGAATGACGATCCCACCAAGGCCATGGACGCGGCGAAAGTTGAAGGTTCCATTACCAGAAACAGATTGGTGACAGTGGTCGTGCGTGGAACGACCACCACATCCTGAACTTTCTGGAATCGTTCCACAATCAATGCTGATTTCTTCCATCGGTGGTGGGCTCTTGCAGGTGTGATGGATGATGGAAATCCCACAAAAGCCTCGGTGGGTCGGATAGGTAGGTGCCACACCGTCCACAAAAGTAGTAGTGCCAACCGCACAAAACGGTCATGAAGAAGGATTCTCATCATCGCGTGAGTACTTGCGCCATTGTACTTGGCAGTTCCTTCATAGCAGCCTTTGTTTTTGTTTGTAGTAATCATGACAATAGGCGACAACTGTTTGGACGATGGAGGGAGCGTTCGACCACGGGAACAAGATCTTTCTCTGCATGTTCGTCATTGTCCGTGTGACGACGGCCGTTGGCCGTCTCGTTGAAGTCGTAGTTCGTCCTTCGTCGACAATTTTGTCAAGGGCCAACCGAAAAAACAGCGTTATCGACCCGTTGGCACGAGATTTTCCCTCCAATCCGAGGCCCGACCGGCGCGATCTTACGATTAGAAGCCGTCCCCTCCCCCGAAATCGGGTCAGCAATGTGGACCACCACCGTTTGATTAAAAGGGGGAACGATGGCCCTGGAATTTGGAGAGGGAGGGATCGTCACTTTCGTTTTCGTTTTTTGTCAAAGCACATCCTGCACTCACAACAAAGTTTGACACCACTACGGAAGCCCACCACCTCTTTCCATTGATGAGTGAATTTTTCCTTCGCCATTGACAGTCTTTCTTACAACGAGGCAAATCAAGATCATGGCCATGGTATCTAAGCGAGGCACAGAAAACCGGATTCGGCAGGGAGGAATGCTCAACCTGGGAAACACAGGTTACATGGAGGTGATTCTACAAACGTTGTACCATTGCACAGAGTTCCGAGAGTCGATCCTGTCCCTTGACCTTGGCAACATAATACCCAGGGATAATGCGTCCGTGTTCGAGATGATCATAGAGTTCCAAATCATCTTTCAAGAGTGGAAAAGAGTGGAAAACATCCTCCCGAAAGCCGAAGATCCCGACGGTCAAGTCAAGCACGACGTCCTTCGGCTAGTGTACTCTCACATTAATCCCTACATTGGACCCTTGGGACACGTCGACCCAACCGAATTTGTCAGTACGGTTCGAAAGTGCATGTCACTGCGCTTCCCCATCGATCAACCCAACGACGCACACAACTTTTATCAGGTCTTCATCAGGAAACTGAAGTATTTCTTTGAAATGGAGCGAGTTCCCAAGGAAGCCAAATTAGCTTTTGAACGCGTATTTGAGATCCCGCGGACCACTATCAAGCGATGCACAGCATGTGACGCCGTCCTCTCCAAAGATCCGCTCGCGGGGAGGGGAGGTATTGCACCATACTGCTTTGATTGCCCGGTCTCTCCAGCCCAGAACCCGCAAGTGGAGCAGCACAATCACTTGACGCCGCTGATACTGCAAGCTTTGGGTGAAGGGGACGGAAGCTTTGTAAATGTGAATCTCCACCACGTCACATGTGAATGCAGTCCGGATCGGCCCGCGTCCGCTAGCATTTCTCGAAGGCCCATCTACAGTCGTCTACCGACCCTGTTGACAGTTCGATTCAAGAGGTGGCCAGTAACAAATCGGAATGCATACTTTGAGTTTGATGAATTTCTAGACTTGTCCGACTTGTTGTTACTGGATGAGGCCGAGAAAGAATCTTGTTCACTACAATATCGTCTTTTGTCAGTCGTGGTGCACCACGGAAACTGTAATGGCTATGGTCGCTACTTTTCCTTTGTTCGTTGCAACGACGGAACGCAATGGGGCCGTTTCTGGGGGACGGATGTGGAGCCTGTCGATTGGGATACGGTTAAGAGAGAGAGTTTTGGAAAACTGGTAGACGACAGTATGGAGTCACCCAGCAAGGCTACAAACATTGGCTACATGCTATTCTATGAGAGAGTTTCTTCCGACTGAAGTGTTC
Organism: Nitzschia sp. DOCU1; assembly: GCA_951394045.1. Classification (NCBI taxonomy): domain Eukaryota; phylum Bacillariophyta; class Bacillariophyceae; order Bacillariales; family Bacillariaceae; genus Nitzschia; species Nitzschia sp. DOCU1. The sequence goes on along the minus strand of OX595996.1, from coordinate 651,060 downwards.
TTGCGACCCGATTGGGGCAGGAATAGCGAGGTTTGGTGCTTCAGTCTCGCCGCGTCTACTTTGCTCACTGGGCTACGCCGGTGGGAATATGAGTATCCCATAGCAAACCTTTAGGAACGAAATTCCAGTTGGTAATAGCTCCTGCTATGCTCCTCGTGCAATGCTTGTCTTATGCAGTGTAGAGTTTGTTTAGTTCGAACTATTGCTGGTCATCTACAACCACCTACTAACGACCGCCAAGGACTTTTCCCATAACTGGGCTGCTACATGATCGTTTGAGGCTTCTTCTGAAACCGGAGTCAGGACGAATCCACCCCCGTCCGCTTCGGGCTGTGTGGCATGGGACTTGGCTGGCGCACAATAGTAAGTTCCACTTGCAAGGCCAGATGAAGTGGCCATGTACGCAAGGCGCTCCCCGGCCACTTCCAACGGCACTGAGATTCCCATGATACTGGCAAACAATGTCAATGCTTGGGCTTTCCACCAAGATTCTTGGCGCATGGATGAAAAGAGTGCTGTAGTGGGAACGAATCCTGGGTTGAAACAGACGCAAGTGATAGATGGAGGATACAACTGGGCAGCATGCCGACAAGTAAGGATATTGCACAACTTTGAATCCTTGTAGACTTTTGAGCCAAAGTACTCCAAGCCACCATCAATCATGGCAGGACCGTCGGGACTCTTTCGCAAGTCGACACCTAGCCCTGACATGTTTCCCAGCGTGGCAGTTTTGCCGCCCGATTGCCCCGCCTTGAGCGATGGGTCGTGCACCGAGGAGGCAGTAATGACCAGCCGGCCTCCCCCATCGGCTGCAAGCTTCTTATACAAAAGCTGTGTCAAGAGAAAGTGTCCCAAATGATTTACACCAATTCCTTCCTCGAATCCTTGCGCCGTCAACTGGGGGATCGTGGCAAGTGATGGGCCCACTGCCGCATTCAGGCACAAAACATCCAACCTTGGGACTTGTCGCTCCACCGCTTTCGCAAATTTCTTGACGGAATCCAAGTCACTCAAATCACAAGCTTCCAATGCAATCCCACCACCGGCTGCCGCGACAGCCTCTTCCGCTCGCCTCTTGGATCGGCAGCCATGATACACAACGTGCCCTTGTTGAATCAAACGTTGTGCGGCCACCAACCCGACACCTTGCGAACTTCCAGTGATCAAAATGTGCAGCGGTCGATGCGGCTGTTGTTGCGTCTCTCTCAAGCTCATGGTGAGAAGACGGATGCGCTTGCAAAGCTAAATGCGTCAAGCGGTTCCTCGCTTGGGTGGCGTCATCGTGAAAGAAACAAAATGGGAAAGTGTCGCGAGAATCCAAGCGCGCGCTGACCAAATCTCCCACCGACCACGGCTAGGAAACACTAAGTTAGCTCCACCAATTCGATTATCGACTCGATCGAATCGAATCGACCGCGCGAGCGGCATAGAGCATATCGTGGCGACCGCCATCAAACGGCTTCTCAAGTTTTGACCATGGGATAGGCATGATAGGACGCACATCACAAGTTTTACCGACGCGATTTTGATCAGATAAGATGCCGTTTGGCCTACATTGAGTCAGTTGAATCAGTTGACAAGTGCGATGAATGGGACCCTCCCAATCAGTGGCTATATCGTAGCGATCGTACTGGTGGTATTATTATGGTCGACAATTTCGATCCAAGATGTTATGGCTGCTGCCACTACTACTACTACTGTTGAAGCCAGAATAGTGAATGGTGCCCACCTCCATCCTCCGATCCGATGTTGGGGGGACAGCTTGTCAACTTTTGAAATGTTTGATGGGGATGTTGCCCTTTCTCCGGAAGACATTTTAAAGCGCTTGTCAGGGTCCCCCTGTGGACTATGTGATCCTCGCAAGGCCATTCGAGCGCCCAAAACGTCCGACCCCGACGATCGGTACCATGCTCTCCTGATCTTTCCCAAAAACGCCCCGGAATTTATTCCATTGGCAACTGGTCTTCTATTGACGAATCGCTTTCGAATTACTATTTTGCGACTGCACTTTGAATCAGAAGACGACAACGGAACTTCCGCCTTTGAGAGGCAGACTGGGCAGACTGTCGATGGAAAGCTTAGGGAAATACACGAACGAATTGTAACGGGCATTCCCTGTGATCATCAAGTTCGAACCTTGGACGATGCTTCATATGTCCTAGAGGTCACATTTTCTCTCAAAGAGCAAAATAGATTCTCGGTGGGAGAAAAAACCTGCCAAGGGCCCATTAGCCATGAACCCTTTGATGCCTGCGCAATCCGGGCGGCTCCTGGCACGGCGGCACTCTTAAAGAACTATGTTCCACTGTCTGATCAAAAAACGTCTGGAAGTAATCTTCCAGATGTTTTGATAACAGATGCATCCCTAGTGGGGAGCATGTGGATGGCTGAGGCCTGGGGAATTCCGGCCGTGGCGATTGCCGGTTCGGCGTTTATCCCCTTGGCGGTGGAGCACGATGCAGCCTGGACAAGCCAAACGGGATCTCTATCCAAACGACTCTGGAAGCTACTTCGGCAGAGGTTTCATAGTCTTTCGATAACGAAAGCTTACATGGAAATGAACAAGATGCGGCTCGACTTTGGGCTGCCCCCGTTACGGAAACCGATTGACTATTTGGGCCCTGTAAGTGCCATACTCATGGAATTTGCAGAAGAAGACAGCATTCCGGGCGTTGATGCCACCAAGGCCCAGGAAATATTTGTCGAACAAACAGAGCAATGGGAACGACTTCACGTTGTCGGACCACTGCAGCCGCCATGCATTCGTTGTGAAGTGAAACCACAGTCCAGTTTTCGGTCGCGGAAACAGCCTGCCAACACTAAACAAAGCCAGCAACCGACTATTCTCTTGATCCCTCCATCCTCGCCCACTCCAACGTGGACTCGGAATATTTTACAAGGAATGATAATGGCACTACAGTCGCTCGGCCGCTATGACGATTGCGATTGGGACTCTCTTTCTTGCCAAAAACCCTACAACAACTTCAAGATTATCTGGTTATACAAGAGCGAAGAAATAGAAGGAGTGGAAGGAGAAGTAGAAGAAGAGGATTTCTACCCACCCATCCATATTGACTCTGTCGAACGAGAGGCGTATGTGTCGTTGTTGGACGCCGTCACGCGCCACCCCAAAACCATTCTCGCAATCATGCCGTGCGACCGCAACGCCGCAGTTTTGGAGCACATGATGGACATTTCTGTTGTTTGTATCGAGGAAACGGACCGATTTCCATTGAAACCATGGCAACGTCCACCCAGTGCCACGGAGCCCCGGGAACTATCCGCCAGAATACTGCAACTTTTGCGCGCTCGACAACAAAAGGAACAACGGGCACCCCCCAAGTCATCCAGTGACAATGTTCGATCTCCATCGACTCAAGGAAGCTTGTCGCGATCAGTGGCCATCATTGAGCGCGTAGCGGCGACACATCGAGAACATTATCCATGGCCAAGTACAGCTGAGATGCAACGCATCACAACTCAAGCCGTTAAGAATCTTACACAAGGAACAACAAATGCTTCTTCCACGGAAACGCCAAAAGAACCAACAGAAGACGAATTTGAGTGGCAGCCCTACGACACTTTCACCGTTTTTGTCGCATGGATTGTACTCTTGACCTCTGCGTTGTATATCACCGTCAATGATTTTGTTACCTCGAGATCAATCCGACGAAGCCCCAACCATTATCTCAATCACATTCCGTCTTCCTCATCTGACGGGATGTTCACTCGACCAGACTTGGATGATGCTTGGGCTGCGTGGATTGAATGGTATCATGAGCAACCTGATTCCATCAGTTTTGCCTACCATGAAATATTCGGCAGCGTCTCGGACGCCGGATCCCAGCCTCCTCTTCCTTTTGGCACAACCTCACCCATCAACAGCCCCAGCAATTCTGGTCATCATGCGAAGAAGCGTAAAAAGAAATAGAATGTTATAACTAAATAGCTAGCAACTTTACTAGTCGAAATTAGATCGAAACAGCCGCCACGGCACTAGAACGAAGAATTCGAAAAATACGTCATTGATGAGTTCGACCAGTGCACGGTAAATACGTAGGTCTGTCTCTGCCGATTCCCCGACTTGCACAAAGGCGCCCAAGTCTCGATATAGATCAAATTGCGTCGCCAAGACCAGTAGTCCAGTGGCAAAAGCTCCCGCCTTGATGGTCGTCGCCAAGATTCTGCCATAATCTCCTTCGTCATTGACTCGAAAATTGGGTTCCTCATAGGCTCGAGCGGCCAAACATCCCAACAACCAACAACACGCCAGACCAGCGCCATGTATCAGAGTTGGGGCGACAAACGCTCCTTGTGGGGCAAAGGTATAATCATAGAAAGGTTGTGCCCATGAAGGATAGGGACTGTCCAACGAGACCAACCAAAAGAGTTGCAACGTTGGACCCACCACTTGGACCAAGCCGGCCTCGGTCAAGGGCATGGCAGGATCATCAATGCGGGGACTCGTGAATCGACCAATCAAGCCCTTCTCCTCGCTATCGTCTTCCGACCTCTTGTCACGGAGGGAACGTGACCGCTGACGATGTTGTGCTGATTTTGGCGCAAAGGCAAACGTCGTGGACAAGTGTCCAAGTATAAGCACGGTGGCTGCTAGCAAAGTCAAGCAGCAAGTTTTCCGTCTTGCAAGCGCTTTCATCTCTCAACAACAGCCGTAGTAGCGGGGATCAATATGAAATATCAGAGCATGCAATGATTGTCGCCGACGCGGCGCTGCATCACGCACCACCGCCATTGTCGGGATCGGCGCACGCAAAAACTCAAAAGAAAGAAACTCTCCCATCCGATGAAATCCTGTAGTCAAAGTGGTCATCCATGTCCATAGAGTAGGTATGCTACTGCGTATGTGATGTTGTGTGAGCCATATGAATGCAGGCGACAAGGGTGGCTTTTGTGCGTATTCGATGCCAATGTGACGTCATTTTTTAGATTGCGAGATGCATCGGATAATACACGCGATGGGTAGGTCAACATCAACCATCAACCTCTTTGTGTTTGCCCTTAAACCATGTTGGAGCCTTGAGTCTACCATTGATCTACCTGGAAGAACCTATCTAGTATTTGGTTCTGCCTTTTGGCCATCTTATCATGTTTTTGCTTCCCCAACAACCACCGAGACAGCAATCGAATTATGTGAGGCCAACTGCGATTTTAGCAGTCCTCGCTTCGTTGACACCATGGAGAACCGTCGACTGCTTTTCCTGTCGAAAGGTTGTTGAACTTCCTCGGAAGCATGACCGATGCTTCCAATCATCCACTATCTCGCCACTCCACGCTTTCAACTATGGTCGTGGTGCCGACATTTGGCCGGAGGGCAACGAAGATCCTGTCCAGTTACAAGATTCCTTCCCCAACGGTCAGATCCCTTACTCGGCAATCATGGCCATGGATTTGCAGGATATGGCGGTAGTTCATAATGACTATCAAGAAAGCATAACTGAGACACCGTCTATAGAGTCGGAGATTATCGAACAGGCAGCTGCCGGTGAAGGTAAACCACGTGGCAAACGACGACGCGCCGCACGATTCTTTGTGAGCAAAACAGTTCGTCGACTTTTACGACGGGCGGCAGCTCGAGAAGAATTGGATAGCGAACAGGCAGCCTTGGACGCTACCCCAGGGATATGGGACAAAACGCCAGCTGTCCTTGCCATTGCGCTCCTAGTACAGGGTCTGGTGCGGCCTTTAGACTTGATGTGTGTGGCTTGTTTGAGCACGTACTACATAATCTTGAATATGGTGGCCCGATCCCCACGCGAAAGTGGATTGGCACCCATCATGCCGGTCACTCCACCCCAAGGTCATGTTCCGACGCTAGTGTCAAATCCTCTGGGCATTGGTACGCTTTACTCGACAACCTATGATCTTTGGCTCAAGGCAGGAATTGTGCTAGGACTGGGAGCTCCAATGCTCCAAGTGGCGACCTATATTCTGCGACATGACAATATGGAAGCCGCTCGACTCTGTGCCCGTCCTATTTTTCTCTTGTGTTGTCAGGCCATGAGTGAAGCCTATTCACGGCGTGTCATGGTAAGTATGCATAGGCTGGACTTGTATCATGCACAACAAAGATCTCACGAGTATATTCTCAACACGGGTCGTTCCTTTCTCTTTCTTGTTTCCTAATCTCCAGTCACCTCTTCCTATTCGTATTCTGATTCCCGTCTCTTACAATATTGCCCGATTAGGCTATCTTGCTCTCTGGGCCAGTACGACTTCGGTAGCGTTGGGTTGGCCTGGCCTCATTTTGGCGATTGCCAATTTGGTGTATTGGAGTTTGAATCTCTTTGCCTTTTTGATTCCTGTAGCGATTGTTCGATATATGCGAGCCTACTTTTTTGGTGTCGAAGCCGCCGAAGTGACAACACGGATAGGTATGGAAGATTCGGTAGGGTTGGTGCCAAACAAGCAGTAACAGCAGTAATGGCCGAATGGTACATGAAAGAACAGAGCTGGGAGTAACTACTCGTAGCAGAGTGACTACTATTCAGAGCAAAAAGAAGGGGTTAACATTGAAATCAAGTAGTTACAACAATATATTGGTACAAAAGTCTATAGTAGAGTATATTTTTTTAGCTTTCGGATCGAACTGAATCCCTGTACAGTTCTTCTCTCGAATATTATGATCCCCTAGGATGATTCCGTCGTCGTCGTCGTCGTCAAATCATCGGGTCGGTCTGCCAATGGAAATAATACATCATAGACATAATTCTTGGCCACATCACTTCCAAAAATGGACGCAAACATGGGATGTGCTGGATCGCATTGGGCCACATAATTGTCGTAGCTTTTGTGATGCTCCAAGACTTGAGCTGGTGATAAAGTAGAATGGGGTTGTTGTTGCTGCACCAATTGAATGTGCGTTTGCAAATACGCCTTGTAGGCCGGCCACAATTCACTCCATACCACTTCTTGAGGATCTTGTGCCGTTTGAAATCTTCCCAGCAGCGTTTGCTTGGAAAAATACCGCGAAGGATCAAAGAATCGATCCGTCATGACATCTTGCAAGTTGGGTACCGATTGCCGAATCGGCTCCAACAAGTGTTCATAGGTAGCATCATGATCTTGTTCATTGGCATGAAGGGGTTGAAAGTCACAAATGGCCAAGTTGCGCTTGCCATTTTGGAACTGCAAGGCATCCATTCCAAAGAGCGGAAGATTCCCTCGTGGATACCAAACGCTAGTAAAGATTTGAACCTTGTCACCCCCATCCAAGTATGTCATTCGGATCATGCGATATTCGTCCGAACTTGCGGTCAGAGTCACCATGCGATGTTGACCAGTGGGCGACTCGACGTAGACGCAAGAATCCTCAAGGAGTTGTACATTTTGCAATGAACTTTGCATGAGTGACAGTTGCCATTCCCAAAAGGGCATGTACACACAACCCAACGCGACATTCGGAACAATGGAACTCTTCCAAGGTAATCCAAAGATACCATGGCCGAATCGTTGTTTTTGTTGTCTTTTGCTTCTGGCACTTGGCGATGATTGAAACAAGGCAGGCTTTTGAAAGAAGGCAGGGACGGCATACGGAAGCATGGGTCCTTCCGTATCCATACGGATGGACAGTCCATTGAGCTTGGAGTTGACTTGACGACCCGTGTTGGATGATGATGACCAACCTTGACAGCGACAAAGTACCAAAAGGACAACCAAAAGAGGCAAGGCATTGCTGAACGCGTTATGGCGGCGACCCGAAGAATTCATGGTAGTGAAGATGGGACAAAGGATGATATTATGGTACAAGAAGTCAAAACAAAATGCTGCAATGCCGCTTTGTCAAGCGATCTTGTGTCAACAAGGATGATGCTCAATTGGTCGTGTCAAGCACCAAATTATGAAGTGGTGGTAACCATGAAGGACATCCCAAATGCCTAAAGTGTGGACCGGTTGTGCTTGGGCCGTTGTGTGCCGGCAGGATGCGCCTTGATGTGTGTAGTATGGTAATCGCATAGGCGAACATCGCCCGCAGTGCGTGGGACACAAAAATCACTCCCACGCACTTATTGCAGCGATCCCCACATGGTTGGGGCGAAGGACAAAATCGCCCGAGTGGGGAACAAACCCGAAGCTTGAAAAAAAAGGGAAGAAATTGTGAAGGGCCTCGATGTTCTTCTTCCCGAAGAAGCGCCAGGTGCATCGACGACTCACCCACTTCCGAGCCAGGCCAGCCTATTTTATTAAGCCCTTCAATCAGGCTCGGACATTCTATTACGGCAAAATGACCATTCCAGATTCCGCATTGGGGCCGATTGCCTCCCGCCCTTTTTTCCGACTCCGGTTGAACTCTCTGCCACGACGGAGACACCACACGAAGCCACCACGAGAAGGCAGCACGGAAGAAGAAGAGAGTGGAAGAAAAAGGCGATTCTTACACGTCGCGCTGTATCACAAGAACGGCAAGAAAATATCAAGATTAACAGTGAAGCCAACAAAAGCTATTGCAATACTTTGAACAATCGGTGTTACAGCTACCTAACACCATGAAGTTAAAACCGAAAAAGAAAGAGTCTAAATCTCGCACCAGCAAAGCGGTCGACACTCACCTGGAAGAGGAAATTCAAGTCTGGGCCAACGACTCGTTCACTTCCGTCGCTTCCAGTGTCACAGCGCCGCCTTCCCAGACGGCCAGTTTTTACAAAAAAGTATTGGGAGGCTATGGTGACGACGACGATGGCGGATTTGACATTTCGTCCAGTGACGACGACAGTGCCGTTGGGAGCCGCAGCAGCAATGCTCAACAGCAAGTCGACCATACGCATCGTTCGAGTAGTGACGACGACATTTCGTGGACCAATCGCTCCGTAGATTCGAGCGAAAATGGAGGAAATTCCGAGCGAGCCGTCAGCAAGAAGAAAAAGTCCTCAAAAAAGAAGAAATTCAAAAAGAAAATGCAAAAGTTATTTGGCGGCGCCATTCAGGAAGGTGATGCGGAGTGCGAAGAACAGGCGCCGCCACGACGGGGTCGTCGTTTAAGTCTCTTTGGGAATCATTCGGGTCATAGTGGACCATCGCTGACGGATGATAGTCATCAACAGCACGAAGCCAGTCGATACAACAGCAGTACCGATGGAGAATTTTCCATAGACAAGAGTGTAAGTGACGATGGTTGTGGGTGGTCACAGGACGGCAGCAACGACGATCTGGGGTACGAAGAAGCAGCACCCACGGTAACTCGAACCAAAGTCAAACGTCGAAGCTCTTTAGGGGGATTGTTTTCGAAAAAGGAAGAACACCACGAGCAACATGAACACGAGCACAATAAGGAGCATAAGAGTGCGGGTGTCCGAGGTCGACGAGCTAGCATGACGGGTGGAACAATGCCATCGGCCGATACTCACCACCACCCACATGCCGAAGATGGGGAGCATCACGACAAACCGAATCGACGCCGGCGCAACTCCTTGTTTGGCTCCATGACGAATTCGGAGCACATGCCAAAATCCAAACATCATGATCACGAATCAGTGGACAATAGTCTCAAAGCAACATCCAGTCACGCCCCTGGATCTCATACATCCGGGAAGCGAAGAGGCCGTCGAAGTAGTTTGACAGGAAGTAGCTACAATCGCAACTCTACCAAAAACGTGGCTCCTCCGGCTATACCCAAGGATATTCATCGGATTGTCAATCAAGAACGAATAGCCCGTGGTATGCCACCTTTTGAGAGAAGCCTCTTGTTGGACACTCTAGCGAAAAGCATGGCCAATGAAATGTCAGTCGGACTCCCACCGACTCCCACGGAATTTTATGGCAATGTTGGACGAGGAACAACCCTTCAAACGATTCATTCCACCATCATGGAGGATCGAAGTGGGATTTCGCGCAAGAATATTTTGAGTGAACGATTTACCGAGTTTGGCATGGCATTGACGCAAGGTCCGGATGGTCAATTGTACATGGTGGCACTATTCAAGGACTAATAAGATTGCGATGAGTTGACAGCTTTGTTTCAGCACCCAGCCAAGTATCAAGTGAAAGCCAGTCGATGAACGACCCACAAGCTACCATGTGGTTCTTCGACATGCTTTCATGCCGTTTTGAAACAGGCAAGATTCAGGTCGCCCACTTAAACAACTTAGGAAATCTGAGCTGCCCCTCTTGACTCTTTATTCTAGCTTTACATCAACACTTTAGAGGAAGGAAAACGAGCAAGTTGGTCTGACAGTGGGCACATAGGTAAATGGTTCGCGTATGCGAAACCAAAGCCAGGGTTCTCTACAGTAGTATTTTGCCGCTGATGGTACTGTCAACTATTCAGTCGATGGATTCAGGAGCGTGCCACCATCGGGATCAGCGACTTGACACAATTCTCAGCCCCCTGCACCAAAGGTATTGGACTTGTGCTCTAGTCTAGACAGGGCTGGGCCGAGTAAGGAGACACTTACGCTTGGGCCGGACGACCGAATCTCAAGAGTCAGTCGACTATGCACGTAGTGCGTGGGCGGACTCGTGCAATCGGCAGAGCAATCTTGGGTCTAGTTCTATGAATAACATTGCCATTTCAAAACTAAATCTCGTCATTCCATTTCATCGTATGTACGAACAAAAAACTCGCCCATCTGCACTCCACAAGGGTGCTGGGACAGCCACAAGCTGGTAAACTGACATATTGAATTTAATTAAAAAGAAGACGGCGGCGATTAACCATGCCGATAGAATTGAACCCGTGTAGAGGATCTTGTTCCGTAGCAAAGTTTGTCGTAGTCGTTTATGATATTGATCGAGGCATCCGCCCTCCTGACGACCCTCCTTTCTAGTTTCTTTCTTTCTCTCCCTCCGCTGCACCGCCTTGAGCACATGGTCGTTCTCTTGACGACCTTAGCACCATCGCCATACGAAACTCTTTATTGATCAAAGTCATCGTTTTGAGGCCGGAAGGGAGCACCTTGCACTTGAGCCCCGCCAGGTCCGGTGACCTTGGTCGCCTTCATCTTTCCGTTGCCCTCCTTCGCCGCGACGAACTCAACGGCTTCTCCGTCAGCCAAACTACGGAAACCTTGGGTTTGGATCTCCGTTTGATGGACGAAAATGTCAGCGCCACCATCATCGGGAACAATAAAGCCGTAGCCCTTCAAAGTGTTGAACCTGTGGAAGGTAATTGACAAGGATAGCACAAAAGATATCTATTAGTCGCTCGAAAATCGTTCACAAATCCTTCCCTATCACGGTAGGACAAGAGATCCAAGATGCATCAAAACGCCGCATCTTCTGACAGGCGTTGCTACTATTCTACTTACCACTTGACGGTACCCGTTTTCTTCACACCATCGCTCATCAAAAGCGAAGTGCTGTAGACTCTTGTCGTGGCGGCCATCTGATGGTTCGGCGAGACCATGAAGGCGGAGCCTTCGGTGGCGAGCAACAAAGCAGAAAGAACGGTGAAGATAGTCGACCTCATGATGATAGATGCAATGAATATGAATCGAAGAAGAATGGTAATCCTAAAAAGCCGAAGAACGGAATGTGGCGTTGAGTTAACGACGGCGCAGATGGATGGTTGATGGTTGGATGGATCGCGAAGAATCAAGCGCGGAAGGAGGTGGGACGGGGTGCAACTTCGCTTGTTGCGGCTTTTGATGTCAAAACGCACTTCGAAAAAGTCCGTCCTCCACGTGAAGCCTAGCAAGCCAAGTGTATACATCAATACCGTATCCCAAAGAATACGTAACTTGGGTGATGCATCCATACCTTGGGCATAAATATTTAATGCTTTCATAAATGCAATATTAAGATATGAATAGATAGATATCTGAATTCCTCCATTGATCTGCGTGGAGTCTTGTGGAAATTTTTCTTCCGTCGAGCCAGCCGGCTCTTTGGTATCTACTCGCACACATTTCTTCCCTCCAACACTGGCATAGAATTATCGGCGGACCAAAATTCCACTCCAAATTCTCACACGACTGCTACCGTAGCTTTCCCATAGAAAAAATGGCGGGAGAGGCCAACAACAATCCTCCAAAACTTCATCCATAGGGAACTGAACGAAACCCGGGGAGTTTCGACCATCATTGCAAGTCAATTACCACAGACTATATTTTTACCATGGCGCGATTGCCGAGATCCAGCGGTGGATATGGCAAGAGCCATCGAGGCGGTCTACTTGCTTTATTGGCAATATGCCTCGGTTCTTCGTTGATCATTGATTCCGTGGATGCAAATCTTCTCGATACTCCAAGTCTTCGCTGGACTTTCTCGTTAGAAGGAGATTTTGACGGTGACATCGGTTTGGCCGGACGATCCTTGCGACAAGGGAACGCTGTAGTAGCCTGGCGAGGTGGTGATAAACTGTTTGTTACCGCTGACGATGGAAGCTTGCACATTATCAATACGTCAGAGGATGTGCCCACAACATCGGCAGTGTTTGTTCCAATACCCACCGCTCGTAGCTTCACGGAGTGTCGATCAGGAGTGGTGGTTGTGAATGAAGAGGTGGATTCAGCGGCAGGGGCTGGATCCTCGCCTTATCTGGTGTATGCCGTCATCGACACCCCTCAGGCGTCGTCCTCGATGACGTTTGAAGGGGGCGCAGTAGTAGGAGACGACAACAGCAGTTTTGCCAGCAGTAGAGTGATTGCTGTGAACATGGATGGAACTCTTCGTTGGTCCGTGACCTTGGACGGGCCAATTGTCGGTACACCGGTCGTGGGGACAAACGGCCGCTTTTTCTACGTGTCGCATACGGTCAATGGCAAGGGTTTCTTGTCCGTTATCTTAGCAGCTGCTGGCGGAGCGAGTGCCGAGCTGGTCGCATCCTTGGCGCCCACAGATCGTAATGTACCCCTTGGACCTCCTGCCTTGCAGCGAACGTTGGACGGCAGCCTGCAAACCGATGGCGATAAGGTCGTTGTGGCCGAGAACTGGGACGCAGGATTCACGGAACAAGGAAGTATTTATCTTTTGGAACGATCTCCAGAATTTGAAGATTTGAATGGTAGAGGCAACTCGAGCTACCAGCTGCTCTTGATCAGCCGAAGCGCATGGACTTTTAGTGCAGTCATGCCGCCGTTGTTTGTTGACTCCTCATTGTACATCGGAGGGACTTCCGCCAGTTTCGCGGCATGGACTGCCAATCGTGACTTGACGAACGTCCTGGCAGGAAGCGCGGAGGATGTTGACCCCCGCTGGCTGTCGCAGTTCAATACCAATCTACACAATTCATCACAACGTAAGTAGGGCGCGCAAAACGGGAAACGACTGCCACCGTTTAGTCTCAAATGTTTCACTTCAAAATCATAGCTTTCTTGACGACGCCCGCAATTTCGGTTGACGGATCACTTTTATTCCAGGCTGGTGTGGCGCGGGACTTTTACTGCTTGCAAACAGATAGTGGTCGTGAGTTCTGGACTGCGTCGGCTGACAGTGCTATTCTTAGCTCGCCCGTTCTATTCAACGCTGCGAATGGTGCGAGCGTTGTGTACTTTGTCGAAAGCATGGACGGTCGTGTCAGGCAATTCAACGCTGGAGATGGCAGCGAAAATTGGCAGCTCAACTGTGCAGATGTCACCGGAATCCCTTCGTGCCAGAACGCTGTGGAGGCCGACATTAGGTGCGAAACTCCTGCTGGCAAATGTGCTTTGCTCGACAACCATTTACTAACGCCTTTTCTGAACTCTTTGCGGTTATCTCCAGCGTCTCTCCGAGCGGAAACTTCATTTACTATGGTGATATTTTTGGACAAATCTCTGCTTGGCAAGTAGCCACTTTCGAAACGAAGGCGCCAACAGGCGCTCCTAGTCCCGCTCCGACTGGCACTCCCACCGCAGCCCCTACATCGAGTCTGGCGCCAACAGTGGGTCATCCAACGCAACAGCCTACCATCGTTCCTACAGCTGCCTTTGTTGCCCCTTCAGGCCAGAACATATTCGATACTACTGGAAATGCGCTAGAATCTGGCGGTGGAAATGATTCTGGGAATGACGGAACTAGCATGGGGGTCATCATCGGCGCTGCCCTTGCTGGACTGCTGGTAGTCACCCTAGTGGCGTTCTTCGTTGCAAGAAGCTTATTAAAGCCAAAGAAGAAAAAGAAGACCAAGTCGACGGCTAGAGTCACGAGTGGTGACGTCGAGAACGATTTGGACGATTCAGGCGATGACGTTGGCTCTGAGGCAAGTGATCAGATGGACGACGTGACCGTAACATCGGGGGCGGATGCGGTGGAAGTCGAAGTGACGCCTGGATCAAACATGCTTCAGACGCCGCCGGCAAAAACTGGAAGAAAGAAGAGAAAGCACAAAGCCCGAACTCCCCCGACGCCTAATACGTTGGCATCCATCGAAGAAGTCGAGGACGAGGAGATCATCGCTGGGCAAGATCCTAAAGCAAATCTTAACGACAAGTTCAATGCGGCTTCTCGGAACGACGATGAAGGTTCCTTGCAGAAAGGCGTTGCGGCAGCTCCTAACAACCTGAAGGCTTTGGCGGATGATGATTTGGAGGATGACGACTCAGTGGATTCTGAGGATTCCGGGTCTGACCCTCCACCACCGCCACCGCCTCCCCCGACGTCCACGAAGACATCTGCTGAGCAAAGCCTTGAGAATACAGAAGCGGAGGAGGAAAAGAAGGAGAACGAAGTCAGTGGGCCTGCGACCCCAAGAACGCTTTCACCTCAGCCGTCCTTTGGAATGGAATCGGATGCCACACCCTTGTCCTCGGCAAGATCTTTCCTAGAAGCGGTTACCGCAGCGCTTACTGGAGCACCACCTACCACGTCGGAAGAATCAAGTGCGCTCCCACCTGCTCATTCTGCTACTGTGCCGATTTCCCCTCCTTCTGGGCATTTGACATCCACTGGAAGCATGTCTCCGGGAACAGCAACGACCACGTCGCAAGGGTCAAGGGCACTCACACCTATTCGTTCTGCTTTTGTGCCAGCTTCCCCTCTTTCTGAACAATGGTCGCCCACTGGAAGGATGTCTCCTGGAGTTATGTCAACAGACTCCTCTTTGTACACGGACGAAAACAAAACGATTACGTCAGTTGACAGGGCATCGCCTATGTCCGCTGTTTTTGGTGGAACCTCTGAGGAGGGAAGCCTACCTGACGACGAAGCCGAGTCATCGGCAGCGATACCAAGCTTGAATCACACCGATATTTCCAGGGACAGGGAGGGAGGAATCCAAGTCCCCGGAGCGCAATACCTGTCCAAGAATTATGCTCTCCGACCAAAGTTCAAACCCTCTACAGTAGCCAAAGCCCCAAAGGTCAAGAGTGCGAGGACGAAACGTAACTTGAATGGATTTTCAGGAACCTACTTGAACGCTGCGGAAGATGCTCCTGGTTCCGATGACGAAGGCCGCATTACTAGTACGGCAACTCCGGCGCTGCAGTCGTCCACGAAAGGTCCCTCCTTCAAGCGACGTACGAAGAAGGAGGAGAAGCCACCAGAAGCTTCCACTGGAATTGAAGACACGTGGAATAGCTTTTTGAAAGATCTTGCTGCGGCTGAACAACAATTTTTCTCCCCAACCCACGCCCAAAAGTCTGCTGTGCTGCGATACAATCCGGACGAGTCATTCGATGATGGAACAACTGTCGACGACGACGATCAAACAGTGAAAACCGGCTCTACAATGTAACCATCGACGGTGTCTAGTTTGACGGTAGGAATACAATGTAATGCATAGACGACATTTCACATAAACGTTCAAGGCTCCGACGACTAGAGCTTCTCTACTTCCATTATCAAGCTAATTCGTTTCCATCTTCACTACAGCCTTCCCTGGTGACGAAGAAGATTTCTGGATCCACTGGGCAACGCGTTCCAATAGCATTCCCTTGTTACCAGACAAGGGCGCACCGACCGAGCGCAGATACGATTTGAGCTGCGGGACCTTGACTTGGTCCAATTCATTCGACAGATATAAATCGTTCCAATCCAAACCAGAGTCGTCAGGTGGAAGATCTCTCTTTCGCTTTCCCGCTCCTCCTCCCGAAGCCTTTGGTATCTCCACATCGTCAGGAAGCGAACGGCGGAATTCTTCAATCTGATCCTTGACAACCTCCAAAATCATGTCATCGTCGGGGCGCGTATCATAGTCAACCTTTTCGTCAGGTACTGGAATCTCCAATGCCACAGCTTCCAGGTAGTTGAAGAACTCTGTAAGGCCGGCATTCTCAAAATCTTCGCCCAGCTCTACTCCCTCCAATCGTTGGCGAGAAATGAGGTTGATGGCCGCCTTGACAAGTTCTTCGGATGGCATTGGACGACATGCCTTCTTCAAATCCTCGCTAGAAATTTCGTCGGGAACTTCCTCCTTGACGGAAGTACTGCTTTGTTGTTGTTGAATCCAAGCCTCCCAAGCCTCATCTTCTTCCAAACAGCGAATATCATCCTCAAATGGCAACGTTACTACCATCATGCCCGGTGGGGACCTAGCTTTTGTTTCTGAATCATGCTCGTGCGCAGGATGATCCTCTTCCAATGGATAAATCGCCACCAGCCGTGACGACCAATGTACTCGATGCAAGACCTCACCAATCGCCACGACTTGTTTGCGTAACATGGCGGCATGTAGTTCCACAAAGGCATCTCGACTTCCCTTGACGAGAGTATCATTGGGATAGATTAGATAGGCAGGATTCATGGTATGATACCAGGGAATCGAATCTCGTGGTTGGAATCCAAACAAGGACAACGCCGGCTTGGTTTTACCACCATTGGCCATGAGACGTATTTCGTCGAGATCCTTGGTCGACATCAAAATGTTTTCCCCGCCTAGATTGGCAAATTGACGAATCCGATTCATCCCGCCTTTGGGTGTCTTACGATCTTCCACATCTCCAGACTTGAAATTGACAAAAATTTCATGATTGTTATCCAGCATTTGCCTAAGCTTGATCGTTTCACTTAAAATGAGCAACAAGAACAATAGATTGATGACGGATAGTTTGTTAGCTTGTTCTCGGTCAAACAGTCGGTGACACTCGTACTCTATGTAACGTACCGTTTGGTTTCCAGGTCAATTTGCACCTTGCCAGGCTTTTTGGCAAATTGCACAAAACGGTACCAATCTACCATGATATTGGGTGTTTCTTGTTCTTCATCACCATTTTGCGATTGTACACCGGGCAAGATTAGGGGACCCCAGTACAAACGCCTAGTCTTTTTCCAATATTGTTGCAAGTCCTCCAAACCATCCTCGAGTTCTTCAGTGCAAGTCAAGCGACGGCCTCCAAAGACGTCCTTGGAGACTACATTTCCAAACAAGTGTTCCATGGAAAATTCTGCTTGATCGGCAGGGTGAGGCAAGGGCCACACGAGGATTTGAATCCCGGAAGAATCCTGAGCGTCTCGGGCGACATTTTGGAGTAATTGTAGAGTCGACGGCGAAGAATATGGAGCATCGCGATTGGTAAAAATCCAAATCGATTTGGTATCCGTCGGTTCTCCAGGTTTTGAGGCCTTTTCTCGAACGCACTTTGCTTCGCGAAAAATTCGAACGGCTTCTTCAATCGCATCTTGCAATGGAGCTTTGAGGGGAGCTTCTTGCAGAGTATTGGCAAATTCTTGTTGCAAATGGCGTGTTTCGAGACAATCTCGAACGACGCGAGCTTCGGCAATGCCGGGGGGATTCAAACCCACCAAGAGGTGAACTTGAGTTGTGGGGAGATCTTCTTGGCGATCGTTGTCATCCTCACTATCCTCATTTTCGTCATTTTGCATTGCTTCTGGCTGCTTTTCTCCCTTGTACAAGGGCTTTGTATCATACAAGAGAACTCCCACTCCATTCCGTTTGCCAATCTTGAGCGTGACCGTATCTCGGATTCGTTGTTGCAAGAGTTGCTGTGCCAGCGTCATGGCCAGATCCACGGGACGCTGCTTGCCATCCGCCACACAAAACATGTCGGCATGACAATCCACCAGTAACATGACATGCTGAGCTCCCAGCATGACTGGTACATCCGTATCGCTACTATCATCATCCCCAGCAGCCTCCTTGTCTGGGCTATCCTTGGCCCAGTCGGGCTATGGACAAAAGTTGCCGCCAAGACGGGTGAGGTCGTTTGGAAGCAAAATTGTGATGCATTGCTGCGGCCATTCCACTATTGACGTACCTCTTCTCCCCACACATCGTCTCCAAACAAGTCATCCATTGTCACTACTCTTGTCGTTTTGTCCAACAGTCTACAAATCGTCAAACAGAGAGTTTGTTTTTGGATCGTGTGTCATTGTGGCAAAACATCGCAGTGCTGTCGAAAGATCTTGCGAGGAGGGCATTCGGTTCTGTTCGTCATCCGATAGATCTTGTTGTTATGTAATGTGTCTTATACGACATTATTGTTTAACAGTTCCACCTTTGATCTGACGCCACGTCGTTGTTGATTGATTGATTCATTCGAATGTGTCGCGCTCACTGCGTCCTGCCTGGCACTACTACTAGAATTTCAAAGGATTAGATCCCTTCTACTAGAGGGATTTGCAAGCTGGCAATGGCAAAAGTGGACAACAAGATGGCCGTGTACCAGCTACGACCGTATTGGAATAATCAAACTGCTCTTGTTTATATCTAATAGTAGTTGTATAGTTTAAGCAGGGTAGAGCAGTACGCACAAC
The DNA here is from genome assembly GCA_951394045.1 of Nitzschia sp. DOCU1. Lineage (NCBI taxonomy): Eukaryota > Bacillariophyta > Bacillariophyceae > Bacillariales > Bacillariaceae > Nitzschia > Nitzschia sp. DOCU1. Next base: position 632,475 of record OX595996.1, on the reverse strand, counting down.
AACAACAACAAGAAGTCATGTAATACTACTAGCTGCGAACCGCAAAAAGGCCACTGACAGGTAAGACAGAAGACAACGATACGTAGTACTGCTGACACTATCATCGTCATCCGCCAGTCAGTTCGGTAGTAGCTGTTTCCACACGAGCCATCTCCTTGAAATCAACTTCCAGGCCGAGACCTATCGGCGAATCTGACCGGGAGGAAGTCGTCTTGTTCATAGCATGGGCCACGCCACCACTAGCGTCGTCGGTCAAGGATGTTGTTGTAGACTCGGGCGGGTTCTCGACGGGTTCCGGGAATGCCTTGTTTAGGGAATTTGTTCGCTTCATCGGACGGAATTCCTTGGGCAATCCACCAGTACAGAAGACTTCAAAGTCGTCCACTGTTACGTAACCATTTCCGGTGACATCCGCATATTCATGAATCAGCTTCGCCAGTGTCATTTCGTCTTCGTAAATACTCAATCCCAAATAGTCTCGAAGGCCCATGTGAATGTCTTCAATCGACAAGATACCATCACCGTTCTGATCCAAAACGGATAGACGGAGCTGACTTTCAACCTCGGCTGTCTCGGCCCGACTCATTCCCTCTTCTTCGCAATTCCGTAAGTCGTCCTGGGACATGTGCTTGCCGGTGGCCTTCCAGAGTTTGCGGAAGAGATTTCTTGCAAAGAAGCCCATGAGTTCCGTTTGGATATTGATATAGTCCCCCTTACTAGGCAGCAACTCGGGATGTGCCAAAAAGTATTCCTTTAGAGGAGGAGATTGACCATTGGTCAAATCAGAAATCTTGGTAGCAACGTGATAGATACGGTCGGGATTCAACGGCACTCCCGCGACCTTTGCAATCTTTTTGTTTTCATCCATCACCATGCCTTCATCGAACTGCATCCATCCCGGTTTAGGGTCACCTTGATGCGTACATTCAATGCCAGCTGCCAAGACGGATCCGGGTATCGGCACTACCCCAACGACTTCATCCGACTTGATTTCAGCTTCTAGCATCTCCAGAGAAAAGAAGCTACCATCAGCATATTCTTCCCCTCCCCGAATATTGCCGCCCATGAGAATGACCGAGTCCACTGGGGCTTTTGTGGTGTCTCTTGTTTGTTCTAAACTTGCCCGCAAGAAGTCACAGATTAGTCGACCCATGGTACAGAGTTCAGCTCTAGCTCGAGTCGACGACAATGGAAAGTATTCTGGCGGCACCATGGCAAGCTCGGTATTTCGGAGGGGTGCAAGGACCTCGTAGGCAGCATTCGTTTGCTTCTTGAGCTCACGATCCGGCTTAAACGTCGCCGTTTCGACAAATGTACTTCGAATCTTGGGCAAGGGAGCCTCGGGGTCAGCGTCTTGGGGCCAAGAAATTTCCAGGACTGTGGCATGCACGCCATCCATTCCTGGTTTGATAAGTCTCGTTCCATTAATGACCTGATCGACGCGATGGTGATCGTGCCCGGACAAAATAACGGGGAAATCAAACTCCTCACAAGTCTTTTGGTTTTCAGGAAGGTACAAATGTTCCAGAGGAAGCACGAGATCGCAGCCGTGCTCTTCTTTCAGGATCTTGTCATATTTCTTTAGAGTCTCCCAGGGATCTTCAATGGTTGCCCCGCCAAAAGCACCGAACTTGAAATGCGAATACAACTTGGGGTCATTGGAAAGAACGGCTACAAGTCCGACCTTTCGAATTTGAGTTCCGTCTTCCGAAGGGATTTCAATAATATGATAGGGGACTTGATACTTCATACTGTCATGCGATTGCATGTTCGAATTGATCCAAATCCCAGTCCAGTCCTTGCAGTGCTTGCAAGTTGCTTTATGGGGAATGTCCGCCTCGTGATTTCCCCACGTAAGAATATCGACTGGCGTTGCCTTGAGAGCCTCCATCATTCCAGCTCCACGATCAATACTGGATAAGAGGTACGGCGATAAGAAGTCTCCCGTCAACATGGAAACCACTTTCCCGTGCGGCCCTTGAGAAGCTCGCATCTCCTTGAGCATCGTCTTGAGAGAAGCAAAGTTGTCCAGAGTGTAAACATCAGTGATCTGGACAATTGTAACTTTGGATTCGCCGGGCTTGGGTGGAGACATATACCATGGTTTGTCGACTGGGACCTCGTCCCTGGCAGGTTGATCGGGTTCCGATGCTTCGCGACCTCCACCTCTGCCAAAGAGAGCACCCAGGATTTCGACAAAGCTTTCGAGAGACATGGTCAAAGAGTCGTGGGAGGAGAAGGGAAGATGTAGTAGTAGTACAAGTGATCCTCTTGACGCGAAGGATACCTCCTGGTTGATGCAATAAGATATGAGGGATACTTGCAAAAGAATGCTTTCTTTTTTCGAGATCTGCGTGTCGATGCCGTGTTTGTGTGGGGAGAGCCAAGTTGGCCCAACTGGCTGGCCTTATCTGATTGGCTCAAACGACCATGGGATTGTCAGCAAGCTTCGCGGTCTTCTCGGCCGCGGACCTCGTAGGAGAAACCCACGCGAACCCACTGGCTGCCGAAAAGTCAATTCATCGAGCGGATCCGAATTCCTCATTCCTCCATTCGAGGTCTTTGCTGTAGGATTTCAACGGAACTGCAAAATACCGTTCGCATCTTTTCGAAAACAGACCTCGCACAGATGGTCTACCACACGAGAACGAAATTCTCATTTTTTCAGACAATCGACGCGCGCAAACGACCCGACGCAAACTTTCGTCATCTGCATCCAACAACCCAAAAGATCGCGTTTCGCCGTTCCTTTCCGACCCATCTTCCTCTTCTCTCTTTCCGACTCGGCGGCTTTCGCCAATGTTCGGTGACAGATTACACGTTGACGACGATAAAGTGATCTTGGCACTATCATATGATAATGTTTGGACGGATCAAAGTTTTCACCGCCCTGCTGGCATGGACCAGTAGCTACTCTGCTGCCAAACGGTCGTCGTCGTTGATTGCCAGCGTCGACGAACAAGATGTGTTGCTGGGCTTTGACGAGTGGCTCGCCATTCACGGCAAATCCTATGAGACACCCGACGAGCTGGAACGTCGTCGAACGATTTTTCAAGCCAATGCTGGTATCGTTCAAAAGCACAATGCCGCCTTTGACAAGGGATACACTCAATTTGTCATGACTCTCACGTCTCCCTTTGCCGATATGACGGGCGACGAATTCGCTTCTCAGTATTTGATGGACGGTCAAAATTGTTCCGCCACGCACAAATCCTCGGGCACATTGCGTGATCCAAACGTAGAACTGGCCACTTTTGTGGATTGGAGAACCCGGGGTATCATCACGCCCATTAAAAATCAAAAGAATTGTGGATCGTGCTGGACCTTTTCGACTACGGGCACCCTGGAAGCGCACACGTGTTTGCACGGGGCCCAACCAGAAGGCGTGGATTGTACGCAATGGACGGGGCTGGCAGAACAGCAATTGTTGGATTGTGCCATGGCATATGATAATCATGGTTGCAATGGAGGCTTGCCCAGCCATGCCTTTGAGTACATTCGAGAATCGGGCGGTTTGGATACAGAAGCATCCTACAAGTATCGAGCCGAAGATGGTGGACCCTGTGCGGCCCAAGCGACTTCATTTGGAGCGCACGTGGCTGAAGTTTACAACATTACAGCCTATGACGAGGATGATCTCGTCGCGGCTATTGCACAGGTAGGACCCGTGAGTATTGCTTACCAAGTTTCCCCTGACTTTCGATTGTACAAGCATGGCGTCTACGATAGTTTCAATGCCACAACCAACGAAACCATGTGTCAATCCGGTCCCATGGATGTGAATCACGCTGTCGTTGCAGTAGGTTATGGCGAGACAGAAGGCGACGACGAGGACCCTCCCGTCCCATATTATATCGTCAGAAACTCATGGTCTACCTCGTGGGGCATGGAAGGCTACTTTTGGATGGAACGAGGCAAGAATCTTTGTGGTGTCAGTGATTGCGCTTCGTTCCCGATTGTGCCTGCTGCCAAGGCTACCATGCACAAGGAAGGTGATAGTGGTTCTGCCGAGACTGCGGAGGCAGTGGTACCTAAGAAACTTCGAACGGCCACGGGCTGAACCTTTCAGAAACGATAGAACACACGTTAAGCGGTAGCTAGTAAAGGCCATGCACTTTGGATATCTAGTAGATAGTTCTATGTTCTCTAGAACTACTACCGGTAGGATGAATATGATTGACACTATAGTGCGCCACGATGGACACTTTCATTCTATCGGAATTCCAGTCCATGGCGTCATAACGAGATTGATTCCTTCGACTAACGGTTTTCTTCTCTTGTCAACGTGTTTTCGCATCGCTGTGTGCATGTGATGCATTCAGCAGACCGACGAGGACGGAGCTTGAGTGAAACGCTAACCATCCAACAAACAAAACGCAAACCACAGAGTTATAGCAGGACGCCTCACAATCAAAGACCCCCCTTCTTCTTTCGAACCAAGCAGACTCTTGAAAGTTATAATCAAAGGAGATATCAACCACCCCACCGAGAAACAATGCTGTCCCATCAGCGTGCCGCGAAATCCCTACTACGTGATGCACATCATCGTATTGGAGCGTCGTTCTGCGTCTCCGTCCGTCACAAGTCTACTTCATTGTCTCGATATGGCTTGGGAGGACACCACTGGAAACGTTTCAACCCCGAATCTTATCAAGCCTTAATACGAGAAGCACTGTCTCGTCGTGTGACTTGTTTTGAAGTGGCCGGCCAGGAAGGCGGTGACCTGGCCATGGTTGGGGCGATTCAGAGCGCCATTGAGAAATCACCCGAGCTTGCCAATATTCCATTGACAATCACCACTCGTATAGGATATCGAACTTTGCCAGAAGGAGATAAAGCAGAGAAAGTTATACCTGGACCAGGCGATGTTGTCATGGCGGAAGAAGGAGGCGAAGCACCTAACAATGTGGTTCACAATCTGTCCGTTGACTATATCCAGGAATCTCTGCAATCATCAGCGCTGTTGGAGCTTCAGAGTGACTTGAAGAACGTGAAGCTGGTTTATCTGTTACATAATCCAGAAGTCCAAGTGCTAGAGCTATTGAGGGAAAATCCAAAGGCGCCACCAGTTGAACGGCAAAACTTTATTCGAGAACGCTGGACTCCAGCCTTGAAGGCATTGCAGGAATATTCAACTTCTCAAAAGAATGGAACTGTGTCTTTTGGAGTTGTCAGTAATGGTCTGGGCATTCCAGCCGAGAACAATCATCCTATGCACTTGGATGTAGAAACGGTTATCTCTGCCGCCGAGACGTACGACCGATTTTCGACGATTCAACTACCCGCCAACCTATTGGAGAAGTACGGATGGAATATGGCCCGTGAAATCAAGCAGGCAGCCCCTCATGTCACAATTGCCGCCATGCGTCCATTGACATGCTATCCTGATCTTGGCACAGGCACCGGGCACCCATTTCGTTTGGTGGATTATTCGTTGCCGAGTCTAGACGGAGAACACCCCCATCCTCCCCTGAACACTGACGGAGAAAGTATTGTATCACCAAGTATAAAGTCCACTCAGTACACCCATCAGATGTCAGGCGTGCCTGCCATTTATCAGCTTGCGCTGCAGGCTGCCATGTCCCATTTTGACGCGGAACAGTTGCTGGAAATCAAGCAGGAGCGCGCCTTGACAACGGAAGAACGAGAGACGCTGGATGGGTGCAAACTGGTCCAAAGCATGATTCATGATTTGGACACAGACTTGGAAAATGTACGATCCTTTGCCGCACACGAAGAAGAATTGTACGGGCGTATTATCCCTTTGCTCTATGATACCTTCGAGGCCATGGACGATCGAACATCAGACGTACTTCAAGCCTATTTTGCGGCCTATGCTATCGCTGTCAGATACGCGATTGCCAAAAAGACACGTCAAATACTGAAGAAGGGAGAGTCCGGAAGTGGATCGTCGTCGTCATCTCCGACTTATCCAGATATCCCGCCAACCATGCCCCTACAAGAGTACGCTTTTCGGAAGATGCTGGCAGACCCATCCTTTGATCGGCTCATCGTCGGAGCATCTACGATGCAGGATTTTAGGCATCAAACCGAATTGATTGAAATGATTTGCGAGGAAGACTCACCACTAGATGCGATTGCAAAGGCCAATGATGCGGTAGCCCAAGAGAAAAAGAAGAAGCAAGAAGAAGAGAAAGCCAAAGAACCCAAGGAAGATGTGAAAGACGGCCGAGAGGAAAGCAAATAGACCTGAATAATGGATCCCATTGTCTTTTCTTTTATTAGTCAACGTTTATCTCCCTATGCGCTTCCGATGAGCGTCGAGTATGCTAGGCGTAATTTCGAGCCCCCAATGAAGCAGCGTTTGTCGAATCACTGGGCTAATCGATGAGTTGTCGTGTTCTGCATGGGCGGAAAGAATCTTGTTACAGAGTTGTGAGCGAAAGCGCCCCTTCGGCCCGGCGCTTTTCATCCAGCGGGAAATCTGCCTCGCGTCGTCTGAACATCTTCTTCCCTGGTAGAAACGGCAGTACCATTGGAACCAACCATAGGGGTCAGACTCCACAATCCATCCCGACGACTCCCACATTCCAAGGGATCCACCACATTTTACTCCATACTTATTAATCTGCGGACGATACGTCTTAGATGTCAACAAATCCATGGATAAACCAGCGATCCATTCCTTGGGAACTGTATCTTTTAGGACATCTTGCGCTTTGTATGATATGTTGGTTACCGCCGAAGTGATGGGTCGAAAATAAGTCCCGCCAAAGCTACCGGCACGTAGGACTTCCTCAGGTGTGCGGTTTGGTTTGAAATCCTTCAACATGTTCTTCACGTGAGGATCGTCGGCCGTGAAAGTTAACAAGCCGCTGTCCTTGTTTCGCGTTGGAGGTGGGAATTTCTTGGAATCGACCGTGACTGGAACGGGAGGGAGCACGGGTGGATCTTTGAACAGGTCTTTCTTTTGAACGACAAGCCTTTTTCGATACTCTGCTACTGTTTTTGGAAGCCCGGGTTCGTCGGAATATGTTGGTGATGCGGGCACTTTTGCAGTGCCTTTCGCTTCTTTATCTGCAGCCGCCTTCCACCTGCCAAGGAGTTTTGATGCCTCATCAGTTAAATTTTTCCATTCCTCTTGAGATGTCGTGCGCTGATGGCGTTTGAAACTGCGGATGGAACTCGTCAGCAACTTTCCAATATTTGTCGTTCCCAAACCGCCCATGCTTGTCGAATGTCTCTCGCTTTCCGTGGAAAGTGCCTTCAACAAATCGCGGCAAGTTTCAATCTCGGGAAGCGGGCTTGAGGCCTCTTTGTTTAGCCTTTCGCATATCGTTGCTATTTCTTCCTCGACAGCTGACATGATACTATGGGATGATGTACAATGGCTTCGATATAGAAGTTGAAATGAGATAGCTGCAGCAAAAATGACACCGACAGGGTTGGTGGGCGGCGAATTTTGTAACCCCTTCTGACGTCACACGACACGGGGTCGCACGGGTATGGAACAACGGTATGGCACATACGTACCTGACATACCTATGATGATAGCGGCGACGAGTATCGACTCTTTCATGATAACTCCTCGAGTAGTGCTTTGTTTTCCTACTAGTGTGACAACTTTAGGTAGTAGTAAGTTGACTGACTCTACACCAGGAGAACAATTATGCCGGTGGTGGGCGGACACCAGAACAACAACCACAATGTGCAGAACACCAACAAGAAGTGCTGTGGTGGTGCGGCGGCTGCTGCCGGCTCCTGCTGGCGGTCGTCGTGGAAGGAGAACAACAACGACGAGCACCACCAACGCCACACAGGAGCGCGGAAGACAAAAAAGATCCTTCTCATGCTGGTTCGGTTAATTATTCCTACCGCTGCTGGTCCTCGTCCTGAGATGATCATCAACATCACCACCATCATGGTGCTGGTGCTGATGGTGGCGAGGAGGAGGAGTGAGGATCCGCCGCAGCAGAATCTGCGTGATCATTATCGTGCTGGTCCTCACGGCGGCCACCACCACCACCAGCACCCATCGTAGTATCACCACTAGTAGCAAAACCATCAACGCCTTGAAAACCAGCAAGAGGATCATCATGATGATGATCATGACGACGAGGAAGTATTGCTCCCGGTGCTGGTGTTGGATAGTACAATGCCTGCTGTTCTTCTTCTTGTTGACGAGGACGATCACCATGATGGTGATCATGAGGCGGAGGATACCAATTCAGCATCATATTACCCGGGATTCTTCCTTCTTCTGTTGTGGCCCCCCTCATTAAGGCGTCATCCAAGCCAATGTTAGGACTGATCGTCATTGCCGCTGCGGCAGCGGGAGGAAAATAGTTGTCAGCAGCACCGCCCATGACCCAGAATGGCCTGTTACCAAGAAGAGGTGTTGAGGACTGGTTGGGTCTCGGGCCACCCCATGTTCCCAAAGGAGGGGCCGAAGAGGAGGACTCGTTGTTGCTAAAGAAGTTGCGCTGGCTACTCGTACTGATAGCGGCGGGAGCAGTCAAGGACGGACCACTCGTGGTGAAGAATTCTCCAGCACCACTTCTTCCTGTAGTAGGTACTCCAGGCTGCTGGGGTACCGCAGTTATTCTCCCAAGAAGATCATGATAAGAAAGATCATGGTGCGCCGGCGCAGCAGCATGAAAGGAGGTGATCATATTGTTACTGTTTGTTCTTGTCAGCCCCAATTGTGAAATCATCAATGATAACGGAGGCGGTATCCTCCAACTAGTATTAGGCTCGATCGCAGCAGACATGATCATCATCATAGTAGTGCTATCCAGCTGTTGTTGTTGTGGCTGCTGCTGCTGGCTTTGGTGCTGGGTTGTTGTTCTTGTCAGGCTATAGCCTGAACCACCAGCGCCTGAAGCGGCTCCTGATGACGATGGGTGCTGGAACCAAGACGGTCCTTGTTCTCCTTGCTGCTGGGAGTAGAGTGTTGACGCCGCCAATTCAAAAGAAGGCGAGGAGGCCCTTCGTCTTATTCTTCTCCTCGCTCCTTGTGGCAAAGTCGGCTGGTGCTGGTGAGGGTCCTGTTGGTGCTGGTAGTATCGCATCTCCTCATCCTCGCCGGTCCGGATTGTATCTCCCTGCCCGCCGCGGTCGTGAAGGCAGAAATCTTCCTCACGAAGACGACTTCTTGTTGTTTCTGAACTCTTTCGTTTCCCACCACCACCGTGTCCCTCCTGGCCTTCGTGTTCTTTCTTTCCTCGCCTCCCACCGCCGCCACTAGTAGCACTCCCCTGAACTCCTCCTTTTGATGCTCTTATGCTACCGGTAGTAGTGTTGCGCAGCTGCTGCCTCTTGTTTTGGACTGGAGCTTCTGCCTGTAGATCGAGAAGTCCGTCTTTTTTCTACCTTTTTCTCATTTCAAGAGTTCGGTGTCTGAAGGCTTGGCTGGTCTTCTCACGTGCCGCATCGTCTCCTATTTCGTAAAACAGCCCATCGATAGTGTCTTTTCGTAAAAATCTCCCGCCCTGGTTACGAATCAATTGAACTACCTCCTTTGCAACAAGCGGCTTCTTTGCTTTGGTGGCCTTATCGTAGGCACTGCTATGCGAAATAATCAATTCGCGGTAAAGTCGGTTGCCAGAATGTAGGTTAGTACCCCCTCCTCGACCGCTCATGACATCAATGTCCCGGCAGGTAGAGAAGCCAGTCAACGAGGGTAGAACCATCGACATAACTCTTAGATGTGGGGCTGACAAGGATTCTGGGTATGCTCCTTCTTGTGCTGCCGCTGCGACAAAAGATATCGTTAGTACTAATGACTGGAAAGAATGAGATCATGACCTTGGTGGATGCTGACTGACGATGGAGGTGCTTGTACGACGCTCCTGCTGCTCTCGAGCTTGCGCTGCGCTTTATCCTCGTCATCTTAACAAGAACAAGAACTTACTGGTTGTACTAGTAGTACTTCTAGGGAGCCAACCATCGTCAGGCTTTGCTCGCCCCAATCCTCCTTCTTCTTCAGCAGGTCGTTGGGGCTCTCCCTCTTGTCCTCCTTCCTGGCTGCTATCGGCCATCTGTGCTGCTGACGGTATCACCAATAGGATTGGCCCAGGATGGAGTCTTTAACGTTGTTCGCTCGTTTTCTTCCACTTCCTGCGATTCCGTCGTCGTTCTTTCTTGAACGGGGACAACGCGACAAACCTGGGCAACGTTTTGAATTTCGCAGTGCAATTTCTGCTTCTGGTTCTTCTCCGTTCAAACTAGTGTTGCTGTTCAAACCAGCGGGTGCCCCTTCTTCGGATTAGCAGAAGCGAGAAATTGTCGAGGATGAGCGCGCCAAAGCCACTCCAAGATATCACACATTAAATTTTTGTCGATCTTTTGATCAAAGTCCATCTTCCACCGAAGAAATGAATAGCAGATTATGAACACACAATGAAAATAAACGAAACTTGTTTCTTCCGTGGTCTGTGTTGATGTGCTGGAGTGTTGTTGGCTTTCTTTTCTGCGAACATCGATTATGTGAACATTGGAAGTGTGCAAGTCCTTCGAAGGAAGAAATCGCAGAAGTCCCTATTCCCTGCCTATTTCCGCCAATCTGGAACCATTTGGAAGAACACGGCCAATCCTGTTTAATGGAGAACATTGAGAGCCCTGAAAAATCTGTTAATTGAACGTCGCAAGTTTCTCGAAATAAGCCGGTATGGACGGTAGATGCAGATCACTTCGGCTCGCTGCGGCCACGCAAACATAGAGTATTATTGATCGAAATATGCCAACTAAGAATATAACTTCGGCCCTTAATATTAAAGGGTTCTTGATCATTGGACACCGCTATGTCCTGTAAATGTTTTAAAAAATGCATACAGGACTCTCCCATTTTGATGTCGTCGATAATTAAGTTGCTCCAAAACCGAGAGAGAAGGCAGCTTCGAGGCTTATCTCTTGTCCATATGAGTTGCTCCCGTTGTTCTGTTAGTTGAATTGCCCCCCCTAATACCGATTTCATTGCTGCTCCAGGAACTGTATGCAAACATAGAGAAATATCGACGTGTCGTCGTAATCCCATTTCGTCACGAAAATCTGAAAGCTTGTATGCATAAAAGTTGATTTTACGTAAATGGGATGGTAGCAGGGAGTAGTTTTAAACCCTCTACTATGAGGTCGAAGACTGGTCCTTCGTGGTCTGCGTGGGGTCAATGGCCCAGGCTAGACCACCATCCTTCTTTGTGTCGATGTTGAGTCTCTACGTCGTTGGGTCACATTTTTCGGGTAGTACTAAAAATACATAACGAGCTAACTGGTGATCGTTTGTTGCTGCTTTTCGCAGACAAGCATTCAAAATTAGTAGGAGATTGTCGATGAGGCACCATGCAGATAGAATTCATCTAAGGCCGAGTCGTGCTAATATGTTTGTTGACCCAAACCCACCTTCTGGTCCTCTTTAGCATGGAAAGGCAGTAGAAATTCTGTTTTCCAGTGATAGTGTGAGGTCCAATATAATATCAAGCCAATCTATTGTAGCTAAATGTTCCAATCCCCGTTTGAAGAAATCTCAGCGAGGACAAGAGTACGCTCCTGCCCTTGCGCCGGCGGCAGGTTCCAGACGTAGTGTACACGGTCGGCCTCCCAGGCATGTTGAATACGTTGCTATGGCCTGTCGATTTTGCACTCTTTCCAGAATGCTCTTACATATTCAACAAACGTCAACTCACCCTTCCCATCTTCATCTTCAAGATCAAGGCAAAGTTCGAGCAACGCACCATCGCCCGGTCCTTCGCTCCCCGACCTTAAACTTAATTCTTTGAGCTCTTGGATAGAAACAGAGTCGCGGTCTGACGCGATCGACTTGAAGAAATCCCACTGCTCCATGATGTCTCGTTGACTGACGCCAAGCTGGTCGGCGAGGTCTACAATGTACTCTCTGGATAGACTACCAATAAGTACTTCTTGTTCCTGCTCGTCCTCCATGTTGTCGATCATGAATCCAAACCTCCGAAATGACAAACGCCGAAGCCTGGTGACTTCCTCCGGGCTCTGACAGGCGCCGACTAAGGTGCCAAAGCGAAGAATTGTTTCAATTGTGTCGCTTATAACCTCTGTGGCACCAGCTTGCAGCAGTTCTTGGCCCATTCGACTACTTCCTTCATAGACATAAATGGGAGTTTTGTCCGGTAACGATGCTCGAAGTCGCATCGTCGCCTCCAGACGCCGAGCGTCTGAAGCAAAAGTAATTATTACCGCACGAGGCCTTGTCACACCAGCTGCTTTCAGCAGTTCAAATTTTGCGCCATCGCCGTACACAACTGGGTTTCCAGCAAGGACACCTTTGGTGACCCTTGACGGATTGAGATCGAAGCAAATAATCTCGGACTGCTTGCCTTTAAATGACGGTGAAGCCGACAGGATGTCGAGTATGGAATGTCCTAGTTCAGAATAACCGAGAATGATCAAGGCATCCTCTGCGAACGTCGTTCTCTTACTTTCCACGACGTCCTCAGTGTTTAGCTCCCATGCATCCCACAAGTACCCGGCTTCTACTCCCGATCTCCATTCTTCCTTGTCGATGATTCCATCATTGTTGCTATCGAATTTCGAGAACACTTCAGCGATTGAAATGTATGAGAAATTCAACTTTAGCAGGGCCGTGCGAAGTTCGTCGAGTACAATCGCTCCGGACCCATCAGTGTCGATCTTGTCAAACAATTGTGTGGCCTCTTCTACTGTCAACATGGACTTGTTCCCTTCAATAATGTTGCCGTCAATAGCACGCCCCGCATATTCCCCTAGATCTCCAAGCAACGGTGTCAACGACATTGAGATAATAACTGACGCTTCTAGCAGGCGAGCAATTGCAACAGGTAGGACATTCAAGTCTCTGGCCAGCTTGAAGAGTACCAACGCGAATTCTCCTCCGCCCGCCAACGTTACAGCTACTCTGGCCGCTTCTCCTTTTGTAAGTCCGAGTGTAGGCCCCGAGGCAAAGATAATCAAAGCCTTGACCGCAATGAAAGCTATAACGCCAACAAGCAACGTAAGCCACTCATTGATCACAAGCTGGGGTTCTAAGTTGGCTCCCGCTGTGAGGAAGAAAACACCCAAAAGAATGCCCTCGAAAGGTTTGATATCGGCTTGAATTTGTGCTCGGTACCTGTTTCCAGCAAGAAGCACACCAGCGGCGAAGGCTCCCGTGCTGGCAGAAAGACCAAGAAGATCCGCCGCCTGGCCCATACCCACGGCAACTAAGAGAGCAGCGGCCACGAACGTTTCCGTGGACCGCGTAGCCGCCACAATCTCGAAGACATAGCGAAGGACATAACTCCCGGCCGCCAAGAGAATGCCAAAGCCAAGGGTAGCTTTCGTCACAAGGATTCCCAATTCCACCGAAGAAGATGGGCCCGATCCAGCCAAAAGGGGTAAAATGACAAGTAGAGGGGCGACGGCAAGATCTTGCAATAAAAGAATTGAAAGTCCAGCTATTCCCTCGGGCCTATCCTCCCAGCCTTTTTGTTTGAGAACTGGTAAGACGAACGCTGACGACGACAACGCACCAGCGGCTGCAATACAGAACGACTGCACCGGATTATCTACGATCGGCCGCAATAGTTTAATGTCCAAAGGAATACCGATCTCCTGAACGTACTTGAGAAAAATGGGCCCTCCCCAAAAGGTTCCGACAAAGATCATGCCGATGCTTATTAGCAGCTGAAAGACGCCGAGCCCAGTAAATCTCCCCAGTGCTTTGATTCTATCTGGACTCAAGGAAAGCCCCTCATTAAAGAGGAGAAAAAGGATACCAAAATCGCCAAGCTCAATGTCTGCCTCGGAGTTTGAAAATATTTGAAAACCGTAGGGCCCGATAAGGCAACCGACAGCCAGGAACCCAAGAACTGGGCTGATCTTCAATGCTTTGAAAAGGGGGACGATGACGACGCTTGTCGCCAAGAAAACAAAAATATCATGGCCAAGAGCGTCAAGGTCGGAACTCTGGCTGATTTCAGTATTCGAAAGAGCGAGGTTTGGGAGGGTGGAAATTGAGTTGTGCATCAGATCAAATGGAACATCCATTAATCGTAGTGGTTTTCCGTTTCGGAAACTATTTACCAATGGCGGCCGTATTGTGCATCGGGCCGAACCATCGGGTAGCATAAAGGATACGACGCTCGAGGCGCGAAGAGCAAAGATTAGCACCGCAAAGTGCCGACGAGACACCAACCAGTTGCTCATCGTACTGCCATCGTCGTCTAATTTCACCCTTCAATCAATCTTCATACAGTGAAGTACTATCTTCGTTCACGCTTTTGGCACAAGCAATGGGATAGGCTCTATCGTAACACTTCTCGCACACTCGCATTCAACGTCCTGCGGGTTTGCACGTCATCGTTGGATCGAGGTGTGGGACCTTGGATATCCGAGTACCGCGGCACCCAGCACGAGATTCGGGCATAGAAGGGGTGCGAAAGCACTATCATTGGCATCGCCCATCGGAAGCAGTTTTTGATTTGGCCAGCCGGCCCTCGTACGTCAGGCGTCTGGCCTGTTACCCGGTGCGCTCTTAAAGAAGGAATCGAATCAGTCGCCTGAGCGGCGCGGGCATATTTCCCTATATTTGTTAAGTGGCGCCTACAGCCTTTCGCAGCAAGACCCCGTCATAGCGAACATCCCAAAACCTGGATTGTTTTCCCGGTAAATCTTTTCTATCCGTTAATGATAGACAAAGGCCAACAGACCCATGTTCATTTAAGGGGATCGCGCAAACTATTGCAACCAAATTTGCTGGCCTTTAAATAGAATGTCGCATGACGCCGAATCCAAGAATAAAGAATTCGCATGTCACGCTCCTAAGGCGGAGATCCGCGGTTCTACTTTCCTACGTCCGTGAACGAGGAAAAAGGGAAATGAGAGACTTGCTACACTAGAGCGATGATTTGTTCTGCAAACACGCACGGTCCGCAGTTCTCAATTTCGATACGAGAATCCAGCCACAAGAGTAGTCATCACGATGACAAGGTGGGCGTTCAATCAATCTTGACACCGTCGATATTATTCCATCGTTTTGCAGATCACAACTCCCATCGTCAATCGACTCAAAGACGCTTTAGAAAGCGTAGCTAACTAACGAACGATCATGGCTTCAACACCAGGATCTATTCGATATGAGCAGCCACCCGTACTTCAATCCGTGTGTGCATACGGATCCGAAACGTTGGTTCCAAACAATGACCTTTGTCGTCTATCTTACTATCTCAAATGTTGTGCAGTGGGCTGCGGAATCAATATCGGTATAGACGACGCCCTACTAGACTATATGAATGCCCACCACCTGTCTACGGAACAGCAAGAGCAGATTCTTCGATACTCCTTCTCAGATCTCAGTCTCGTCAATCTGATGAACAGGGCATTCATCCTCGACGATCAGCACATATTGTTACCCCAAGGGACTCTGAATACATTCTTTGAATTCAAGACGGCCTCTACATTCTTCTCCATCGACACTTTCACGATTGCTACTGGGCAACAAGTGTATGTACACAAGGTTATGTTGTGTACCCTCAAGTGGATGCGCGAATATTACATTGATCCATTCGTTCGATACCAGCAAGGTATCCCCATGCTGGAGATTCATGCTACTCCAGTGGCTGAAGAAGATGAACTATCATATGCTGTGGGTGGGGACGACTACGTTCACCAAGGGATGGTGGTGACACCGATACTTGATCACCGTGGGGATGCCAGTGGTACTTTACTGCGCCGAACTTGCTGTGCCTGCCTCGAAACGATACATCTGAATGAGAGTCCGTGCTATAGATGCACTCAATGTACTGTCGCAGAGTTCTGCGAAGATTGCCACATGGCTGGGCGGCACGATCAGACCCATGCGTTCGAACGAATCTGCCGAACATCGGCCGAAGCTCTCGCTGTTAGAGTCGAAACTCTCGTGGAAGGTGATTCGTCTTTTCTACCTAGCGTACCTGTGGCTATTGCCATTCCGGTGGATCAGGCAAAACCAGCACCAAAAATAGCATCGGCTAAGACAACTGGTGAACCGCCCAGGAGCATTAGTAGCAATGACACAGGGTGCAAAAAAAGGAGACGTTCCTCCATGTCGTCGTTCGTGGGAGATACTGAAAGTGTCTCGCGAAGAGAAAGGCATCGGAAATCGTTTGTACGACGACGACACGTCTAGCTCAACAAGCCTCATTTCATTGTCTCTGGGGGGGGCGATCAACGTGGTCAAACTACCGCCGGAGGGGGAAGGAAGACTATGTCTAGCACAACAAGTAGATGATCTGGATCATATTCGGAGATGGGGGATTTGAATTGCCAAGAACGGTAAACAACGAGTTGGCGGATTACCGTCTTCATTTCTCGGTCAAGCTCTTACTAAGTAGTAGTCTAGTAAGAACTACAGAAACCACTTCAAACTCTCAAATTGGTCGATATCCAAACGTCGGGATGCTTTGGCTGTTGCTTGCTGCTTTGTCAGGTACTAGTAATGCTTCCGCCTTTCATAGAAAGTGTTATCCTTACTACTGGTACTGGTGGTAGCGTAGAAAGGAAATCTTACGCTTTCCTCCTTGCCAGGTACGAGATAGTACCTATACCAATTAGCCCAAGGGCTACTCCAATCATTACTTTTTTGTCTTCTGTGGGATGCTGTCGCTTCTCTTTCGTAACACGAAAGACAGCTTGTGTCATAGTGTGGAGTTGAGGTTGTTCTTTCGTTGGAATGATGGCGTCTTTGGCCTTTTTGTCCCTTTTCTCCCTCCGACAGAACATGCTTCCATCATCTGCGCCATTTGTCTGACCGGACCGGTACTCCGCTTCTTCATTCTTCGGCGCCCGCCCGCCTTGGTGTGCACGCACTCACGAGAGGCGGCCAGACGACCTCGCATCGGCGCGGCCAACCATCATACCTGGTACTCAGTTTGACTATCGACAGTATGAACTACTTGAAAAAGCACTGTGCGTTTGACGATGATGATGAACAAGATCATCCTCCTCTGCGCCGCTCAACTACAAATCCAACCCATCGTCGACTGCATCACAGTACAAGGCAGACGGTTGTTGACTCGACATCACCGCAAACTCACATAGGGAACTACAGCAGTGACATCCGTCGACGACACCGCAACGAGTCCTAGAAGTCTAAGGCAGTCTCCGTCGTCGTCCCCACGGTTTCTATTGATATCATCCCATGACGCAAGGCGGCACAAATACCGATAACCCCGAGGGGTTCCCCCCTCCCTTGGTGACTGAAACTCTACAGTATCGTCTCGAGACGGGAAATATCGCCAAACAGGGAGGCCAGCGTGGATCCTTAACTCGATGTGCTCAAAAGTTTGGCATCTTCCAGTCTCATTGGTTGGCTCCACAACCCGACGCGGAAGCCATTGAATCTTCCAAGCAAGATCTGACACAAGATTTGGAATATTTCAAGCTGGAACTTTACAAGTTGCTTTTGTTGCAAAAGAATTTAGACGCTCAGGTTCAAATGAATCAAAAGGCGGAACAGGAACGACAAGCCGAAATTGAAAAGTGGTCCCAAGACGTCCAAGCCAGTCAGTCGGAAGCCAGTCATGCGCTCGAGACAAAACTATGTTTTATGGAATATGAGGCATTTGCCAAGATGACGAATGAAAAACATCCGCAGTCGATCCGGGCGCTCAAAGATCAGCTCGCTAAAGTGCAAACTGAGATTGAAAAGTATCAGACAGAAGAAGGGGTCACAGATCATCTTCTGAAAGTTCGAGGGGCGCAATTTCAGCTTTTGGTCCAGTACATGATGGACTTGAAACGCTCATTGAACGATTCAGAAGAGCAAGAAAAGTTATTAGAGCTTGCAAAGCAGAGCAATGCTCAAAGCGATAGTGGCGATGGAACGACCAAGAAAGGGGGCAAACCGAGCGAATCTATGGATGTGGATGAGGACGAGGGGCTCTACGAAGATTTGATATAGTAGGGCGCATACTGTGTTTTGCAAATTGCTTGTAGATAGACCATTCAACACTCCAACGCTGCGCTCTAGTTTCCAGGACATGCGGTGGGATTGTAGCCACGGCCCATTGTGTGAAACTACTGGAATATGAAGTCTGGAAATGCTTGCTGTGCTATTTCATGAGTAATTAAGCCATGCTACTGACATAGATTTGCCCGCGGATGGCTTCTCTAGCTCGCATTAGAGGGTTCACTCAAGCAGCTTACTCGACGTCCTTGGCCTTGCCATCGCTGACACAGCAACGGGATGCACAAGCATGATATAGGGCAGAAAACAAAGCTACAGAAGCACCAGCGAGTTCCATAATCAGTTCTTCTCGCGCTGTCTTTCCATCTTGAGTATCTGCACCACCTTCTGGGGTGTCCTTCAACTTGAGAGCGATCAAGATGACGAATACAGTGCCCCAAATAGTCATGCCCGCCGAGAGTAAGTAGATAATTTTTGCGGGAAAGCAAAGAATGTATTGACAGAGGAAGAAAGCTGGAATGGCGGCCGAAATGGAATAGAAAATGTACCACTCAATGGCATCTTTCCCGTCGTTCTTTTGTACAACGGCCGAATAAATAAACGCACCCAAAAACAACAGACTAAAGCTCACGATGAACAATCGCATGCACCATGGACCTTTCGTCGTCTCGCTACTTTTCTGTTTCTCTGCCCTGCCCCCAGAGGACGAAGTAGGAGAAACATCCATCGTAGGATCACTGCTCACTGCCGGCTCCGACGTGTCCCAGTCCTTTCCGCTCGGGCCGCTTTCTTCATCGCCGAGCCAGGCTGGGCGCTCCGATTTGACGGGTCCAGTGGTTTCGGTTTCAGTGCTATTCCAGAACATTGTTATTATTGGCGACGTTCGATATTGTCGAAAAAGAGAGAGTTACGAAGTGGGGAGGCTTTGTTTGTAGGCTTGCGTCAAAGGTGGAGTGTCCGGTTTTATGGTCGTAGTCTTTCTCGTCGTCGCGTTCCCACTTGCTTGGTATTCCTTGAAAAAATGATCGGCGCGCGCCGTCAATTTGGCGCCAATTTTAGATCTTGCCACCAACACGGATGGATCGGCCGAAAGGTCGCAACATTAAGTAAAAGAGGCTGGCGCGCATATGAATAACCGCCCAATGCGATGAATATCAATAAGTAGTCCCGCTACGCGACTCGATATTAGCCGGGCGAGATTGAGTCCCATTTTTCAGTCGCTATTACATTTCTCGCCAAGACCGAAAGAGAGGCAACTCTTTGTCTTTGTTCTCAGCAGCAGCAGCAGCAGCAGCAGTAGTGCCATGGACTCTACTACTAGCTAGAGACTTATCGAACCCAAAAGCTTCAAATAATCTTCTTCTGTCCTCGCTGCAAAGCCTAAAGAAGAGAATCTTACTAGAGTTGTTGGGTGTCGACGCACGCCGAGTCCAGAACCAAATTGGGCCCCTACTGGGATGAGATTCAGAGGCGACGGTTTACGTCTCACTGGGAAATGACATTTTAATAAATGATTGTCCTAAGACAGCGCTCACAGCATGGGTCGATGTCCTTACATGCTTCTATTGTTGGTCTACAACGCCCCCGTTATTCGGCCTCACAGCACGGAAGAATCGTCAACGTCCAGCACCAACACTGGGGGCACTCGTGGTGGTGGTGGTGGTGGTGGTGGTGAGGGTCCTAATGGGACGAGATTCAGAGGCGAGAGAAAAAAGCATTTTATTAAATGATCATTCCAAGACATCGCTCACAGCATGGGCAGATTTCCTTGCGGGCTTTTATTGTCGGTCACCAGCAGCGCAGAGGTATTCGTCAGACCACGGAAGAAACGCCAACGTCCTCGTATACCACCACCATGAAAGGCACTCGTGATGGTGGCCATCCGTTTCGACCATGAAAGAAGTAGTTCTCAATACGGGGTCGATTGCAAGACATCTTATTGCTGTTGAGCGCACCCTTTTGGCTCGCAGTGAAAAGCTGGTTTGGGTTTCGAAGGAGCCGGATGAGCGATGTTTGGAGCGTACCACCGTAGCATCTGGACCCAGACGAGGGAATTTCTTTGGGGAGGAAATAGTAGCTCTAGTTTAGAAACAATGAATATATTTTACATACGATGGCGATCGTAGCAATGCAGCTGAGGAAAAAAATCCTACTAGCTGAGGTGCCGTAGGGACTCTAGCTAGAAAGTGAGACTTCGAGAAAATGAAGCGGCAATAGAATTATTGATGAAGGTCGAATTGATCAAGTCAACTGCCGTCAGTCGTGGAACCGCACGTTCTCGACAAACGCGTCGTCGCTTTCTCAAGAACCTCCCCATCTCGTTTGTTCGTTGATGGCCCGTAGATTTTTCGTCACAGCGACACGGGGGCCTTTCAGCCTCCATGGCAGGCCTCCTTTTTAGTCGCAAAGAAAGATCCATGCTGCCCGGGAATTACAGGTACTAGATATCATCCAAGCCACGCTCATCATGTTCTCCGTGCAGGCTTCACTCAACTCGAATAATGTTTGGGTATGCAGCATCGACAACGCTTCCTTGCGTTGGATTGACTCACAAAAATCAACTCTGTCGAACCGTAACTGATGGCGATCATGAGCCGCAACAAAAACTCGCCCTCTCGCTGCCGGGTGATTTGCCAGACGAATTCCATCATCTCGATCTTGATGATGGCTTCCTTTCTGTCCACTTTCCCTTCCGTCGCCATGGCACAGGAGGACCTGACTTGCCAAGAGGGAGAAGTTTCGTTGAAAATCGAGATTTCTCATACTCTGAACGATGGGTTCGTGAATCTGTTTGTTCAGGTCGAAGGCCGTCGATACCGCCTTCCTGAGGACCCTGACAACACCAACGGCCAGTTCAACTATTACTCGGAAGTTACCGTCGAAGATGGAGGAGGCTCAATATCAAACGTCACCTCGATCTGCGTTCCTGCAACGGAATGCTTGACGGCCAGTGTCACAGTCTTTGCTTTGTTGTCGTTCTGGGGCGACGAAAACCCCCGGTATGATTTTTCTCCCCAAGAATTTACTATTGAGTATGATGGCACCGTGGTGGCTGAACCCATGGGCCCCTTTGATTATTCAGGGGATGGGGTATGGTTTGTCACCGAACTTGGGAACTGCGAAGTGGTTTGCGACGCTGAATCTGAGGTACTGCTAGAAATTGAAGGAGTCACTAGTGGCAGTGGTTCTCAGTACGATTGGCAGGTCCTGGACGCTGTAACCGGAGAATCAATCACGCACTGCCCAGAACCTTTGTATTATTGGAACTCGACAAGCGCTAGTGCTCGATGTTACTGGGAGAGTAGCAAATACTATCATGAGAAAATATGCCTACCAAGAAACGGGTGTTTCGCGCTTCTAGCCGGCCAAAGCTACCCTTCAGCATATCTAAGCGCCGATGCTTGTTCTTTTGTTGTGATCTACGACGGCAGGCAGGTATCCCTCATCAAGAACATTCAATTTGAAGCTATTTCACTGCCGGTAAACGGGGCTTCCTGCCAGTCGCTTTCATGTGGAGCAGATGAGCATTTGTTGGAAATGTTTGTGTTTCGTGACAAGATTGATTATGGAGGCAGACCCGCCATGACATGGTCGCTCTCCAATGCCGGAGAACGCGAGGAAGTTTCGGTAGCAGGAGATCTGGGTAGGGGAGTCCTTGAAGATGATATGCGCCCACTCCAATATCATCGGGAATGTATTCCAACGAAAGGCTCTTGTGCACGCTTTGATTTATCCGTTCCTCCCTCATACGAGGTTCCCCCCGAAGACGGAGAATTCGTGAACAATACAGCACCAACCTACATTGAGTTCGGATATTACCGCATCGTTATAGACGACGTTATCCATGGAGACGAGACGTACAACTTTGGAGGATACGGGGAAGATAATATCGATCCCGTCTTGGAGCTTTCCAAGTACGTTGGCGACTGCACCGCTTCGAAAGCTTGTAATTTGGGAGAATCCCTACTTGTGGTGGATATGCAGACAGGCCCCCGATCACCGCAATGGCAATACTACGATGCTTCGTGGTCGTTTTTCCAGAACACAAATAATGGGGCTTTCTGGTTGAGTCAGTCGTTTGCCTACGGAGTACTTCCTGACGAAGAATACCGCTTCCTTTCGTGCTACTCACCCGATGAATTGCCCTACACCCAAGAAGCATCCTGTACCGAGTTAGCCCTGAGTGAAAGTGGCGTAAGGAATGGGAACATAGCTGATTTTACGGTATCCGTTGACGGCAAGTCGTTTACTGAGTACGAAGAATGTGATGCCGACTATTGCCAAGGCTTTGTCATCATTTCAGTTGGCGGTGACTGCAGCGACCCTCTGTCTTCGGGTGCTATTGCGGGCATCGCCATCGCTGCCATGGCAATCTTGGTTGGGTGTAGTGCAGTTGTATACTATCGTTACAGGAGCATCTCGAGAGCAAGTAGTGCGACAGCAGCAACGACGGTCACTAGCAGCCTTCAGCGAGAAGAGGCGGTTGCAGTCCCAGTTGAAATGGCCCCTGCTGCCCCCAAACCAGCAGTAACTGATTCTGCGAACCATGACAACACACAACAGGAGGACGACACTCCTGTCATGGACAACGATGCTGAAGAACAAGCATAAGATTTGCTTGTTCCGTCCTCGATGTTGCTGCGCAGTTGCCATTTGTACGTGCGAACCAGCAGGATGTATTGCGCAGTGGCTTTGACATTGTTGTCGAAATGTAATACGGGCATTTTACCACAGTTTACAAGTTATAATTTGAAAGAGAATACCACGTTCCTCTAGTCGATTAGAGAGTTAGGCTGGAACTGGGTCGCGATAGTATCTTAGACACCACCGGGGCAGTAGGTCTACCAGTAGCATCGAGAAGCCATGGTGGCTGCGAGTAGATCCCGCCACGACAGACAGTGTCGATCGGGTACTTCCCCAAGAAATGACGAGCCAGACGCAGCCACCACAGCTGATACTTACCGTGGCCGCGAAAGTTTAGTGAGTTTCATCGGTGCGTATTGTCAAATAGTAGTGATCCTCAGCAGCCGTGCTGTTTCGCACAGTTGGGTTTGGCTGTCTAGCGAAAGCTAGCAAGTCAAGTGAGTCTAATCTTGTGGTTTCAAATGACTTACTCGAGCAAAAGTAGGCAACAAACGCACGCGCGCGCGCGATGACTGGGATCGACTTGCAGGACTAAAATCCCAGATGACGTTGCCGGTGCGTCGTTCCATTTTTCCATTTATGGTAACGCCAACATCATGATTCGAAAATTCCGAACGTACTCGGCGTCGAATTCGATGATGCTGGGTGCGCCGCAGTGGGACCCGGAATTTGTATTCTTCTCCCTCTCGCAGCAACACGATCGCGAACAAGAAGCTTTGGGCGTGGCATTTCGTGGCAACTTTAGAAATCATAGCAAACGTCCTACATAAAGACGGGACGGATGCGCCCAAGTAGCCCACACCTCTCTCGTATCTTCCAGCGGTGTTCTTCGCCGCCTTTCACTACACGAGTGGCGAAAGGTATACACACCTTAGGTGTCCTCTTTTGAGTGTCCTTTCTTGTTCCGAGGTGCTTTCGCCATTCTGGTAGTTGCTGTTTAGGAGAACACTATGAGCTCTACGGTTCGAAAGGATGAATCCGGCAACGAAAATCCCAAGAGAACGTCGATCACTGTCTTGGTCTTGGGCGATGGTGAGTCTGGAGTGTCAAGTTGCCATGTTTCATTTGTCCAAGTCAAAAGTTCAGTGGAGCCTTGAGATACGAAGACGTTAAAGGTGCTGCGATTTTTAATGTCAGATGATGGGGGTGCTTGCTAGAGGCGGGCTATGACGTCTGACGACTGGCTCGCAATCAATAAGGACTCAAAGTCCTTTTCGGAAGAAAAAAGGAACGGCTCGGGCTCTTTGCTTTTCTGCAGAAGATCGTCTGGATACAGGCCATCAATGCACTTCCACTCTTCCCTTTTTAGTAAATCTTCTGTGTCCTAACGTCGCTTTGCCTCATTTTTATTCATTTTCAGAGGGCGTCGGGAAATCATCGCTGATTTCAACCTTCGTCTCCAGACATTTTTCTGAAGTTGTGCCTGGGATCATGACAAGGGTCCGATTGCCTCCCGATCCAGAAAATTCATGCATAACGACCATCGTAGATTCTCAAGGCGGAGATGCAGCTCTCATGTCTGCCGTGGCCACGCTGTCGATACCCGGAAGCAGTGCCGGCAGTGGCAATTTGAAGAGTGGTGAGGCGTCGGCACCAACGACGACCCCCGCTGCTCTTTTGAGTCTGCAAAAGTCTCTTGCGGGGACTTCTGGGGGTGGACATGTAGGAGGGATAGAGAATGTGGACTCTATTATTCTTGTGTATGATTTGGATCGAGACGAAACATTCTTCCGCCTGGAGAATCATTGGCTGCCACTTATTGAACGCTGTTATAATGGAGAGGTGAGTCGACTAGTGGACTGCTGCTACAAATTGATGGTTCGTTCAACTCAACGGTGTGTTGTCTGGTCTCTGTTGCTCTATCTCCTATTTTTCATTCGAAGCTCCCGGTAATTGTAGCGGGAAACAAAATGGATCTATTTCTGCCTTCCAGCACCGCTGGGGTCTCAGATGAGCAAGTGCTCGCTCGTTCGCGGCAGCAAATAGTGAGCTTGATGCAAAGGTTTCGTTTCATCCGCCAATGTATCAAATGCAGCGCCAAGAATTTGTTGCGGGTTGATGAAGTCTTCCTCAAAGCTCAGCAAGCTGTCCTTTATCCGTTCACTCCACTCTACGATCTGGACATCGGCAGGCTCTCGGAGGATTGCAAACGAGCATTTACTCGAATCTTTAGAATGTACGATAGAGATCACGATGGTCTCCTGAGTCATGCCGAGCTTGATCGATTCCAGCACGATACGTTTCACGTTCCAGTTTATGAACGAGACTTGACTGGGTGGAAAAAGGTTGTAACGCGAAACAACCCGAACGAAGAAGTCGTGCGAGATGGAAAGTTCACTGTGGCTGGGTTTCTGGCAATCTTTGATGTCTTCATCAGCCAGAACCGATTGGACGTCCCCTGGCAAGCGTTACGAAAGTTTGGCTACGACGACAATTTAGTGCTACACGTACCGGAACGAATCAAGAAAGGCGGGGAAGCGTACCTCCCGGGTGGCACACCCGGCCAACCCTCACCTGTTGCCAAGGAACAATACTGGTCACTGACGCCCTCAACACGACGCTTTCTTACTGACCTTTTCCATCAATTCGACTCTGACAATGACGGCGTCTTGTCCCTGGAGGATCTACAGTCAATTTTTTGCATCGTCGCGGACCCAGCCTTGCCCCCTTGGCATCCCTTGCGAGCGCATGCTGAATTTGAAGGGTGCTTCAGTCTTCCGATCATGCCTTCGTCAGCGAATAGTCCACATGACAGCAGGAGCAGCAGTTCGCCTGAAATGTCGTCACCGTTGAACATGTCCCAGTCTTTGTCCACCAGTGGCATTACGATTGTAAGTGGCGAGTCGTTTCCTTCAGTTGATATTTCAACTGTAAGTGGATCGTTCAGTCAAGTCATTTCAA
Organism: Nitzschia sp. DOCU1; assembly: GCA_951394045.1. Classification (NCBI taxonomy): domain Eukaryota; phylum Bacillariophyta; class Bacillariophyceae; order Bacillariales; family Bacillariaceae; genus Nitzschia; species Nitzschia sp. DOCU1. The sequence goes on along the minus strand of OX595996.1, from coordinate 607,037 downwards.
AGCCTTTGTCGTATTTGGAATGGATGGGTTTGTGGCATGCGATCTCTGCTATATCTCCCCCGCTGACAAGGGCAGAACTCTTTCGTTTGGGTCACGTCGAAGACTCCAGGCGATACAAGAAAAGCCGAAGAGGAAAGAAGAAAAATGCCGTCGCTCCCAATGTATCGTCTGATTCATTGCTTCCGTCCCGGGAAGTACGGGCATTGTTGTTGGGAAGCCCCAGCAGTGGCAAGACGGCACTGCTGAATGCATTGGGATGTTGCTCTGGGGATCCTTTGTCTACAAGCAAGACTCGGTCACCCCGCACGTCGAGCACATATGTCAAGCTGAAGCGAAAGAGTTCCAAGTCTAAGAGCGATGGTAAGGACGAGACGTTTGTCGCGCATCTCATCATCACTGAGGTCCCGGAAGCTGCTGCGGAAAACCAAGCCCAACGACGAAAGGAACTTTCCGAGATTTTGAATGGCGGAGGTTGCGATCTGGTGATTTTGGCTTTTGATTCTACAAATAGTGCTAGTCTCGCCTACGCCAAACATTTGGAGAGCTCGCTTCTCACGGATGACATGTCACGTGTCTATGTTGGAACAAAGTCCGATCAATGCGCACCCACGGAGGATCGAGATATCGAGGAGGACGACGAGTGGCAACCGGCTACAGTGATTGACGAAGCCGCCATTCACTGTCGAGAGCTTGATTTGGAGCCACCTCTGGTGACTTCTGCCAGCGACTCAATGCTGAGCGCAGAAGGAGAACTTGGTGAACTTCAGCGACAGAAGGCCCTCGAGCACCTTGCCCGATGTGTCCTTTCGGAATCAGGATGCGAGCGTCTCAGGGCGAAGCCTCACGAAGAGCGCAAGCGGCAGGAAGCCGCGAAGCGAAGAAACCGTAAAATGATCTGGTTCGGTGTGGGCGTTGGGGTGGCCGTGGCAGTCGTCGGTTACTTGATTACAGGCGCGACGGGAGGTGGTAGCGCCAAGCAAGGCTCTGACGGCAAGGGAAGAGCACGTCTTAGCTGGTTACGGAGCTTGTTTTCTCTGGGCTCGTCGAATGCCACCACGGCATCGTCGGACTAGAGCAGACTGAATATAAAGAATGGAAAAGGTAGCAGGGACACTTGGGCCCCATGGAGCAAAATGAAGTACTACTATATTACTATTACAATGGAACAATAAGGTATATTTTATCTGCATTTGAAACGGAACTTTTGCGATAAACCAATCAAGCAGCAGGCAGTACATGGGCTCGACTTGCAGAAGTGTTGCCTTCAGTACGAGCATGAAAGGATGGATGCATCTAACCGGTAGAAGCTAGTCGCATGGATTTATCTAGCCCGTAGAAATAGTCGCAAAATTTTCCTATGATATTGTTATCACTTCTCTATCTAGATATAGGTCATAGCTTTTCCTTGCAAAGCGGACATGTCGGATCATGTTGTCTTTTCGAAGCGCTTGCGAAAGTAAAGGCCCACTTATCAAGGCACTCTAGATGAAGTTCATGGTGGCAACGCGGCAAGATGCGCAAGGGTTCATCGGGTTCATAGCACTCGAAGCATATGCAGCAGGTATCGGAATACTTTCGCCGCTGCGACAACGTTTCTTCCAAATTCTGTCGTTCGACGTATGACTTTAGTTCTTCATCGCTGACGCCTCGTCGCTTCAACATGTCCTTCAGTTGAGAAATAGAACATTGACTATGGATATTCTCTTGAGGAACAAAGGGCTCCACAGGCATGGTTTGAATGCGCTGGGCGATTTCTTTCATCTTGGCAATTCGACTGGCCCGTTCGGCAGGCGTTTCTGGGCCTGGACGTCGGCGCCCTGGGGGATTCAGGGCAGGCCCATAGAAATGAGTGTACGAAACCAAACCCAGTGCCACCATCTGTGAAAGAACTGACAGCAAGTAGGTATCCATCAACAAAAGCATCGCCAGAAGAGCGCCTACTAAAGTGGAAAGAAAGGTCGAGACTCCCCAGTCCGACAACTCGAGTCCAAACGCCGCTGATAACCGATTTTTTAATCGGTTTCTCCATTCAACAAACTCGCGCTGGATCTGTTCTAGATCACCCGATTGCCAAGCATGAAACGTCGCAAAAATGACTGCTGAAGGTACGACCATGGCGAGCAATCCAATCGTGGTCAAATCCGGAAACATGCGTGGCAGCATCTGCAGCAGGAACAGGCCTAGGCCGACATATTGCAGAGCACCTCCTTCCGAAGTCCAAACGAGAAACATGGTAATAGCTGGAAACTTTTAATATACACGTTTAATTGTAGAAATTGGATCCAAGAAAGGAAAGAAATCTTGTTTGGTTGTGAAGAAATGAGCCGTGAGAGGCAAGGAACCAAATCCGTCTCATCGATCGATATTATCCGGCGTCGCGTGGCCGGCGGCAGAAACGAAAAGAGGAGCAGATGCCAAGAAACCCGGCGACGGACGGTCCGTCAACCAGGCAGGTATGTCGCGTCTCCACCTTTGAACCTGTGTGTACATACTAGAGATATGTATGTCAGAAGCAAAATGGACTCACTTGACCAAATCTATCAGATTTCGCATCTTGACCACAAACAGCAGCTAGCACTCCTCCCGGTGGTATAGCAATACTACTAGCACGCTAACGTGATCAGGTTCAAGCTTGTTGCGTCAGTGGAAGCCGCAAATGCATCTCCTTGTGGGGGGTGAGGGATCGTAGGTACTTGTGGTGGCTGGCGCTGAGGGGTGGTAAGAGTAGTGGCCGGCGTTTTAGCCCCCATTGCGCTACTACTCCTTGCCGTCTTTTCACTCCTGTAGAGAAGATAGTATGCAATTGCAATAAAGCCAACCAAGCCGACGAAGACACCGATGGCGATGCCCCAAATCTTTCTACCGGTAGACACTGTGCCGCTGCAGTCTCCCCCAACTTCAACGACGACATTGCCTTTGCAATGTCGGTGCCACGATAAACGTACTTGAATCAGGGGTTACATGGTCCTGGATGAAGGGCCCGCCGGCTAAAAGAGTGAAACACCCGTTTCTCGGAAGGCATATTCGCTCGTGATAAAAATTGTTAGCTTCCCAGTAACATTGAGTACTTGAGCCTGTCGAATTCCAATAATACAAAGGTTCTGGGCAGTGCGTGAACAATTCCCCGCTCTCAACGTCCCAGACCTGCCAATCGTAGTTGGCACTGTCACTAGTTGCCACTTCAATTTCTAGCAGTACCTGAGATTCAGCATCCTCGCAAACCACTTCGCAGTTTCCAAGTTCGGTGACAAACCATGCCCCATACCCTACTGAAGGAAAAGGGCCCCTGGGTTCAGCCACCACGGTGCCATTATACTCAATAGTAAATTCTTGAGCTGAAAAATCATATCAGTAGTTGTTCTCATCGTTATCCTCCCAGATAGTGGTACTAGGCTGCAACGCAAAGACTGTAACGCTGGCCGTCAAGCACTCGTTTGCCGGAACACAGATGGAGGTGACTTTGGATAGCGAGCCTCCTCCATCTTCGACAGGAACGTCTGAGTAATAATTAAACTGGTCATAAGTCAAGCCGGGGTCCTCAGGAAGGCGGTATCGACGGCCTTGGATTTGGAAATAAAGATCTTGGAATCCTTCCTTGAGAGTATGAGAAATTCCAATGTCATCGGAACTTCACCCTCTTCGCAAGTCAGACCCTGTGCCATGGCCACGGCAGGAAAAATCGACAGAAACGAAGGGCCGACGACCGTCGCAGCCACCATCACGAACCATAGGATGGAAGTCGTCTGGCAGAGCCCCCGGCAGCGAAAAGGCAAGTGGCGGTGGCTGTTCATGATCGGTGAAGGTTCGATGATAGTTGATTTTCGTAGTGCACACAAGATGAAACAAACCATCAGCATCTGCAGGAAAGCTTGGTGAATGGCTGGGCCTCCTACCGTTGGGAGAGGGTCTGCATGCACGGATTTCGTGGACTCCCTCCTTTCGAGCTTAGTCGCAGACCGACCTCGTCTGCGACTAACGTAAAAAGCGCAGGCAGGCAAAAGGCCTACAAACGAGAAGCGTGGTAATGGCTGGTGTATGTTGAATTGCAGATATTATTTCCAAGAAAGGAAATGCTCTGGAAGGAGCGATGTTGGTTGTGAATAAAGGAGCCTTGATCGAAAGAAAGCAAATGCCTCTCGTGGCGGCAGAAACAAAAAGATAGCACATAGAGATAGAGATTCAAAGATTGAAAGATTGAAGACAAATTGACAAAAGAAGTTGAGAAGCAAGGACGGTTTGTCCGTCCACCGAAACGTCTGCACCTCTCTACCATATCTTATGTATTTTTTAATCAGCTCACGTATTGACTCACTTGACCACACTTGTCAGATTTCGCTTGCGGGCAAAGCTACCAGCTATGGAACACGAAAGCGGCTGAGGACTACTACTAGTTGACGTGAACATACCCACCGATGCAACTCACCAAACCTTCGCGACCATGGTATGAATCAGCTGTTGTGGCTGTGTTTCGCTCGTCATTTCTTGGGGAAGTACCCGATCGACACTGCCTGTCGTGGCGGGATCTCGTTTCAGCCACTGCTTGTAGCAAGCACCACTACTGCCCCGGTGGTGTCTACGATATCTTATCGCGAACCTGTTCCAATAGTCGACTAAAGGAACGCGAGATTCTCTTTTAGATTATAACTTGTAACTGTGGTAAAAAGCTCATGGTAGCATTTCGACACTATTCAAGCCACTGAGCAATACCTAGCGGACCATGATGATCCTGCGGGTTCGCCTGCTGTGTTGGCACCCCATCCCACTCGACCGTATCATCTGCAACGAGAAATTCTTATGCGTATTGTTCAGCGGCGTCGTCCGTGACAGGAGTGCCGTCCTCCGGTTGTGCGTTGTCATGGCTTGCAGAATCAGCTACTACTGGTTTGTGGGCAGGGGGCATTTGAACGGGAACTGCAACTGCCTCTCCTCGTGGTGGCGTAAGGGTCGTAGTGGCTGTCGTTGTAGCTGTTGTGCTACTTGTTCTCGCGATACTCCTGTAGCGATAGTAGGCAACCAACCCAATCACGATCGCGGCTGCACCGGCGGTGATGCCCGCAATGGCCCCCGTAGACAGGGAGTCGCTGCTGCAGTCACCACCAACTGGAATGATGACATAGCCTTGGCAATAGTCGGCGTCACATTCTTCGTACTCAGTAAACGACTTGCCGTCAACGGATACCATAAAACTGGCAATGTTCCCATTCTCTACTCCATTTTTATTCAGGGCGAATTCGGTACAGGATGCTTGTTGGTAGGGCCATTCATCGGGTGAATAGCACGACAGGTAGCGGTACTTTTCGTCAGGAAGTGCGCCGCCGTAGACAGTCGCAAGAGACGACCAAAAAGAGCCTTTCTTTGCGTACTGGTAAAATGACCACGTAACATCGTAGTATTGCCATTGCGGTGATCGGGGACCTGTCTGAATATCCACCACAAGTAGGGATTCTCCAAAATTACAAGCTTTCGAAGCGGTACAGTCACCAACATACCGGGAAAGTTCGAACACGGGGGCGTTCTCATCTCCCTCGTACCCACCAAAGCTGTACACTTCGTCTCCATAGATGACGCCATCTATAACGATGCGGTAATCGCCGGACTCATAGTAGTTTTGTGCTCCATTGTTATAGGGGTCTCCATTTTGGGGGTAAACGGATAAATCAAAGCGGACACAAGCGTCGTTCTTGGGAATACACTGCCGATGATATTGGAGTGGGCGCATACCATTTTCAGAGACCCCATCACCCGCATTTCCTACTGCTGAAACTTCCTTGCGTTCTCCGGCATTGGAGAGCGACCATTTCATGACGGGGTTCTCTTCACGATCAACATCGTTGCGAAAGAGAAACATTTCCAACAATTGCTCCTCGGCTCCACATGAAAGCGACTGACAGGAAGCCCCGTCTACCGGCAGGAAAATTGCTTCAAATCGAATGTTCTCGATCAGGGATACCTGCCTGCCGTCGTAGGTCAAAATAAACGTACTTGAATCAGGGGTTACATGGTCCTGGATGAAGGGCCCGCCGGCTAAAAGAGTGAAACACCCGTTTCTGGGAAGGCATATTTTCTCGTGATAGTAGTTGCTACCCTCCCAGTAACATTGAGTACTATAGCTTGTCCAATTCCAATAATATATAGGTTCTGCGCAGTGCTGGATTGGTTCCCCGCTGACGGCGTCCAAGACCTGCCAATCGTAATTGGCAATATCAATAGTGACTCCTTCAATTTCTAGCAGTACCTCAGATTCAGCGTCGCAAACCACTTCGCAGTTTCCAAGCTCGGCGACAAAATATACCCCCTCCCCTGTGTAAGGAAAGGGGCCCATGGGTTCATCCACCAAGGTGCCATTGTACTCCATAGTAAAGTCTTGGGCAGAGAAGTCATAACGGCGGTTCTCTTCCGAGTAAGGCAACAAAGCAAAGACTGTGACAGTTGCCGTCAAGCACTCGTTTGCCGGAACACAGATCGAGGTTACGTTGGATATTGAGCCTCCTCCATCTTCGACAGGAACGTCTGAGTAATAATTAAACTGGTCATAAGTCAAGTCGGGGTCCTCAGGAAGGCGGTATCGACGGCCTTGGATTTGGAAATAAAGATCTTGGAATCCTTCCTTGAGAGTATGAGAAATTCCAAATGTCATCGGAACTTCACCCTCTTCGCAAGTCAGACCCTGTGCCATGGCCACGGCAGGAAAAATCGACAGAAATGAAGGACCGACGACCGTCGCAGCCACCATCACGAACCAGAGGATGGAAGTCGTCTGGCAGAGCCCCCAGCAGCGAAAAGGCGAGTGGCGGTGGCTGTTCATGATCGGTCAAGGTTGGATGAGAATTGATTTTTGCGTCTAGCACGATCAAGGAGACCAATCCAACGCACGAAAGCTTTGTCCTGTGCTGCATCCAAGCATGATTCAAGTTGAGAGAAGGCTTCCCGGAGAGCATGGTGGTGGCTTAAAAGTATTCTGCATTTGATGTCCCACATGGATCTGGTCTGCGACTAAAAAGCATGGCGATGCCATTGTCGAGGCCGACAAGCCGCCGGGTGGGGAACCTATTCCTTCGACCTACCATACCTATGCAGCATACATATGTATGAAAACAATTTCGAACTCCAACCGAGCTTCTCCCTGCGGCGCCTGCGCCGGCTACCAGCAGTAGGTGGTCTACATACGCGAGAAAGGCATCAAATCGAGGAACCGTTAAAAAGTGAAGTGCAACACACAACGCCCCACACACATGCTTTCTCTCCAAAAGACCCTTCGTTTTAACCTTTCTCTCTTGTTTCTTGCACCCCCACTTGTAATCGAAAACAACGGCGAGATCACCTCTTCAGAACCATGTGTTCTAGTTCTGGTTCAAGTTCGACGTTAAAATGCCAGCACGAAATCTCCGTTCGAACGAAACGAAAGAAGAAAGGGAACAACCACAATGACTCGTGCATTCGGAAGCTTCATTCGTCTTGGAAAGTCTTCATCTTGTTAACACTGGCATACAGTCGATATGTTGTTTCTGCTGATACCATGACGGAAAGAGACATACTGATGTCCCTTTATGATGCCACCTCTGGTGACAGTTGGAAGATCAAGGAAAATTGGAAATCGGACTTCCCGATTTGTGAATGGCACGGGGTCTCATGTGATCCGACGTCGAACAAAGTCATTCGACTCGACTTGAGTCGCAACAATTTGAATGGATCCATTCCTCCTTCTCTGTGGCGCTTGGCAAGTCTCCAGTCAGTCAGCGTTCGGAGCAACTTGTTAACATCCCTCTCCCTGACGGGCTTGTTAACTACGGATCCCGTAAACGACCCCCGTAGCCCGTTGGACACGTTGACTGCTTCCGAAAATCACCTGTCCGATATAGACGGTATTTCCTATGCTCAAGCCACAATGAAGCAATTGAATGTCAACAAGAATCAAATTCAAACCAAGGTCCTGGAAGAAGTAGATACATGCTTGCAGCTGGAAATTTTGTATCTCGCGTTTAACCAAATCCCTGGCACAATTCCCACGACAATTGGACGTCTGACGCAATTAACAGAATTATATTTATTCGACAATCGAATGGAGGGGACGATACCGACAGAATTGGGGCTGTTGGATCTGGTACAAGTAGTGGGGTTGGGGAATAACAAGTTTACGGGGACTCTGCCTACGGAAGTAGAACAAATGGTCAATGTCAAGGATTTGTCCATTCATCGTGTCTACAATCAAGCCGATAAGACAAGAAATACGACATCTGAGGGTGGGGGATTGACGGGGCCGCTCTTGACCTTCGGGAATATGCCGTATCTATCATTGTTGTTTTTGGATGGTACGTCAAATTGAGCGTGATTGCATCTGGAAGTTGCTAGCTGCCATCGTCTCTCTGACCTCACCTCCACTGATATATCTTGCTCTTCTGATAGGGAATTCGTTTACGGGGACTATTCCATCGGATTTTTTGAGACACAATACGTTGACCAATACCCCTGTTTCGGTAGGATTGACGTACAATCAATTGACGGGAACCATTCCCCAGGCGTTAGAACGCTTTGAGGCGTTGAGTATCGATTTGGTGGGAAATGCCATTAGTGGCATTCCCGACGAGTTGTGTCATAAGGGTGGATGGATGGGAGGCCTTGTGGAAGAATTCAATTGTGATGCCATTTTGTGTGCAAAGGGAACATACAACATGTTGGGGCGTGCGTTTGGGTCCGAAAATCCATGTGCACCCTGTCCGGATGCCAGCGCACACCAAAATGAGACCGTCGTGCTGGGAAGTACGAGTTGTTATCCCGACGAATCGGCACCAGGTGACGTGGATGCGGTAGATGGTTTACCTCTCGAGCCCTGGCAGATCTTGGCGAAATTTCATGTAGATATGGCCGGAGAAAAATGGACGATACGAGACGGATGGAATGCATTGGATGACCTGATTAGTGGCACGGTGAGCCTGGGCGACTTGGACGGAACGACTCTCAACATTTGCAGTGGTTGGTTTGGAATCATTTGTAACTCGGAAGGCCAGATTACAGATCTCTTGTTGCCGAATAATGAAATGTATGGAGTTGTTCCCGACTATATTTTTTCAATACCGACGCTGCAAGCATTTGACATATCCAATAATAATGTCCAAATGGAGAGTCTGACTGGTGCATCGAAAGCGCAGGGCTTGACATCCTTGGTTTTGTCCAACGTCAAAATCCAGAGTCTAGAAGGAATCGGGGGATTGACGAGTTTGCAGCAGCTCTTGCTGGACGGTCTCACTATCGAGGGACCTATGGCTACCGAGCTCTTCGATTTGACCAATCTTCGGACCTTGCATCTCCAACACGGACATTTCAATGGGACGATTCCCACTGAGATCGGGCAGCTCGTCCTTCTGGAAGAATTGAACATGTATGGAATGCAATTAACGGGAACCCTGCCACCCGAAATCGGCGCATTGACCGGGCTTCGAAACCTTGAGCTCTCGGAGAATGAATTTTCAGGGTCGATTCCGGCGGAAATCCGCGCGTTAACTGAACTGGTGACCCTAGCGATTCACCAGACCGAAGGTGCCGCTAACATTGGGGGTCCACTACCAGCATTCGACACATTCCCAAGTCTCAAAGAGGTCAATTTGGGATACAATGCGATCACAGGAACAATCCCTAGCAGTTTCTTGGCGCGAGTTGCTGACAAGTACAGCGAAATCACCGTTTCTTTGAGCTTCAATCAAATCGAGGGCGAAATTCCAGCATCACTCAACTCATTTGACAAGCTCGTCTTGAATTTGGAAGGTAACAAAATCACGAGGTACGTATCCGGTGAATTTCCGTGCTGCTGAATAGGAAGGCTAGATTGCTGATTCTCGTCTGTCACGTTCCATTTGGGCACAACCAGCATTTCGGATGTTTTATGCAGCAAAGACAATTGGATGCAGGGAGAATTGGGTAAAATCGAAAACGCTACAACCAAGTGTAACGCTATTCTTTGCCCACCAAGCACGTGGAACGAGTTTGGAAAGGCAACAGATGATGGGCCTTGCCTGCCATGCGATGCGAAACCTGACTCTCCCGACGATGAATGGGCGTTTTGGTACGGTAGAATATCTTGTGGAAATTTGTCCCCGAGCCGCGAAAAGGAAATCCTTGACAAATTGTTTACTGCAACTGGTGGGCGCTACTGGACAGCGAACCACGACAACTGGCTTCGACCTGGAGTTCCGATTTGCCAGAGGGAGGGTGTTGAATGTGACCATGCTTATGCCAATTCAGGGGTTCTGGAGCTGCGTTTGAATCGCTTTGGACTCCGGGGAACTATTCCTCCCGAAATCTGGGAGCTGACGCATGCGAGACAACTTGCGTTCACGAGAAATGAAGTCGATGTCAGTTTTGAAGGGATCGAAAAGGCCGAGGGTCTGCACACGCTGAAACTGTCGACTTGTCACTTGCGTTCATTGAAGGGTATAGGAATGGTGTCGGACAACCTTACCGAGCTTCACCTTGCAGAGAACCAGTTCAGTGGCACACTTCCAGAAGACATCTTTCAATTGACCCAAGTCCAATGGCTCTTCTTGCGCGCCAATCACTTTTCAGGAAGTGTACCGGTTGAGCTATCAAAGTTGACAAGACTTACCAAGATCGAATTGGACGACAACAGCTTTACTGGACCGTTGCCCTCAGAATTGGGGCTTTTGACCGATCTGGCCGAGCTCGATATCCAGCTCAATGAACTCTCTGGTACCATTCCCAGCGAATTTTCCGAATTGTCGAAGCTCGAAAGGCTCGATATTTCGCAACAAAACGGGAAAAAATTCTGGGGTTCATTCCCGGCATTCGATCGGAGCCCCGCTTTGAAATACATTGATGCCAGTGGGAATGGTTTTACGGGAGCACTTCCTCCGAACCTCTTGGCTCAAGTGGATGCAAGCGCAGAGCTCACAGTCAATTTGGCGAAAAATCAATTCGAAGGTTCTGTCCCAGAAGAATGGTCAAGGTTCTCGGCCCTGAATATCGAGCTTGGGGGGAACAGGCTGCTGGCATTACCGGAGAACCTCTGTCAAAAAAACGAATGGCAAAAGGGGCAAGTTGGCCTTTTCGGCACCTGTGATGCAATCCTTTGCCCGCCTGGTACCCAAGCTACAACTGGTCGCAAAACGGAGGCGACGGAATCTTGCGTCCCGTGTGCTGCGGGAGTAACAAGCGCCCCGTTTTACGGGACGCTAGCATGTCTTGACCCGCGGGTTGTGGAAGAAAGGCGGATTCTCTTTGATTTCTACGAATATACCAACGGGACAAACTGGCTTATTCAAACGGATTGGCTTTCCGATAGCTCAGTTTGCGACTGGTACGGGCTGTCATGCGAAGATAACGAACACGTTTCCGAAATAAGTTTGGGCAACAATTTGCTCGCTGGGGCTTCAGCCAGCAAGGATACGTTGTCCGAAATATTTACACTGCAAGACCTTAAGGTCCTTGACTTGAAAGAGAATCAGATCGAGCTCAACTTCGCCAAAATTCCAGAGGGCACAAAGCTCGAGTTTCTTAGAATGTCGGGAACTGGAATGACAACTATGGCAGGTATCTCCAGGGCGACGTCGTTAAGGGCTTTCCACGCAACAAACAATGATCTCCATAGTGTCCCGGACGAAATCTTTGCTATGACAAACCTGGAGTCTCTGTTTCTCTCCTACAATGCCATAACGGGAACGATCTCCCGGCACTTTGGTCAAATGGCGAGTTTGCGTGAACTTTACATGTACGGGAACCGCATCACTGGACCGATTCCTTCAGAACTCGGCCGTATGTCAAATTTGACTGATTTAGTGTTAGCTCACAATTTCCTGAGTGGCACCTTGCCAGACGCCCTTGGCAATCTTCCGAGGCTGGAGCAATTCTCAGTACGCGAGCAGCAAGGCGTTGAACTAATAACCGGACCAGTGCCTAGCTTGTCGGGGGCTCCGAATCTAAGGTAAGATCCCATCTTCGTCGTCTCGACGCAGAAATTGAATACTACAGGCTCATCTGTTCGCTTTTAGGTACTTTGATGCTTCGCACAACGACCTTTCTGGGCCGATTCCCGACAATTTCATGATTAATGGTTTGAGAAATGCTTCGATAGCGGTTTATTTGCGAAACAATGATATTACAGGCACTATTCCAGTCGAGCTCAAGCGTTTCGAATCGTTGGACATTGATTTAGCAGATAACAAAATCCTCCAGATCCCACCCGATCTTTGCGTTCTTGGTGATTGGATGGGTGGGAAGGCAGCAGTAGTGGGAACTTGCAATGCTATCCTTTGCCCGCAAGGAACCTTCAACCAATTCGGTCACGAGTCTTCAGGAAATCCATGCGTTCCGTGTGGTCAGCTGGCGAACGACCCGTACCTGGGGCACACTCAGTGCGAGGACTTTACATCAGAACGCGACACCCTGAGCAAAATCTTCGAGGAAGCTGGTGGCGCTTTTTGGGTCAACTCTTCGAACTGGAATACCGAAGCACCGATCTGTAGCTGGGAAGGTGTGGCATGCGAGGATGGCGACAGGGAAGATGCAGAAGGAGTTACTTCTATTCGTCTCGATGGAAACGGCTTATCAGGAACGCTTCCCTCAGAAGTCTGGACGCTGCCTGCACTTCGATCCTTGAGCTTGGGGAAAAATCCCAATCTTGTTATTGAGTTTGACGGCCTCGGCAATGTTGCAAAAACTCTCGAGAGTCTGTATCTGACAGAATCAGGATTGAAATCCCTCGATGGGATCTCCGCCGCAACTGGATTGAAAGAGCTCCACATCACTGGCAACAAGATCAAGGGAACTTTCCCTGAAGAGTTATTCGCCCTTTCCAACACTCTCGAATCTCTCTACATGGCGGACAACCTATTTTACGGAAGCCTTCCGACCAAGCTTGGAAAAATGACAAACCTTCGCTCTTTCTATGCTGTTGGAAACGACTTCCTATCGACCATTCCATCGGAAATCGGGCGACTTCGGTATCTACAGGTGCTTGGTGAGTATAACGGGGAGCCGATACGAATTTCATGCCCTTTGCTGCTTCTAACTTGCTCCTCGTAGTCCTTGCCGAGAATATGTTGTATGGGCAGATTCCGCAAGAATTGTCGTCGATGCCCGCGCTCGAAGTTTTTGCAGCATTTCGCCTAGACAAGTCTGGCCCAAGACTTTCGGGAACCTTGCCATCCCTTGATATGCTCCCACAGTTGACGGGTGTGTATCTGCAAGGCAACGATATTGGTGGGTCCATCCCCGTAAATTTTGTTAGTGCTTCTCGATCTATTGGAGAAATAAAGTTGAGTGACAATGTCCTTACAGGGATTGTACCAGAAGACCTTGGAAAAATCTCGAAACTCAGCCTGGAACTCGACGGCAACATGATCGAAGGGTTTCCAGCGTCGTTTTGCGAGAACAATGATTGGATGGACGGCGCAGTCAATTCGTACGGATGCAGCGCATTCCTATGTTCTCCTGGGTCAGCCAATCCAAGTGGTCGCGTCGACGATGAAGCAGCCACTTGCGAGCAATGCAGCAAAGATGGTGCAGCAAAATACTACGGTTCGAAGTCTTGCGACCAGACGCTCACCGAACGCGAAATACTGGTGAACCTATATTATGCTCTAAACGGAAATATGTGGCACCGGAACGACTTTTGGGGCTCAACGGCTGACATCTGTGATTGGTACGGTATTGGCTGCGTCGGAGGGCACGTAGCGATCATCAACTTACGAGGGAACAATATTCGGGGCTTGCCTGGCCCGGATTTGTTTTTTCTTCCAGGGCTAAAGACTTTATGGTTGTATTCGAACCCGCTGGAATTCAGCTTCGAAAACATTGGGAGCGCAACAAAGCTTCAAGACCTACGACTTGACTCGACGATGCTGCACTCCTTGCACGGAATCGGAGCTGCCACTTCGTTGGTTTCGTTCGATGCAGGCTTTACATCACTGCGAGGATCATTCCCGGAACAAGAAATCTTGGCTCTTACAAATCTACGAGTTTTGAAACTCAACGACAATTCATTGACAGGTACTCTGCCTAAGTCGTTCGCTCCGCTGAAGTATCTGGTTAGTCTTCGCCTCGATTCCAACAAACTTTCAGGCGACCTACCGTCCTTTGATGACATGGAATTCCTGGACTACATTGATATTTCCAACAATGAGCTGACTGGCCAGATATCTCGGAAAGTTTTCGATAGGCTGGGCTCCAACGAAATGCCGACCCTTCGGCTGGCCCGAAACCAACTAACTGGAGTTGTTCCGCAAGAATTTGACCGTTTCAGTGACATGGCGGTTTATCTTTCCGGAAATCAAATCTTGGGTCTTCCTCTTGTTCTTTGCGACAACGCGAAATGGAACAACGGGGAGGTGGGCAAGTATGGTTGTGATGCCATACTCTGCAAGCCTGGATCTTCCAACTCGCAAGGCCGCAGAACCCCCGACGCTAAATGCCTTCCTTGTGACAGTGCAACGTACTATGGCGACACTTCCTGTCCGTCACGGCATTCGTCGGCAGCCCGAGTAGGAACGATGGCTACAAGTGCGTCTGGTTTCGGGGCCGTGGCGACGTTTTTTGCGGCTATTCTTCTCGCATAGGAACGACTTGTACCACTTCGAGTCCAGACCTTTTCGACCCGTGTGGACATGTGCCTTTATTCAGTTACCGGCACTCAGCATCTATTTTACAGTTCTTTAAGCTAGATACCAAGCAACACGACGGAATCCAACCCGCTCTTTCGCACAAGGTTGTGAATCAGCGTCAATAGCCGCAGATTGGAAACGTCGTTGACGCGCCGTCGATTCTCAGTCGGAATGAGGAGACTTTCAAATAGTTGTTGGATCTCTTTCTGAAGTAGCTCACGACGGGATGCTAGTTTGGCTGATGTGATGTGCAGTCGGCGAGGACATCCAAATCGATTGGAATGCTTTTTTCACCACCCATCAATTTTCGGAACGCTTTCTGTCCGTTCGAATTCGATGCAAACAAGAAAGTGCGTACTTGGAGTCTTTAGTGCCTCGCTGTATTTTTGAAGACATGATTTCAACCATTGATGTCATCAGTACGAAGTTTCAAGGTGACGCAAGTCAACGTAATTAGAGTCATTTAAGGGCGAAGTTCTCGACAACATCATTGACATCAGTCATCTACTGTTCTTTGGGCTTATGTAAACCCTACTTACCGAATTCTCCGTAAAATCTACGGGGTGGAGGTGCTTCAAGCAGAGAAAGGGGCAGCTGGTATCTAACACATCAGCGAGCGGCTGGGAGCCACACAGCAAGCCAACAACGCCTTCCCGGGTTGCCTGCTGCCTGGTACTTGATCAACTCAGCGGAAACGCGGCGCGGCAGAGATTCGTGTTTCGTGCTTTAAAACTTTCCGACTTCACTTCATAATCTGATCCGAGACTCTCGTCTGACTTGTTAATCTCTAAGCAAGCCCGAGTCTCTCTCATTCCCCCCATAGATATTCTAGTTGTTGTTGCATCGGTTGGCAGCCCAGGAAACAAGGTTATCTACCACCCAACGGATTCAACTGACGCGGCCGGTGGTGCGACTTTCCCCGCCCAAAATGAAGACTCTTCGCGTATTGATGCTCCTGGTCCTTGCCTTCTCACGGATAGAAGCCTTTACAACAAAGAAGAAAGAAAGAAGGGCCACCCTGCAATACGTTCCCTTCACGAAAGAGGCAGCAAGGGAACAACGCCCCCAAGAGGAGCAAAGTGCCGTTCCCAATTCTGGGGGTGCGACTTTTGCGTTACCCCCTGGCATCTCCCCTGTCCAGGTGGTTCAATACTACGAGTCAGAAGAGGAACCTGATGTCTCTTACAGTGTGGCGTTGGTATCCTGTATGTTATCCCTTGCGTTGGGTTTCGGACTTGGTTACGGGACCTAAGTTCTATACTCGATGTTTGTGGTGTTTACTTGTTCCTTTTCATTGCGCTAAAACGAGCCAATGCTAAATTTCTCACACAAGATGTTCATCGGAATTTCATGTGGAGAATCTAAGCAGAGAATCTAATTTGCATGGTTAGACTACTGCATAATCAAAGCTAAAGAAATTTGTTACCTACGGTACTATAAGTTGCCCCCAAGCATATCGTTGGAAACTACGTATAGTATTATCACACATTTTTGAATAGTGGCTAAAACAGCTAGTGGATTATAATCTTTGGACTGCACCAATCGTCTCTAATAATGGTGCCGGAGACATAGTTTCGGATCGAATAGGCTTCAGCTTGCCCGGTGTAACTTGACAGAATACAAGAACGACCGGAGACGATGCCCGCAACGATGTGTTCATTTACTTGAATTGACTAGCAAAGGCTGACAATCAAGTCCACTACAAAATAAGCATCTAAACTCCCTTTGAGAGATAACTCAAGTAGCACTAGAGACAGAAGTCGCCCCCTATGTATTCAAATCCATGTAGCGAGCAAGGAGCACGCAAAAGTGAAAAATCACGATTGGTCACGATCGCGCCGAGAGCGCCTGGCAGTCTGTCTGGGGGAGGAGTTCTCAACCCAAAGCATCAAACGAACGCATGACAGACAATATTGTATCCCGCCTGATGTTGGGACTCGTGTACCAAACCTTGGATTCCATCCCGTTCGTGCAATTTGACCCCCCGCGCATAGAAAACATGGAATCTTGAGGTATACCTTCAAAGATTTGACTTCAACTCGAAGGCGTATCCTTTTCGATGCAAACTTCTACGTGCGTGGTTTCCGAGCCTTGAGGAAAATCATGGTCTTCGAAGCCCCTTCCCTTGCGTTTGCATGACGACATCAACGGCCAATCTGTGGGAACCACAATTCAACATCTTAGAGCAATCACCATGAAGTTCGCCGCTGCCGCCACCCTTGCTTTTGCCGCCTCGGCTTCTGCCTTTGCCCCGGCCCCTGCCGCCAACGTGAGTGTAGCTTTTGTCGTTTGGTGGAAGGTGTTTTGGAATGGAAGATCGCGATTTTCGAGAAAGCGGAGTCGAGCAGGGCAATGATCGTGAATGTAGGAACCGATTCTCACATCTGATTCTGTTCATTTGTAACTCTATTTGCTATTTTTAAAATGGTTGTAATCACAGCGCAACACGGCGCTTCAAATGTCGTTGAAGGATGACCTCGCCAAGGCTGGAAAGGTCGCCCTTGCCGGAGCCGCTGCTTTGTCGATCATGGCTGGTCCCGCCCAAGCCTTGACCAAGTCCGAGATCAACGAATTGACCTACTTGCAAGTCAAGGGAACCGGTCTTGCCAACAGATGCCCTGAGGTTGTTGGAGAGGGCACCATCACCCCCAAGTCTGGAGCCAAGCTTGTGGATATGTGCATTGAGCCCAAGGCCTGGGCCGTAGAGGAGGAAATCGGCAAGGGAGGAAAGACCGAGAAGAAGTTCGTCAACTCCAAGGTCATGACTCGTCAAACCTACACTTTGGATGGTGTTGAGGGTACTCTCTCCTCCGAGGGTGGAAACATCGTCTTCAAGGAGAAGGAGGGAATTGACTACGCTGCCACCACTGTTCAACTTCCTGGAGGAGAACGTGTTCCCTTCCTTTTCACTGTTAAGGACCTTGTTGCCAAGGGTAACGGAGCCTCCTTCAAGCCCGGATTCCAAATGGGTGGAGACTTCTCCGTGCCTTCTTACCGCACTGGTCTCTTCCTTGACCCCAAGGGACGTGGAGGCACGACCGGTTACGATATGGCCGTCGCTCTTCCCGGTCTTCAATCCGGAGAGGAAGGTGATGATGATCTCTTCAAGGAGAACAACAAGACCTTCGATGTCACCACTGGACGCATTGAGATGGAAGTCAACAAGGTCAACACCGAAGAATCCGAAATCGGTGGAGTGTTCGTTGCCACGCAACTGGGAGATACCGATATGGGATCCAAGATCCCCAAGAAGATCCTTACCAAGGGAATCTTCTACGCACGTGTCGAATAAGCATCTCGCACAGGCTACTGCAACTGGACTTGTTTACTACCGGAATCTTGTGGCTTTTTTATAGACTACCTCTTCCTGCCTCGCTCGAACAATCGGCCAGGCGCCTCCTTTTGCGGCCTAACCTACTTAGTCACATAGGTTAAGCTGCGATCTACTGTATTTTTAGAAGCTTAAGGTAGTTCAATTTAATCGAACAAGGTTACCGAGTATGCGCCAATCATGTAATAAGCTAGGATGTAACTAGATGTGAGCACTGGCTATAGTTGATCCAGCAAGGCATGCACGAACTACTCGAGCATTCCGGAGTTGCTACTAGCGGTCGTGATGCGAGGACCACAATTCTATTTGCCCAAAGTATGCCAGGATATAAGTACGAAACGCATGAATGTCGAAGAAAGAATCGAGACGCGCAGCAAGGAGATCAGCAAGATCCAACCTGGATGCTGGTGGTGACTGCTGCCGCGGACGACAGCACTACCAAGGTGCAACGGTAGTAATCTAGAAGTAGACGAGCAAGGAAAATGTCGCCTTTCCTCTTGCATCGTAATTGTCGAAGCCGCCTTTCTACATCAAGGAAATATAGCTATGACTATTTCGCTCATGCAGGTGAGGTAGCAGCAGGGAATCCGTTTGCCCCTGCTGGCTCCGATTGGCTCTATCTGTCGCAGTGGGAAGTGTTCTTTTATTCCTTTTTTCCTCCTAGGGGAGGTTCATAGAGAACTCCAAAACGCCACATTAAAAATCACCCCATAGCTGACGGCACAAGCAAATCGCTTTGCTCAGCTACAGCAGGATGATCGAGTCTCCACATGATAGAAAAGTAAAAGTCCAAGATAGATGGGCCCGTGAATTGCTTTTCATTTAGGAAGGGGCCGCTCGGCGACGCTTCTTCGAAGCAGCAACCTTTGCATTGCCACCTACAAACGCTAGTATTTGTAGGGCAATCGGCTTCATTTCTCGCTGTAGCAAATATCCAATGACGCTCAACACAAACCACGGTTTCGGTTTGATCTTGGCGACTTTTCTATCGCTGTTTGAAAATGGAACCAGTGGCATCGTTCGTGATGATCCGAAATATCGATTCGCACAGAGATGGATGGATAGCCGCTGTAGCAGATATCCACTGACGCTCAACACGAACCAAGGTTTTGGTCTGATCTTTGCGACTTCTCTATCGCTGTTTGAAAATGGAACCAGTGGCGTTTCTGTTGATCTGAAATATCGATTTGCACAGAGATGGACGGACATTCTAAGTCTACGACGAATCCAGCTTGCTGTCATTTCTTCCAGAAATGCAGTTCCCGTTGGATAATCTTGCTTAGATATTTCCAGGGGCGTTCGTTCTCCATAGAGTATGAGGAGAGCCTCTGGATAGGCTCGAACCAAGGCGTCGAGAATTTCCATGTTACGAACACACGTAGCCAAGTGAAGAGGAGTGCGACCAATGTTGATCTGTGCCGCTGAAAGCATTTTTCGTCGCTCCGATGGAAATTCCTTGGAAAACTCCAAAATAGATAAAATCAGTGCATGCGCATCGCCATTGGTACCGCCCGTTGACCACAGGAGAACAAGATGAATCGGGTAGTACCCATAACGGTCCACTTGAAATACTTCGTCGTAAAGCTGTGGTTCATTCCACGCCACATTGTCATTTTTGCCATCGTTCAACAACTTTTCAAAGCGTCTTCTTGCCAAACCATACTGTCCTCTTCGACAATACGAGAGGATGGTTCGGTTTTGGTGCAAGGCTTCAGAAGAACTCATACTATGCTGCAGGTCGACAAGATGCAATCGTCTGTGTGTGGTGATGAGTGGACGTTGGAGAGATGCGATGAGCTATGTAAATCTTTCGAATGGTGGCACCGTGTACCGTGACAACAAAAATGATCTTCGAGTCGTCGTCGGCGGCGCCCCGTCGCGGTAGTTCTGGCTATTGTTGATGACTACGTACTTTCGAGAAATTCGACGAAAATAATAATTAGGGTTCACTCTCGCTCGCTCGCCCGCGCCAGCGAGCTCCCCTGCAAGCAGGCGATAAAATCTGCCATTTGCCCATGCGGTACGATTCGATTCTTTCCGGATTCAAAAGAAACATCAATCACCACTCTCGACAAGGAATCTATTAGTTCCCATCAAAATTAACTCTCTCGTTGCTGCTCCTCTGCTGTGTTTTGCACTTAATCGATTTAAATTTCACCCCGTTCGCTACCATGAAGTCATTAAGACGAGCCTGCGTTGTTCTCCTTTCCTTCTCAGGCTGGGTCCCATATGCGCATTCGCTTTCGCCGAGCACACCTCCCATTGACGTTGTCTTATCTCAATTGACCGCGCTGCAAAAGAATGACATGTCGGGAGTCTACGAATTCGCGTCGCCTGCCAACAAGCAACGCACTGGGGACGTCAACACTTTCAGCCAAATGGTCAGGTCTGGCCCCTACAAGTATCTTGTGGGTCATAAAAAGGCAGACGTTCTGCTCGAGTCCAACATGGCAGCCTCCAAGCAATACCTGGTGCGTGTAATACCGACCAACATTAACAACGATGGAAATACAAAGATCTCCAAGGTGGTAGAATACTGGTGGTCTCTTTCAAGATGTCCGAATGGACCCAATGCAGGGTGCTATATGGTCGACGCTGTGATTCCAAATATGTAAGGCGGAGTGTGGTCGCCGATAATCCTACCACCAGCTGTTGCAAGCCCGTCATTATTCGAGCTGCGTTTCCTGTGTGGACATTGAGAAGTCCGATTCCCGATATCAAGCAATCGATGCTAGCTGGGTTTTGTTGTCGATCAGAGGGCATTCACTTTGGATTCAGGGCCCCTCAGACTGAGCCATCCACCTCTACAGCACGTTGGCTATGCCCAACAATCAATTAAACAGACATCCATCCCATCCGCACGCAGAGCATTGCAGAAAAGTGAACTAGAAAGTAGAATTTCAGGATACGCTTCGTTACAATAAAGTCTTAAATTATTCTTCCTTAGGCAGGTAGTCCTTCCAGTTGAACGGCATCTTATGCTTCAGAGTAACCTCTCCTGTCCGGGGGTCAAAGACGATATTTTTCTTTAGAGGTAGACGCTTGTGAACTGTGGTTTTCATCCGTTTCCGTGAACGAGTATGCTTGCGTTTTGGAACGGCAAACCAAATCCAAGGATTGTCTTCTTGCGCCGCAGGTTCCATCCAGGAGGCGTGTTGAGGGAGGGAGAGACCATCCAACTGGGGTAACATGGCAAGCTGGGGTCGGTATTGAAAAAATAACCGCTGTCGCATGTAGCTGGAAAGAACCTGTAATGAATTCCAAATCATGGTCGGACGAATGGGATTTTAAGAGATGCTCAGGAATGGTGAAACGTGACGATAAATGGCGTTGATTCTTTCGCTCAATTTTCATGTCACTCAGGAAAACAAGTTGCTTGTTTGCCAAAGTGATGTTTTCTCAATGGCAGACTGAATCAAAATGAAAATGCTGTTTGGAAAGGGACCATGGCGTTGGGGTGTCTTCATTTTGATGCTCTTGTCGTCACCATGGCGGCCGGCCACAAAAACTCATCATAGATTTTCTCGGTACATACGGACGGACGTTTGTTCGCATGAGTCATCATAGCGCGCAAAGAAAGGAGTTCTTTTTCCGTCCTTTCTCACTTTCGTTATCTACCCAGCCACGTATGATACCACGTACAACGTGGTACAGACGGACGGTACCGCGAGAACTGCATTTCCGTTGCTATCTGATATCCATCAGGAAATTGATGCCAATACTACCGGTAGTGCAGAACTAGATATTGCAAGGATCGGCCAAACATCTCTCTATCATAGATCGTTTCTGCGAGGATCAGTTGCTAGTTGTGCCATGGCTTCAATAAAAGTCTTGAGTCGCACTGATGTAGATGATGACAAAGCCCTCCTTAAGTGCAAATTGTTCGGCGTCTACTTCGACAAAAGCTTACATTACTATGTCAAGTAGGATTCTATCGTCAAGGCTTCGTCTGTACAAACTGGACCGACTCTAAACCCCAAGTAAGTGGTAGATCAAGTTGCATTGAGTTATTCGGGGGAGAACAATAGCTGCTTAGAGCTTGGCGGTGAGGGCGTCAAGCGTCGCCAAGGACTTGTCAATGGCAGCCAAGCACTTGTCTTGCTGCTTAAGACGAGCACTGTCTCCAACTTCCTCGATGGCTTTGAAGAAGGCCTTGGCAGCTTTTTGTTGTTCCTTACTCTTGGCAAGATACTTGACGGCTCCACGGGTTTCATACATGTAGCGGGCGAGCTCATCAGTGACCTCGAACCACTTCTTCTTCTGAGCATAAGCGGGCAACTTCTGAATTCGCTTCTTGGTCTCAGCAAGGATGGTCTTCTTCCTGGCAATGTATTCGGCGTTGTCAGCCTTGAACAGAGATTCAGGACCTTCCTCACCGTAGACGGAGTAGGGAGAGTAGAGAGGCTTGGATTGATCAGTTCCGTAGGCGGCACCCTCAGAGTAAGAGGTACCGTCTCCGATCAAACCGAAGACAGAGAATCGGGGGGACTCTCCGGCAGCGGCATTGGCAACGGCAGGGACCAACGCGGCTCCAGCAGCGGCGATTCCGGCAAAGGCTTCACGACGGCTGGCCTCCTGTGAGGGAGCACGATAAAATAGAGGGCAAACAAATTGTAAGCAACTTAACATCAGCAATAGTTCGGTTTCAATCAGAGAGAAGACCCAAGATCACCGAATGCAACAGCTCAAACATGGGTATGATCGGCATCGTCATGGGGCAAAACGCGAAGATCGCCAACGGCCGAAGCGCTCTGAGAACCCCGACACATGAAAACATTAAAATGCTTCACTTTCGGGACCAGAGCGGTACAAGAACGATAACGGTATCGATCCTCACCTGCGAGAAAGCAGCGGCAGATGCGACGAAAGAGAGAGCAAGGGCGACCTTCATTGTTGCTTGTTTTAATGATGCTGCTTCGTGAGTAGAATGGGGGCTGCAGCAAGGAGAGAGCTGCGAGCCACTGTTGGTGCGTGAGTTGCGTTGGATTTTGGCTAAGTTGACATTCAATCTCGCGATCCGAAACCTTCAACGTTCCCAAAACGCCGGCGGGAACCTCGACAAACAGGATATCATACGTCACACCCCCAGCGCCGGAGACGCCATCAGGTTATGAGCTTTCAGCGGAGTCAATGTGTCCGTGCAATCCATCCGACAGAGAGGTCATTCGGTCATTCGGGTCGAGTGATCGAGTCAGTCATTATCGACTACTTCGAACAACAATGTCGCTTTTTGCAGTCCGCTGCCGGTACTCAAGCTAGAGGTAGTGCGCTACACTGTCGGTAGGTAGTAGTTAGCATCATCATTGTTAGTTAGGGATGGGTATTTAGCATACCGACGTGTTCTACCGGTAGTCTCCTTGCGATCAAGCAATGTACGTTAAACTTTCAACTGTGGTATCGAATACTATGATGCAAAGGTCGTCGTCATCGCCGCGTAACTTGTACACCAGTCAGCATTGTTGCTTCGCTCAGCCGGTCTCCTCGTCATTGATGATCGTGGTCGTTAGTTATGGGAACGAGCTTTTGTTGCTCCATTGCCATGATCATAATTGAATCTAGAGCAGATTAAAATGGATTCTTGAGCTTGTCGAATCATGATAAATCATTCATTGTTCATTCATGATTTTCTACGCTCTTAGTATGTGGTAGCTGCTTTTCCAGCTAACCCACCAGCACCACCTGGCACACCAGCGGCATCGCTACTATAGCACTACCTTGTAGTACCAACCCTCGCGTGCCTATATCATACTATTGAAGCTATGACATTGCCCCGCCAATGGCAATGCGTCTATCCTCTCTCGCTAGACTAGACGAGACGCCGCCTCTGACTACATTTGTAATTACTAGACAACGTCCTTTCCAGGCTAACATTAGATAGATACTAAGTACAAATTAAGCTTCACGTCCGACAGAAGGCATCTTGGTCACAAAAACGTCTTGCCCGCTAATGTCCCCCATACACGAGATTCCAATCCATGTAATGATCGTAAACAATCCCAAGAACAAGAGCGCCGCCAAGATATTGGGGGTCATTGCCACATAATAAACACCCGACATGTCAGAGTTGTCGTTTCCGTCTTGAGCGGCATCATCTTGTTCCAAACGACGTCGGCGACGGGCTTCCAAGACTCGATCGCCTTCCTTTTGCATGATGGTGCGCTTCTTATGGGCCGCCAGCATACGCTCGTGCTTGACCTCCGAAAGGGAGCGAATACCAGCGAGAACAACACTTTGCACCTTTTCGTTATCGATAGCAGCGGCAATCGTTCGGTCGATTTCCGCAGCGTCGTCCTTGGGGTCCACATTGACCACCAAAATGTTGGCGCCAGCGAGTTGACGCGCTCGCTTGTTTGCGGATTTGGATTGAGTAGGCATACCAGATCCGTCAACTTCCACGTCTACAGACCCCGTCAAGGAGCTAAGCTTTTGATTTGCTTCTTGCAATGAAACGGCAAGAACACCTTGCTCTGTGTAAGCCTTAGCTTCACGGACAATCACCGCAGAGGACTCGAGTCCCGATACATGGTGGTAAATACCGTCCGCATCGCCGTACTTTTCCGCCGTGGCAGGGAGCTTCCCGGAGGACGCCAATTCTGTTAGCGATTCACTTCCATTCTCGTCCTTGCCTACTAGGAAGACAACTGAAAACGAGGATCCCTGGATGGCGCCACCCAGCACATCCGAAACAGCAACGTCTTCGGAAGAGTGCAAAAATCGATTGTCCGATCTCGCGTGCTTCTTCCAGACAACAGCAGGGGCTGCTACGGCCGAAGCAATAAAACTACACAGTACAAAAGACAGCTTCATGGTTGTTGTGTAAATTACTCTTGTGGATGATGCCTCAGGAGACGACACTACGAAACAACAACAACGATAAAAACAAAGAGGCGAAGGGGCGAGGCTTTGATCGTGCTGGCTCTTTGTGCAGGGTGCGGCGGCGCTGGGGAAAGACAGCTTTGTGCCGAGGAAGTGCGTTGAATATGGCCATTGGCGTTCGGCAAAGCCTCCATTCATGAAGGTTTTTGGTATGATCGCCTGCCCTCGGTTGTCGCCTGCCAACCAAAACAAAGTCCCAAATAAATACTTTCAGGCATGGATATCTTTAAATAACAGCTTCTTATTCCAGCGGACCGCCTGTCCGTTTGGGCGATTGAATGACTAAGACGACCGAAATCACTCATCCAATTGCGTCATCCGTTCGTCGCGTTTGGGATTTTCTTCTTTTCTTTTGTATTTCGAGCACTCGGCATCCATGCCGACCATGGGGGAGAGAAAGCACAAATCTAACAATCCATGATCGGCATACCTTCACAAGGTAGATAGTTTGAGACATGAGACCTCTGAGTCCAGCTACATCCGCAAAACTGTTCGCGACAGGTTGTACTGTGGGACCCATCGTTGATTCCCTCCACAACCAATGCCTTCTCCAATACGACGTTCTGCCCCTTTCACTGGCATGGCCCACGGAAGCCTTGGCACAATGGAGTGGCTACCCCTTCTATTTTTGTTCGAGCTGGACGATTCCGCCCTTGCTGGGAATCGCTTATGTGGTGCTGGGAGGAGTCCTGCCACGACTATTTGAATCTGGACTGCAAACTATCAAGGGTACTACTGCGCCAGAAACAGCAGCTGTGACCCAAACCGAGTCGTCGTCAACGACGGCGAGCAGATTAAGAAACAAGGCTTTGATCGCTGTCACTACGACTGCCTTCATTATCAAACTATCAGAATTCTTGGAAACGCACCCCGATGCCACAAATGGTTTGCTGCTGCTGGATTCTTCTTCTTCTTTGTCGTCGCTTCCATGGGCTGTTCAAAGTCCCGCCGAAGCACACTTGCTGGTCATGTTGGTGGCTGCCATGAGTCAGTGGGCATTGTTGGATGGAACTTTGGCTGCCTTATTAGCAGCTTCCATTACTTCCATTGGTGGCCCGCTGTCCGAATTACCCTTTGTGGCACAGGGAGTTTGGGAATATCTACCGTCGGCGGCAGATTATTTTCCACTCGCGCACCTGCCATCATTTGTAAAGCCCGTGGCAACCACACTATTGGGCGAGAACTATGCAAACCTGGCACTTTCCAGTATTACTGGCCCTTGTTACTTTGCAGTGACCATGGATGCGATTGCCTTGGGTCGGTGGTTTGATGCGACGGCGGCGGATGACGAAGAGGCATACTCGACGTGACATCTACCGCTTGGTTTGATTGGGGCGTCTGGAATCAAGACATACGGTGTATGTTGTCGAAGTTCGTCAGACTGATTTGCATGTCAGTACTAGTCCATCGAGAAGCTTTCGCCGAGAATGTTGTCGATTCAAACACTCATGTGGCCGGCTTTCAAAGTCTAGTAGCTCCATGCATGCGAGGACTCTTGTCGCACTTCTTTCGGGGTTCCTAGCCACAGCTAACGAGAGCAAGAAATGATTTTGAAAGGCTCTGCTTCCCTTTGATGCCACACGCATACAGAAGAGCCGCGCTTAACCATTGTACATGCGATTCCTTGCCAGCTTCTGCACAATAATCTTCTTACTACGCTAGGTGGGCATGGCTGAATATCTATGAACAAATAGTATGATTATTATAATGCAAAATCCATGTCGTGTGTGCTACCGGTAGTTGTCCTATACACGTTCCAATACGAGAGCAATGCCTTGACCTGCGTTTGTTGGAAATGCAAAGGAAACGGTCAGACACGAAACAAATCAAATCCACACCTTTACAATGGCAAGAAATGTCCCATTTGTCAGAGTACATACCACCTCCAATACATGCCGCACCGACATGAATCTTGCTCGACGAGTTATAGGCAAATTCATGGGCCAAGTGTGCCGTAATTCTGGATCCACTAGCACCCAAGGGATGTCCCAAACTAATCGCACCACCATGCAAATTTGTCTTGTCCATATCCAAGCCCAATTCCTTGGCACACGCCAAGAATTGTGCGGCAAAGGCTTCATTGATTTCGACACGATCGACATCTGCCAATGTCAAGCCGGCGCGCTGCAATGCCAATTGAATGGCAGGGACGGGTCCAATGCCCATGATAGTAGGATCGCATCCCACGGAAGCATAACTCACCAATCGGCAGAGTGGTTTCAAATTGTGTTCCTTGACGGCTTGTTCGGATGCCACAATAATCGTTCCCGCCCCATCGCAAATCCCCGACGAACTGGCAGCCGTGACGACTCCGGCCTTGTCAAAGACAGGGGGCAACTTGGCGAGTTGTTCGGGTGTGGTTTCCGGACGAGGATGTTCATCCGTGTCGACGACCTTGGTACCCTTCTTGGCCTTGACTTCGACGGGCGCAATTTCCGCATCAAACAATCCTTCTTTCTTGGCCTTGGCCCAAAGTTGTTGACTGCGAAGAGAAAATGCATCGCATTCCTAATCATGACAATAATAATACATGTTAGAAATGGTCGTCGTTTTACTTGTCATTTTCCCTATCCACTCCAGCAAACAAAACTCACCTCTCTGGAAATGCCATATTTTTTGGCCAAATTTTCCGCTGTGACACCCATGGGCGTTCCCGCATGACTATCCGTCAGCCCATCCCACAAGGCATCTCCCATGCGCAGTCCTGTTCCTAGTTTGACGCCCCATCGAGCATCATTTCCACGAGTGGTCAATGGTGCATCACTCATATTTTCACTTCCACCACACACACTGATTTGCGATTCTCCAGCCTTGATCGAATGAGCTCCCAAAATGACCGTTTCAAAGCCCGATCCACACAAACGATTAATGGTGAGTGCCGGCGTGGATTGTTTCAAGCCTGACTTCAAACAGACATGACGTGCCAAATAGGCCGCGTCGGGACTACTTTGAATGACATTGCCAAAAAAGACGGAATCTACCAAGGCAGGATCCAAGGCAGCAGACTCCAAGGCAGCTTGAGTCGACACGACACCCAATTGAGTGGCCGATAGTCCCTTGAGACTTCCTCCAAAGGCACCAAAGGGAGTGCGCTTGGCTGCGACCAAAAAGATGCCGGACATGATGATTGACAGAGAGGTAGGTGGATGAATAAACTCGACAAGGGCAGAGGAGGGGGTAAATCAAATATAATAATCAATCAGTCCAGAGAATGATTAAAATATTTTGTGACACACAAGTTTTGTTTGACAGCAATTTTGTTTTGTATTCCAAACGTTGTGTCCTTGTGTCGTTTCATTGGCGACAATCTTCGACGACGGGCCGATTGGCAATTTCGTGATGTTGCCGAACGAGAAAGCATTCTCTTGACACCCCCCGTCGATGACGAATCTTCCCTCCAACCTTCGCCCGGGAAGGTCCGGCGCATCATCTTGGAGAGTTATCGAATCTACAGATTTGTAGATGTACATGAAAATTAGACTATAGAAATGTAGGAATACAAAGTTGTAAAAATTAAATAGAAATAGATCTTAGGACTTACCAATTGCTGTCGGTCGAGCTCTTCCCATATCTTTAGCCCACTCCAGCCGGCAATTGACACCACCCCATCGGCTTCACTTTCGCTTCTTTGTTTTCGTCGCGACCAGGACCATCAAAACATGACCCACCAAAGGCGGCATTTCCTCCTCTGATTGTTCCATTGCATTGCATTGCATTACATCTATACATACATCCAACTATGCTTCCTTCTGCTGCCGTTCGAACCGTTCAAAGACTGGCATCCACATCGTCGTCGCCGGCTCGTTTCGCTTCCACTCTGGTAGTGTCCGACCCTTTGGTGGATGGCGCCACTCCCCCTGGAACTCTGGCAACGGTCACTGCTGCTTCCCAACTGGGACAATCCATTGAATTGTTAGTAGTAGGCGAAACCGCTCCATCTAAAATTCCTGCTGGGGTTTCCAAAGTCTATCATTGTAATCTGTCCAACAAATTGTCGGAAAGTGTTGCCAATGCCATTGCAGCGGCAGTGGCCAAGAGTGGGGAAACCACTGTCGTCATGGGAACATCCTCCAAATTTGGATCGACCGTCATTCCTCGAGCCGCCGCCATGTTGAATGTGTCGCCCATTACGGATATTTTGAAAATTGAAAATGACAGTAAGTTGTTGTTTGTGATTTGCATATCCTGTAGTCTCTCGATGATTCTCATCCTCTACTTTTTTCCTGGCGCAGAAACCTTTATTCGACCCATGTACGCGGGGAACGTCTTGGGAAAGGTTGTTTCTAAAGAAACTCCTCTCAAAGTCTTGAGCATTCGTCCTACTAGTTTTGACAAGGCGGAATTAGTCGATGCATCCAATGTAGAGGCCCTTGATGGCGTCGAACCCTTTGGCAAGGCTGTTTGGAAGTCGGAACAAGTCTCCAAATCGGATCGTCCCGATTTGGGCAGTGCCTCCATTGTTGTGAGTGGCGGACGTGGAATTAAAAGTGGAGATAATTTTCCCATTTTGGAAAAATTGGCCGACAAGTTGGGAGCCGCCGTCGGTGCCTCTAGGGCGGCTGTCGATGCCGGATTTTGTCCCAATGATTGGCAAGTCGGTCAAACGGGCAAAGTCGTCGCACCCAATCTATATATTGCCTGTGGGATTTCGGGAGCGATTCAACATTTGAGTGGCATGAAAGACTCCAAATGTATTGTGGCGATCAATACGGATCCAGAAGCACCTATTTTTCAAGTCAGTGATTATGGCCTCAAGGAAGATTTGTTCAAGGCGGTTCCAGAAATGACAGAGAAACTATAAAAAGGCTGGAGAAGGAATACTAGGTGTGACCCAAATTACATAGATTGGTCTTGTTAGAATCCACCATTCGTCACTTTGCATATCTGGTTCGGCATATAGCGATTAGTAAACGCATCAGCATATACAGAATCAACCATGGCTGACAACTACAAAGCGAGCAAAGGGGCAGAGCGCCATACTTGCTACTTTAATTAAACGTAAATGAACTGACACGTATACCTCTACTAGAGGATTAGAACTAGAAAGTGGCAGAGAACTGGTAGTCTATTACTACTATTAAAGCAGCGAAGAGTGCGCGTTATCCAGTAGCTACCGTACTATTGCCAGACCACATTGCTTCCTGTATCCTTCAAACTGCTAGAGTTAATAACATCCTAGTAGCTTTCGGATTCGCCCTTCAATCTTCTTGCCCTCGATACCAGTCGACGATCCCAAATGGTTCACCCGTTTCCGCGTCTTGTAGCCCGTATTGTGAGATTTTCCAGATCGAAACCTGTCATCGTTGTCGCGAATAACACATTCTCATAAACGTCAGAAAAACAGATACATCCATTAATTTTTCGCAATCGAAACCAGGAGCAACGACTCGACTCACCGCTTGATGGAACCGCTTCCTCGCAGTCGAAATCGTTTCTTGACGCCTGAAATCGTTTTGACAGTACCCTTGTACCTCAAATTAGAAAACATAAAATAGGACGGCTGCTCCATTACTGCAGCCATTGGACGCAGCAACGTCCGAGAAACGACATTCATCCATAGGGACATGGTGGTGGTGGGGAAAGTGAGACTGGGCCAACAAAAGGCGAAAATTTCCATGGTCGTCAAACGCAAAAAGATGACCACGCGTGTTTTTGTCATCTCGTGTGTGCGGACGGACGGGTCGTCGGGTTCGAATTGTTCGATCGTAAGGGTCGAAGAAGTCGACTGTGCGTGCTGGTTCACCAATTGAAAATAGACTACACCTTTCTCTTCGAGCACATGCAGCTCATGCACTAGTAGGACTACCGGTAGCTCTTTTCTAGAAAGTAGTTAACTTACAAATGGTCATTTGTTTGTATGTATCGCCCGGGGAAGCGCAGATGATGCAGGCTTCCCACTTTGTTGTTCAACTTTTCGTCGGAGAAGCGGCCGCATTTCATCCATGCTCCAAAGGAGCCTCGATCTACCTTTGATCCAGCTGCAAATGCGGGTGTTGTCCGTAAACAAAGTTCCACAAAGTAGACATCGCGTTTTGGATTGTTGTACAAGACCTTGTGTCCTACCATGTCTCCCGACACCAGGGACCAAACGCCCAAACACGGTTGGTGGAATGTGTTGACAAAGGGAGCCACCAGCGTCGTTTCGGAATGGGGGTCGACGCAAAAGCCATTGCAATTGGAAGACAACATTTTGTGGTAGGAGATTGATTCATGCTCATACTCGGATAGCGTCAGTGTATGAATCAGAGACGAAGGACATGGGGATAACTTTCGTAAATCGTGAAGTTGACATGGTCCAAAGGCTCGTTTGACCAACAATTGCGTTTGCGACTTCAAGAAGGCCAAATCAGTTGCTGACCCCATTTCTGTGGGAGAACCAGTGTGGCTGGATATAATGGCGCTACAAGTCTGAGACTGCCTCAGATCCAACATAGAGACCTGGCCATTGCGATGTCCAAACGCAATGTACTTTTCGTGCTCACAACTCATTTCGACCCGAAGAGCATCCGACTGTGGAAAGTTTTGGACGTTCAAACTGCGTAACAACGCATGATCATGATATAATGGCAAAAAGAGGGGCGACAGGGTAGCGTTGCCACCAAAGCGCGGGCAGGCGAAGAGCGCCAAATCGTTTCCAAAACAAAAGTCGTGAACTGGATTGGGCAAATCCGCTTCGTTATAGGTAGCAGCATGCGGTAGCTGGTACCAGTGAAATTTGTAGGAAGCTATATTGTACTCACTTCTCACAATGGCGCCCAATGTTTGAGACTTTTCATGAATTCGAATGGCATGGACTGGTTTACTGAAGAAAAGGATAAATAATTCGTATAAGGATGTTTTCCAGGACCAAATTGTCTTTCAGGAACAGTTTCTAACAGTACATACCATCGCAAAGTTTGTATTCTGGAATGCATTTGTCTCGTTGCCGGCTGATATAACCCCCAGCCTCCTTGCAGCACCGTTGCAATGGCAGGCAAGGAGCTCCACATGTTGTCATTGTCCGTCATTTGCGCCACATCAAAGGTCCGCGCGGATGGATGCAAATGATGCTTGCATGTTAAATCACCCGAACAATACATATCATTGGGAAGTAAATGGTCCGCCCACTTGAGTTTTCCACTGTACAAGGTAGAGGCCCTAGGTTCCATGTGAATATTTTCCAGCAAGTATTTCGAAGCTGTCCAGTGATTCCAACGGCCACGCTGGCGGGAGGTCAAACCAGGAGATTGCTGTGTAATGGCGAGTCCCCATAACGAAGATATCTCAGGGGTGAATGCGGGCCATCTTTGGGTATTTCCTCTGACGATCCAATGTTGCGGCAAGGACTGTGAGGCCAGGGACGGCAAAGGGGTTTCAACTTCGATCTTGGCATCATTTTCGTCGTGCTCGTCAATTCGTCTATCGTTGGATTCTTGCTTCTGCTTTTCGACCAGTCGTTCGTGTTGTCTTAGTCTTTGTAATCTCAAATCATCTTCCAGACTGTTGCCAAGAAGATTGTCTTCGTTGCCTTGTTCTTCTTGCCGACGCCGTTTCCATTTGCGCTGTCGTCCTTTTCGTGGCATATTTGCGACTACGATTCATTCGAATATCGGGATCGCCGTGATGAAAAGTTGTTGTTGATCTCCTTGCTCCATGGGCCGAGCAAGTGGCATCAAGAACGAAAGGTTGTGGAGTGAATCGTCTGAACGATAGTCATGCAAATGATGATGCGGAAAAGGCACGGTTCGCTGCCGGATGGAAGTTTTGCAGGCGCAGTAAAATAGGGACGAGCCGGCCACACACCGTGAAATTCGGGGGCGGATGATACGAATACGCGCATCTCCTTATTTCGCTCTATGCGATATCTCGTCGTTCCGCCTCTCATCGTCCGTGCATCCAATGTCATTGCAAGTGATCTCCAAGAGATGAGTAGTGCAAAGTAAAAGAGTTTCACGTCTTCTACCAGCTTTTAGAGACTGTTATTGCAACTACATCCTTGGTTTGGAAGCACACCCTTTGCAAAACGTACCATGTCCGTAGCGAAAGAATCCAAGACGGCAGAAAAAGATTCCACGGTGCATCTGCTTCCGACCCCCATCAAAGGCAAGGCCGACTGGAGGCAATACCGAGCCTTTCGACTACCGAATGGAGTCACTTGTTTGGCAGTTCACGACAAGGAATCCAAGACGACGGGTATGTCGTGTTTGGTCAATGTTGGGGCAGCGGCAGATCCGCGAGAACTTAGTGGACTCGCACACTTTTGCGAGCACATGTGGTAAGGACGATGCAGCCAAAAAAACGTTGGAACATCAGACCGATGAGGACCTGCACTAAGAATATTGCATCTGCAACGTCGTCTTCTCATTTGTCATCGTTTATCGCGTCTAAAGCTTTCTGGGATCCGAAAAGTATCCTGGAGAAAACGAGTACAAGCGTTTTCTGAGCAACCATGGTGGTCATAGCAACGCTAGCACGAGTATGCACTGCACCAACTACAAGGCGGAAGTATTGGCAGATCATGCCGAAACTGCCTTTGACATCTTTAGTAATTTCTTTGTGGCGCCGCTCTTTAGCTTGAGCGGCACTTCTCGGGAAGTCAATGCGATTGATAGTGAGAATTCCAAGAACCTTACCGCAGATGTTCGGCGCCGATTGCAGATTCTCAAAGATTTGGCGGACCCCAATCATTACTATTCCAAATTTTCAACAGGAAACGCTGGAACGTTGGATACTCAAGATCCTAGCAAACTAGAGTGGATACGAGAAGCCCTCTTGGCCTTTCATCGAAAGCACTATCGTCCCGACAACATGACGGTCGTCTTGGCGGGTCCGCAGTCTCTGGATACCTTACAAGAATGGATTGTGGCTCGATATTCTTTGATTCCAACTCCGTCTGTTAAGAAATCGTCAGATGAACTTAGTCCCGTCGAACGTCTTATTGAAGAAGCGGCGGCCGAGGCCCCACCCAACTCGCTGGATCAACCGCCGCTGCCGTTTCGGTCTGCCTTTTTGCCAGCCATGCAGGGTGGCACCTGGCCCGTATTGTTGACGACCAAACCACTCAAAAGTATGCGCAAGCTAGTCCTCTTGTGGCCCATTCCAAGTCCTGACAAGCGTAATCCCGATCAATCGCCGTCGAGTTTCATCTCACACTTGCTCGGTCACGAAGGAGCTGGAAGTGTCTTTGCCGTGTTGCAAAATCATGGTATGCTTAGCAGTTTGTCGGCGGGGCCTAGGACCAGTGCTCCCGATTTCACTCTCTTCCAAGTCGATATGGCATTGACGGAAAAAGGAGAACAAAACTGGAAAGAAGTAGTGAACGGGGTATTTGCTTACTGTCGATTGCTTCAAGACAAGGTAGCAAAAGCCCAAAATGGCGATGTCACGACACTTAACGAACTGAAGCAAATCTGGGATGAAATGAGCCGCTTGGATCAAATGTTCTTCCATCAGACGTCACCGGGCGGAGTGTACAACTATGCTCCCAATTTGGCGGACCGAATCAACTCGTATGGAACCGAACGAGCGCTGAGTGCGGGAAGTATGTTGGACGAGAATGGAGAAACCTTTCCTCTAGAAAAGGTGGCCGAGATGGTTCAGCTGTTTCGTCCTAGCAACTGCATTGTCGAAAGGTGTAGTGAAAGTGCCTGGGACGAGGCCACGGCGGCAGAAAATGGAGTCGCCACGGGCGATGGGTTTGGAAAGAAAAAGGAAAAGTGGTACGGAATCGAATACCACTTGTCCAAGATCGAAAAGGATGATACGGTATCATGGGAAGGAATAAAACCTATGGCGAGCGAGGTGGCAGCATCCGAGCTGAGCCTTCCGCGGCCCAATCGATACATTCCGCGAAATTTAGAGTTGTGCCCCGAACTACCCGAAGAAGCCAAACAAGGTCCTCGGATAGAAAAACCGATTGATCCACCAAGTTTGTTGGTGGATGATGATACGGGTCGTCTTTTTCATCGATTGGACGATCGGTATGCCTTGCCACATGCCAGCCTGACATTGCTGATTCGAAATGCTGCAGTACAGAACGTCAAAGAGACGGACCACTGGGAATACAATGACGAGGCCGCGCTCTTTTCGTCAATGCTATCGGGTGCGTTTAGTGAAGCCATGGCCCAGGAAACGTACGACGCAGAACTTGCCGGTTTGAACTGGAACTTGTCATTGGGACCATATGGGATCAAGCTGAGTTTCTTTGGCTTTTCGGATCGTTTGCCAGATCTTGCGTTGACAATATTAGGTACGTTGAGACGCGTTGTCGGCGAGTGGGACCCTTGATTGCTATTCTGACACATTGCTGGTTATGTGCCATAGACGCTTTCCTGTCGGGCGAGTTCATCCAGGCGGCCTACTTTGAATCCACCAAGGACCGAGTCATCCGAGGTCTCAAAACGTACTTTGAATCACGCAGAGCGGATTCTCATGCGGTGTACTATCGTGATGCATTGCTAGCTTCCAAAGATCGTGGCATTGATGCTTCGTTGAGCCTTGCTGAAAAATCCACACTGGATGGTGTTCGAGGCCATTTTCGTGCTGTTCTGGGGAACCCCGAGATAAGGATGGAATGCCTCTTTTCCGGAAATGTGTCGGCACAAGCTGCCAGGACATTCTATCAAGCTGCTTCTTCCAAAATTCAAAAGGCTCAGACGCTCAATCCTACCGAAACGCGACACGAGGCGCCTATTCCAGGTAAGATCCGCAGAGATCAGGGTTACAACCGTGTTTGTCGCATTGTATTCTCAGCTAACCGTTTCCCCTTTTGCAGCTGGTATGGTGGAACTTCGAGTGAATCCCGGCGAAGATATTGAATTGCATTTCGCTAGCAAAAACCCAGAAGAAGAGAATGGGGCGGTCGTTTGCTCGTATCAGTCTTCCGTTCCGAGCTACAAGGGCGAGAACCTCTCGCATCCAGAATGGCTGCAGAGTACGGCGGCTATTCGTCTCATAAGCCACATGCTCCGAGAGCCACTCTTCAATGACCTACGAACAAAACAACAGCTAGGCTATGTTGTGACTGCTTACTACGAGTTGGGATACTCCTCTCGTCCCAATGATGAGCTGGCATCGCTGGGTCCGTTGACGACACCTGTCGATTTCATCACGGTGGCCATTCTAAGTCGTAAGCTTCCGCCACCGGATATTGTGCAGAGGATCGACGAGTTCATGACGACCTTTCGTGAGTCGTTGGAGACCATGCTCGATTCGGAAATTAAAGATCATGCGGACAGTCTCAGTACCAAACTACTCAAACCCATTCAAAAGTTGCAGACCGAAGCATCGGATCATTTTGCAAAAATTCAGCGCTATGTTCCAGAGATTGCCCATCGACTCGAACAAAAGAACAAGTCTGCTAACGATCTTGCCGCTCAGCTCCCATGGAGCTCTGTCGAGCCGCTAGCGGCGGCCATTCGATCCTTGACACGCCGAGACTTGCTAGAAACCTGGGATCGCATGACACACCCCTCCAGGCGTTCACGAATCGTCTCGTGTGTGTACGGAAATACGTTTCCCTTGGCGGCTGCGGGTCTGGCAGAAACCAGTAGCATCCAACCGCGTCCTGTTTCTTCGGCTTGGAATAGCCCCCAACGAATCAAAGTGGTCAACAGCTTTTCCGATATCCTTCAGCTACGTAAGAAGCTTGTGGTATTTGACGATCGTGTGAATCAGCAGAGAAGGACCTTCTCCACCTGGATTGCCCGAGCGCCGTCTCAACCCGTCTGGGCAAAAGTCGGATTCGGCTGTATGGTTGGAGCTGGAATGGTTGGTCTGGCTCTGGCGTTTCGAAACCAGCGCCGGCCCATGGCAAGGCGATAGAACTGGATCTGCACGGGCGTGGGTGGAAGATTAACTCACTTGGTACCTGGGTATGTTAGCTAGAGATAGTAGCATCTGCAATCTACTACCAGAGATAGAATCGTTAGTTTGACCGCCAATCCTATGTACATAGCTATGCAGCATACATATATGAGATCCGAGTTTGAACAGCCAATATTGCGCGCCAGCCGGCGGTCACAAAAAGACTTTGTGTCATACCATTCGACAAAATTGGCCGCCGACCCCTTGGAAAAATAGGAGGTGGGTGGCATCACCCTGCTTTTGGAGCACGTTGAGTCGATACCACGCGCTACGGTACGAACCCGAAGGCAATCGCACCAACTCGAGTAATAGCCCCCCTTTCGACGCATCGTTCTCTGCCTCCACACCAAGGGGAGACACCGTTCTCAGCGTGCAATACCCAGTGTATTGGAGCCCTTGGATTACTGTCACTTTCCATTGGCATCATAGTAAAAGGGATACGACCATGGCGACACGTCTTCAGCTCTCGTTGAGCGGCAAGGGCCTCAAAAACCTTGGTGGACTAATGCAAAAGTCGGATCCTTTTGCAGTGGTGACAGTGCGAGGTGACAATCCGGACAACAAGCCGGAAGTGGTGGGGCGCACGGATGTGTAAGTCTTAGCGTGACTGCGCGTAGTAGAAAGTTCTACGTAGTTCTCTGGAACGAAAAATGAAACCCGCCGCCACTTTTGCCACTCGTACGCTCACCTTTTCTTTGTATCTGCACCTCTGGAACCCTCTGATACTCGATATTTGCAGCTGCTTCAACAACCTGGACCCAGTATGGTCCACAATTATCTTCCTAGAAGGCTACAAATTCGGCGTCCCCTTTTACATTGAGGTGGGAGTCTTTGATTTCGATGCCAAGCAGGCCGGAACCTCGGAACGACAGCTCCAATTGAACGACGCGCAAACAAATCTGAATATAGTCAGTGATGCGTCGAGTCGGAACTTGCTTCGAAACGGGCAGTTTCCTCATCGAGTCATGGGGACGGCGCTCTTCGAAGTGGGAGAAATACTGGGTAGTCGCGGAAATGTGGGCAGTAAGAGTTTGCAGACGGGAGGCGCTGTCTATGCTCACATTGAGCGTTCTCGAGAGGATGGACAAAAGGGAAAGTTTCGCTTTCAACTGCGAGCGTTTCGACTCAAGAATTCACAGTCTTTTGGAAATACGAGTAGTCCGTTCTTCGAAATGCTACGGAAAGTCGATCGACCGACGGGCGCCACATGGTAAGTACAGGTTTCGTGCCAATACAAGGCTTGGGCGTTGCTATCCTCTCACACTACGTTGTACCTCCAATGTCAGGGTCAAAGTATATCAATCGAATGTAGTGCGGCATGATTTACACCCCTTATGGAATCAGGCGGAGCTGGATGTGGAAGCTGTTTGCAATGGTGATCTTGATCGAGCTATCAAGATTATAATCTGGGATCATAGAAGATCCGGAAAGCATAAACACATGGGAGAATTCGAGACCAGTGTTGCCGGATTATTAAATGCAAAGGAGTTGGATGCAAGCGGAGAGGTGGTAAGCTTTCAAGTCAACAAGCATGAAAAATCAGTCGGAACTTGTGAAGTAGTCAAGGCCATCATTCTAGGTGGTGTCAATCCCAAAGCAGCTTCCAAAAAGGTCTCGCCGAGCGGTGGAAAGCATCATCATGAGCATCATGAACATCATGAGCGCCCAGCTGAAATTCCTCAACAGGAAAAGCCCGAGTTTATCGACTACCTTACCGGTGGATGTCAAATTAGTCTGGCTGTGGCCATTGACTTTACAGCATCAAATGGCGATCCTCGACAGGAAGGAACGCCCCATTATTTCCATCCTCCCGCATCCAAGGAGTGGAATGACTATGAAAAGGCAATCTTCGCCGTGGGATCCATCTTAGCCAAATACGATTCGGATCAACGATTTCCAGTTTGGGGCTTTGGGGCCAAGTACAACAACGTGGTACGACATTGTTTTCAATGTGGGACGGATGTAGAGGTGGAAGGTGTGCAAGGGATTATGGATGCCTACCGTGGAGTCTTTCGAACCCCTTTGACCATGAGTTACCCCACCAAGTTTACGGAGGTGATTAGTACGGCGGCATCCTACGCTCGACACGAGCAGGTACGGACAAACAGCGAAACGAATGGTTGTATTACGTAGAAAGGAGGACTTGGCTTACCTGTGGACTTTTTGTATTGTTTCTATAATTGCAGGAGGTGGCGCACGAGGAGGGCAAACTGTCGTATACAATTCTTCTGATATTGACGGCAGGCAATGTAGAAGACGTGAAAGAAACAAAACAGCATTTGATTGAGGCAAGCAAAGATCCATTATCGGTAGTCATTGTGGGTATTGGAGAGACGGACTTTTCGGGTATGGAGTTTTTGGACGCATTCAATCCAAAAACGGACGATGGGCGCGACATTACGAAATTTGTTCGATTCAATGACTACAAGAGCTACAATGCCTTGACGGAAGCTGTGCTGGATGAGATTCCAGATCAACTCGTCAACTTCTATTTTGAGAAGGGCATACTGCCGGGTCAGGACGAAGGATTCAGCGTGGATATGGTGGAAGTACAGGAGGCGGACGACGACGAACGAACGTTTACCTTTCTTGGCTAGTTCTGCAAACTCTCAACTATTAGTTGGACTTTTTAGACGTGTAGAAAGGTGCGTACGTCTCTCGGGGGTAACATGGCTGCCCAAAACTTGCCCCAATGGGAGCTCAGCTCCTGCTATTTTTCGACGAATAAATGCTCTTGTGTAAAGGACGAGACAAAGGCTGTATATGGATCCAAATTGATCGTTGCATGGTACCACATGTCGGGAAAGTACAAGATATCCCCTGGTTCCAACGTGCACTCAAAAGGCCGCTGATCCGGCGTCAGTTTTTGATAGCTATATTCCATCCAATGACGTGATGTTTGATCGGGTTGAAATTCTGGCTTGTCTTTTTGTAGAATCCAATGTTTCCGTCCCCATATCGTTTCAGCAAATCCAGGTCCATGAACATGCCATTGAACACCCGATCCTCGATTTCCAATTCCAAAAGCCAATGCCACCATGTCTCGATCTTCACACGCATGGCATGTGGGAATCTCGTAATATTGTAGCAAAGCTTTCCACTCGGCCGAATAGGTTTCACCAAAGAAATACCATGTTTCATTTGACAGCTGATCCGGCAATGTATCGCTCGTCGACAAATTGCTTAGATAGTCTTGCAACTTGAGTGTCAGGCGATGCTCAGAAAAGGAGTTGCTCGATGAAAGCGTAATATTGAAATCCGAACCAAAAAAGTTGACCAAGTTGTCAAATTTCGTCAGCTCTCGAAAGCGCTGATTGCGAGGATTGTTATTGGAGTCGGGAACAATCACCAACGGTTGGCTATAAAGTGGTGGCAACCCTCGGGGTCCAAAGCGCCTTAAAAATTCTTTAGTAGTCAGGCGCGCGACAGTACAAGGATGCTGGGCTTGTGGAATCCAATGATATAACTGATTATTCTCGCACTCGAGAGCAGAAGAAGCTGTGTCACTGCTTGTCACTTGAGCTAGCACACTCGACCAGTCCACAAGACATGTCAATGCCAGCAAGGATGCTGCTGCCGCCAGGAGCTGCTGGCGGCGTGACCTCATTTTTCTTAGCAGTTTATATATCCTGAAACTTGTTAACGCCAAGCAGATAGACAGATGATCAACATATAGCACTGAAACACAATGGCATTACGGGCAAGGGTTTGTATTTGACCTTTGTCGCCATTACGGGGCATGATGGTGGGTCATTGTGGGAAATACGTAAGAAATGAATGGATTCCGAAACGGGTGGAAGGAATCACGAGAGGAGTGAGTCGTCATTCACGAATACGTATCTACAGGACCACGTTCGAGTGAGTCGGATATGGGTGGTCGTGCGTGCGCGTACTGACTGTGCGTACCTGGTACCATACGTACCTGGTGCCTGTTGAGGGAGTCAGTCTTGTGTCGCCGCCGAGAAGGATGAGAAGCGATCCGTCATTTTTTCTTCCATTCTATCGACACCATCTCTCAAAACTCTCCCCATACCTAGCATTCTAATAATCCAAACTACTCTACTACTGTACTAGAATCATGGCACGTGGGCGTAAAAGAGGAGCTGAAGAGTTGGACGTCGGAAGCTTCTTGGCGGAAGCGCGCAAAAAAGCACGCAAGGAACTCTTGGCTTCTGTGAATGTCGATGCCGAAAGCATCGACCTTGGACACTTGATCCGATCCTGCCAAAGTCTTATAGCAAACAACTTGGCGATCTGGGAGTACTGCAAAAGTGGATCCCTGAAATATGAACAAAATGGTGGCAACGTAAACATGACCCGGATTTCCTTCCACGAGGTCGTGTGCAACACCGTTCACGAGAAAGTTGAAGTGATAGCTCGGCCACTACACGAGGAGAAAGTATTTGGTCCACTTCCTGCTATATCATCTGATCTTCTGGATATTTTGCCTCCCAAGGATCCCATTTCATTCGATTCGCTCAACTCCTGTGACGAATATTTTACGAAAGGAGTCTCAAGCTTGTGCGACGATATGCTTGGGCCTTTCCTTCTTCACCTGGAGGGACATCTCAAGCACGTCCAGGTTTTTCTTTTCGACATTGAATCTTGGATCATGGGACCCCGATGTAATGCTGTATTCTTGAGTGAATTATTCGAAAAGGAAATCAAGGTTTCGTGCTGCCGCCGCCCCTGCACGCGACTTCACAGTCCATCCAGCATTTGTGCACGTTGCAGCAAACCATTCAGCGAGCACCGACCAGACAATGGGGATGGATTTTTTTTGCCACTACTGTCCGATTGGAGGGTCTTTTGGCTGTTTCAGCGAAGACAACGAATGCGAGCCGATTGTCTTGCTTGAGCATCCGCATGCACAAGGGAGCCTCAACTCTTCTTACAATTTAGATTTGGATGATGATCGGCGTAAGCTACAGAAGCTCAAAGATTACATTCTTTGCTAAGGACCAAGTTGGCAACAAATTACGGTCCAGGATCACCACAAGACTTTTGTTTTACAACAGTGATACGCGTTGCAACCCTGTCGATGTCAATGCCACAGGCATGGTAGTTTCTATCATCCTTTTATCATTGTGATTGTAGTTCTAGTAGCTAGCATTTCATCGTGACTTAAATTCATAATAGACTGGGAGCTGCCGTGGATGCCGTTGCCGCAAGGAGCTCATGAGCACTTTGCAAGAGTTCATTTCCTACAAATCCCGTCGAGGCTACACCCAAGAGTCCCAAACTGGCATTCGGCAATTCCAGGGCAGGCAACAAGGGTTTGGGTAACTTGTCCAAGGTGGCACGAGCTTGACGTTGTGTATAGGCCATGACCACTGGCAAAACGCCATATAAGAGGGGTGATCCAAAGGATCCTGCCACTTTGAGTGCACCATTCAAATCATGTTGAAAGAATTGAAGGGCGACTCCCGCACAAGCGACGGAGAGTAGGACGGAAACAAACGAGAACTTGTCGTCATTGTCAGTGTTGGCAAGGACGATAGTATTCTCCATCGAGGACAATGGTGCAGGTTCCTTCTTGGCCTTGACAAAGGTGTCAAATTCTTCCGCCAAGGACATGACGCATCCAATCGAGGATCCAGCAATGGTGGTCAGAGTGAACATGGCCATGAGAGGTCCCTCCAACAGAGTACTGGATGTTTCTGCGAGCCCCCCTCCCACAACACAAAAGGCCCATGCCACGTACATGCCCAGAGGCAAGAAGGATCCCAGTGTAATGGCTGCCATGGACTTGGCACGATCATAATCGAGCATCTTGGTGACTGTCGGGACAATGTTTTGATACACTAGACTCATCAAGACAATGGGCGCCAGTTGACAAGCACTCGCCATGACGTTGGGTGACGTTCCTGGCGCATACAACAATTCCATGGGCGACAAGTCCATGTGCTGCAAGCCGGGCACGAGTAGGCCCGCAAACGAGGCAAACAAGCCAAAGACTAGCACGGACGTAATGC
This sequence comes from Nitzschia sp. DOCU1, assembly GCA_951394045.1. NCBI lineage: Eukaryota > Bacillariophyta > Bacillariophyceae > Bacillariales > Bacillariaceae > Nitzschia > Nitzschia sp. DOCU1. Next base: position 564,402 of record OX595996.1, on the reverse strand, counting down.
TCGACAGACTGGTAAAGCTTTGTGTGCCCACCAACGCTATACAGGCCACAATCCAAGACAAGGAAATCACGTCACCGGGCAGCATGCCTTGAAGTGCATCGGCCCCGAATTCTCCCACCTTGGCAGTATTAAACGCCAACACGAGTGCATTGACCAGCACACTAATACCCGAAATCATGTTTGCCGACAAGTCACCTCCCATGGGCAGATTGGCTTGTGCAAATTCCTTGAACGAGCTGGGCACTTCATCACCCGACGCATCGTGTTGTGTAATGGCAACTTGTGCAATGAGCAAGCCACTAATCCAATTGATCAAAAAGGCACCCACAAAGATTCCCAAGGAAATGCCCATGCCAGGTCCAGCTGCAAGTTCCGGCAGAACCAACATGCCCGCTCCGACTGTATTGCCCGTGATCAACAAGGACGTGGACAAGACGGGCAGCAAGGTGGTTTCCAGTAAGCGATTGCGTTGATTTTGTAAATCTTGAATCAAGGCACTCGAGATTCTCGTCGTCTTGCTGCCAATAGAGTCCCACTCATCGTTATCCGAGAGCGAGGATGCTGCTGCTGTCAAGGGTCGACGTTTACTCGGCTTATTGGCAACAGCAGACGAGGGTTCGTCTCGATGGTTGGATTGCAGCATAGGACGCATGCTGCTAGTGCTCTGCCGTCTCATTGGAGGTGCCGATGAAAAGGCAAAGGCTTCACCATTGCCCAGCATGGCTGACACGGCCAGCAAATACAGCTTTTTTTTAGTAGGAGTCATGTTGTGTTTGTGATGCCAATAAGAGAAGAATGAACAAAAGAAGCGGAGTGTAAAGGATGTGTGCCGTTGGCTTGGAGTTTTTCAGAGGAGATGCGAACTGAATGACGATTTGTTGGTGTGGCTGTTGGTTGATAGCCATTTCGCCTGCCGATTGGGTGTGCCTTCGGCAAATTCCCGTTGGTGGGTGTGAATTCTGACACCCCTTGGTGAGTTGCCTTGAAAGTGAGACGTCTTCATTTAACAGAGGCATATATTTGGCACAAAACAGGCCTATACCAAATCACCACGTCGCCTCCCGCGTTTTGCCGGAACCTCTAGCAGAATTCGAAGTGGGTCGAAATTCTGTTGAAATCAACGAACGCCCGATGGTCATTTCTATTAAGTGGAAAACTATCATGGGTCATCGGAACTTGCTCAACGTACCAAATTCTCGAGGGGGGTGGGCAGTTTGGTAGTCCAAGGAATCAAATTCGAAAAGGGGGTTCGCAGAGCGCTGGCCCAACCGCGGACGGCGACGCTAAATCGAAGTTTTTAATTATTGCACCGCAATGGTCCCACGTCTCGCCACGAGCAAGCCCAGACAACCGAAATTCGTTTTGGAAAAAGAACTTTTGGACCAGGTGCTCCTTATGCAAAACACACATCTTCTCCGTTTGTCTCATGCAAGATTCGAGCACGATCGGCATCGTCGCCTTTCTCACTTCGCTGTCCTCTTGTCTGTGGTTGTGTTTCTCGGAAACATCATCCTGCTATCGGTGGAAACACATCATTCCTATTTCTTCTCCACAACACAAGACTGCAACAGTTCATCACCATGAAAGTTTCTAGTTTTGTACTCGTTTCGTTCGTCGTCTCGTGGCTGCAGCAGGGCGAAGCCTTTTCTTCTCCTGCCAGAATAGCAGCTGAACAACATGGTGAACGTCGGGCGCTGTCCAGGCTGTACATGCAGCCGACCACAACTCCGACTAGCAGCAGCGGGAGCAAAAAAGAACGACTCCCAAGCACTAGTAGCAGTAGCAGTGATCTAGCGGCATTCACAACTTCCTATGACAGTGAACAAACACAAGAAGAACCTTGGATGATTCTCGATACCTCGTTTTTAGAACAATTTGTCTTGCCCGTCGTATCCACGGCATTATTGATTACCAGCAATACCGTCGGTGCTTCCATGCTGGTATTACCAGAATTAGCAGCTGGACCCGGCATGGCGATTTCAACAGCCGTCTTGATTGCAGCATATCTATTGAATTGGATGAGTGGTTTGTGCATTGCCCAAGTGGCCATTCAACAATATGAAACGTCGGGAAGTGAAGTTCCCAGCTCGTTCAAGGAATTTGCACAAGCCAATCTGTGGGAATCGTCCGCTTGGGTAGTCTCCGCCATTTCCATTTTTGTCAATGCCTTGGTATTGGCATTTGATACCACCAAGGCTGGACAAGTATTGCAAGGAATCGCCACTAGCAGCAGCAATAGTATGGCTAGTGCTGCTGGTGGAGCCACTGCCGACGTGGCTGCTGCTTTTACGGCTGCCACTTTGAGCAATGATAACGTCATGGCAGTCCTATGGGCGACACTCATGTTGGGCATTGTATCCACTTTGAATTTGTCCAGACTTTCTCAAGTCGCAAGTGTCATGGTCGTAGGGGTCTTTGTCTCGTTTGCAGGACTCTTGCTTCCCGGCTTGGCACACGTTCAAGATCCCATGGCGGTGTTGATGAGTGGTCCTTCTAGTGACGGAAATGTCATGGCCAGTGTCTTGCACATGGCTCCCGTCTTTGTTACTACACTTGTGTATCAAAACATTGTTCCTACCATTACACGATTGTTGGGGTATAATCGAGCCAAGGTTGTGACTGCCATTTCCTTGGGTTGCCTCTCTGTATCTATGTGGCATGGTGTGTGGCCGTATTGGGAGGTGGCATTGACACGGGATTGGACTCGGGTCTCTTTACTCTCTTTTCGGTAGTCACTGTGGCCGGTTCGTCCATGGGAGCGCTCATGAGTTTGGCCGAAGAATTTGAAATTTTGTTTTCTGCCCAAAAGAAGGATGTCTTTTCGTTGGCAAGTGTGGCATTGCCTTCCATTTTGGCATTGGGAGTTTGTCAATGGTTTGCCGACGATATTAGTGGGGCACTCAAAGTCGCAGGAAGTTATGGATCACCCTTATTGTATGGATTGATTCCCGTCATGATGGCATATTTACAACAACAAGAACAACAAAAGTCTGCAACACCTACAACAACAAGTGTAGTACCAGGAGGCATGGCAGGACTTGGCGTGCTAGGTTTGGGAGCGACTGCGTTGGTGGGAAGTGAACTCACAGCGACTGTCAGTCAAGTCATTGTTGGTTCCTAAAATGTTTGACAATGTCGTCGCAACCTTTTGTTGGAATCATAATGTGATACTGCTGACAGACTACCGGTAGGAAGGTTCGCACCGATGGCTATTGTGCCAGGCACAGGCACCTTTTGTTTGGGGAAATCCCAACATTGCCGGTGGGTATAGCACGCTTGGACAACGACCCTGACAGCTAGCGCATCGCGCCCAGCCCACAAGCTATGCTAGCACCAGCCAACACTCCAATGAAACCGACATTGCTTTTACAACTATAACAATATAGTGACGGATTGCTGGCCTGTTTTGTCTCGACGACGACTACCTAGAATTTCGAATCCAGTAGCCTGCTACAAAACAAATCAACTAGGAGGTTACCAAGACATTGGTTCGACGACTAGTATTAGAAACTATTACTGGATGAGGGGCCTTCGTAAAGCATGGCACGTAACAACATGTCCTTGATTTGCGTCAAATCTTGTTGCATGGCATACTGTTGCTCCATCGACTTGGTTTGATACTCTTGCATCTCGCCCTTGAGATGTGATAACTTGGCGGCCGTTAGACGCTCTTCGACAGGTCCGTTATTGGGCTTTCCATCACGGACAATCTGCGTAGAAAAGAGCCAGCGGCGGAGTTGGGGAGGCCACAAGAGACCCAAGGTTGCCACGCCGAGCCAAAACCAAATCGGTAGGATAATGCAAGCCAAGATTCGCGTTCCGAAAATGACACGTGGTCGAAATAGGAAAGCGTACCAGTAGGCGTCTTGCTTCTTTTGATAGCCACCGCGAATCGAAGACGACAGTACATGCCATAGACGTTCCATCGAATCATTGTATTGTTCAGCTAGAGTCGGCGGCTTGTCCAGTGATTCCTGGATGTTTGGACGAGCCGTGACGGTGAGGGCCACTTTGGGTTCCCAGAACCATCGTATAGCAACTTTATGCCGATCCAGCCTTGAGGCTTCCGACACAGTAATGGCAATGACCGACACGAGCCACATGACCCAGAGCAGCGTAAAGAAGATAAGCAATACTAGCATGCTCGTTGTAGTTTCTTGTGCAAATGGGGAAAGGTCGCCAATGCTCAAGATAGGCTCCCCAAGAATCATCCAATAAACAGTAGTGTAGGCGTCTTCAATCCCACAGATATTTCCTTCGACGCAATCTTCCAGAGTATTCAACATTTGCGACATGGCGACAACTCCCATAGCAGCCAGAGCTATAGGCCAAAACAAGGCTCGTACAACTTGGACGGCGGAACCGACAAAAACAGCCATGCCACACCACCACTGCGCCATGTAGCCCACCAAGCTGAGCCAGAGAAGTCCTGTAGCCCACGCTCCAAGAGCGGCTATAAGGTGATCGTCGTCGGCGGGCACAAAGTTGCTAAACACCCCACCATTTTCTCGTAACGCAGTGATATCGCTTTGTACCACATAGGCAACGCCTATCGAGCAGCAAACCGCGGTAATATCAATCCATCTCCAAGGATTAGCAAAGACCATGCGATAGAATTCTCCCAAATAGCAGGCAGTGGCCCAGTAGAGAATTTGAGTGGCCAGGTGGTAGGCGCAAAAGTAGTTCACCAGAACCCAAGAGTCCCAGTCAATGCCAGTGCCCTCGAGAGCAATCCGAAGAACAATCAACAAACTCACAAGTGTTCCGCCTTGCAGCAAGACCAATGCAGTATTCATGGGACTCGCTAGTTCTTCCAACAAGGTGCGTTGCACATGCGAAGATGCGCAGGCCGATCGTCGCAGCCAAGGTGGCAAGGTTCGAATCCGCTCTAGCAAGTCTCGGGCTTGGCGTTCATTACGTGGCTGGTCAATAGAAGCATTCAAAAAGGCACACATCAATTCTTCCTGTTCCGTATCTTGACGTGACCACTGCTTCAACGCCTTGGGGTTATCGATAATCAAATCCAAGGGACGGTTGCCATCCGCATCGATCGTTTTGGATATGTGTTCATAGTTTTGATTGCGAGACATGAGCAATAATGCGAAGGTAGCTTCGTCCAATGGAATCCTTCGGTAATTCTGAAGGGCGCAATGCAATGGAGTACGACCTCGTATATCCTGGACTTGAGCGGCTTCCGGATACGCTTCGGCAATAGTGGAAAGGATTTCGAAATTGTCGGCCAATTCTTCGGCAGCCACATGGAGAGGCAACTGGAGGTTATCATCCGATGCCAAACGAGCCGGCGATCGACCTGGATCAGAACAAAATCCCGCCGTGCACTTTCCGAGTAGTAGTTCAACTATCTCTGGCGTAGGCAGCGAGTCCGACTGCAGCAACGACACAAGTAGCGGTGTCCGGCCGTGCAAGTCTCTCTTGAGCAACGCTTGTGGGTGTGCCGCGATCAGAACTCGAACCAAAGTTTCATGGTTGGCAAATTTGGGACCGCCAACTCTATTAGGAGTGGTCGTAGCCTTGCGCTTTGCCAGCAAATGCAGTGGTAAGTGCTGCCCCGAAGGAGTAGCAATGGTAGCTGGATTTTTGTACGCCCAGGCCTGTTCGTGCGTAGTGCGCAATCCTCGATTGATCTGTCGGCGTTTCCACTGCGTAATCTTGCGAAGAGCTTGCGCAACATCATTGGGGTACTCTTGAAAGACTTGCTCGTGTCGTTCCTGTTGTTGGTTTTGCCACTCGTTCAAATCTTGAAAGGACCGTGTCAAATGCTCTCCTTTTCGAAAGCTAATCGTGGCCTTCTTCAGTTCTTCTGACATCTTGTGCGACTGTCCCAACAATATTCGCAAATGCTCCAAGGTCAACGATACTTGATCATTCTTGAGCAGCAAATGAAGGGGTGTAAACCCTCGACTATCCGTGTGTGCCACACTAGCTGGATATTCTTCCACCAACAGTTGCATCAACTGAACATTAGCACTCGTCGCCGCCAACAAATGCAAAGGTAATCGTCCACCCGAATCTTCTTGCTGACATTGATGGGGGTTGGTATATACTAGCGCTCGAACCATCCACTCGGGCGATGGCTGGGACACATCCAATGCCATACAACACACGTGCAAAGCTGTCATTCGACATTCCGGTTCTACTTGAGTCGCCAGATGAGGTTCTGTGGCAAGCAAATATATGGCGTTACGCCAGGCAAGATCGTCTGTGGTGCGGGCTTCGTCACACAAATCATGCAGAGGCAAGTTGACTTCCGGTCCTCCCTTGGACTTGGAATCATCAAACGAAGGATTCTCAGTCGACTCTTGTTGTTGTTTGGATGCAAAATTGTCCTTTTGATTCTTGATAGACGCCAAGGTAGGAAAGCCCTCTGGGGTCTTTGGTACGGATGAATTGCGATCATTCCGCGTCGCGGTCACACGGGCCGCACGAGGAGATGGGGTGAAATCGATTCGTTTCGTCGCCGGTCGGACCGAAGCTCCAGGTGTGATAGGCGTCCTGGGAGTGGTCGGACTCCTCGGAGTAGTATCACTACTACCAGGCCTCGGCCGCATTTGGTTGGGCGTATTAGGCAAAATCACCGGCCTGTCGATTGTCTCGTAATCCACTGGCGTGGACGGCGTGTGTCTTCCACCACCGCTACTATTGGTGCCCTGACTTCGACTACTGGGTCGATTGAAACTTTGCTTGAGGGCCTCGGCTGCTTGGAGGACCTCATTCATCAAACGATTTTGTTGCAGCTCTTCCTCCTCGTCGGACATAAGATCCTTTCCACTGGAAGCAGCCGTCTCATCCGTAGTATCCAAGAACTGATCTAAACTATCCGTAGCGACCGATTCGTCTGCATATGATAGCATCTTTGGATTCTTTTGCAAAGGTCGAGTGGCACTGGGGCGCACAATTCGTGGCCACAGCTGCCGCTGTAGCTGGTGCTCTGGTGAATTAATCATCCGCTTGGGCGGCTCTCCACTTGGGTCGGAACTGGAAACCGACGAATCAAATGGATTTACGGCTTTTGTCGTCTGATACGGTGGGACTTGATAGCGTACTGGATCGAAGGTCCCAGTTGAAAATTGTTGTTGAGCTTGTCTCATTGTCAGCTGATCTGGCTCCTTCTTTTCTTCCGTTTGGGGAGTGACAGGTCGACCCTCCAACTGCCCGTAGGGAAACTGCCGATGCGACGAACTCGAGTCGCTGTTGCTAATAGTGTATGAATCAAAGGGATTGGTGGGGACCTCCGTCAAACTCGGTAACGAGGATACAGGCGAATCTTCAAATGGATTCGTAGAACCGGAGTTGGTTGGTGTGATGCGCTTTCCCAGTCGTTCCTTTTGCTGCTCCAATCGTTCTCGTTGCTGTTTCAGGCGCTTGTCTCTCACCCATGGAGGTTCCACTCTCGAAACACTTCCGTCGTCACACCATGGATCCAGGTTTTGCTTTCGGTTGCGACTAGAGGGACGACTCGGCGGGGTTCGTTGCCCAGAAGGGCTGTGGTTCCTTCGCTCCGGAGTCGACTGTTGCACATTTGACCCCGTATTCAATGGTGCGTTCAATCCCATGACGATCCAGTAAAATATCGAAAAGAAACTTCCCGTTCGAGTCTTCTAATAGACTTTTGATGCCACTAGCTCGTTCTAGACTCAAAGACTGCCTGATCGTTTGTTCAGTTAGTCTCCTCAAAGTGGTGTTTCCCAACAATACCTTGTGGAGGCAACTTTGAGAGTCGACTAACCACAACGACAAAGCGACAGTGGAGTGCAGACCATGGAAAACACATGAAAGAATGGGAGGGAGTCGTATGGTATTGGAGAGTTCGAAGTGGGCCCGCTCTTTCGCGTCTAAGTAACCTTGTACGCGAAATTATATTTAGGTCCCCGGCTTCCAATCTCCATCCTCTCAACCGACAAAGTGTCCGTTGACATGCGCACAGCTAGCTGGAATTTCGCCGAATTTCTTCGGCCAATACCGTCCGTTCCATCAGCCTGCCACCGACAATCGCTGCATCTCACGGAAGGCAAACGCGATTGCGATGCTACATGGGGTTGACCAATCTTGTGTAAGTCAAATGTACACATCTCGACTCTTGACTATTGTATCGTCAAGCGCAGAAATCGATTCTTGGCAAGGTAGTTGCCAACTGGATAGTGCGTACTTTACAATGCTTTGACTATCTATCTCGGCTGCTTAGTGGAAACTATGCTGCTATTCTACGCTGCTTTAGCTGTACTGCTACCGATGCGTAGAATACGCATGTTAGTAGATTAGTGCCATTTGATTGGCTAGAAGTAGCTACCTACTTTACGTCATGGTGGTAGCCAATATACAAATAATGTTTGTAATTTGGTATAGAACTGGTTGGCGTGGCAATCTAACAGCGTGCGGTTAGTAGTAGTTCTCGAGTACTCAGCCCGTTCTTCGTCAAGACCAACTCTACTAAATCTAATTCTCGTAGCTAGGAGTGGAGCGACTTGGATTCATCAACCCGCAGCAGAAGCCGCGAGGAGCTCCCTTCCATCGCCAGGTCTTCTTCTGGGATCATGAGCAAGCTTGTGACCCGCCCCGTTTCGTCTACCGAGGCAAAGCTGACGCGGCTCGCTGTTCGAACCGGAGCACAGGAGGAGTCAACTGCTGACAGCCTCGTCAACGAGGATGCTTCGGAGTCATCGCTCCATTTGAGCGAGCCTCGTAAAGTACTAGGAATCGGCGCCTTGCCTTCGTTTGCGTCCTTCCCACTTAAACCGTCGTTCCATCGCCGCATCGACTGAAAGGACGAATTGGATTTCCTGATTCGTTCTTCTCGGGCCTGTTCTTTGGCAACGGTCTCTTCTTCCCATTCCCGCAATTGGGAAAACTTGGGAAAGAGAATCGGCAACAACAATCCTAGACAACCCCATGTAACTGCCAAACTCACCGAAAAGAACTGGACCGAGGGGTTTCCTTCTGCAGCCACGACACCCGGGATGCCAATCAGGAAGGATTGACTGGACAAGATCAAGGCCAGAAAGATGTGAGAACTTTCATTGTAGCGAATATTGACTCGTCGAGAGCGGTATGCTTGAAATGCTGTCATGGCCACGGCACAAATGTCCAAAATTCCCAAAGCGAAGCGAAAGTAAGGGGCCTTTGAGGAATTGCATGTGTAGTAGCTAGAAACCGGCCGGCCATACTCGTCGTAGTCGTCGAGAGATTCGAGTTGATATGTCAGGGGAGAAACAACCGACCAGGACACGAGAATCAGCAAGTTCAAAGACAACAGAACCAAGAAGGACTTGAGGACATCTTGGGGCTTGACATTGACGCGTTGAAAGAATTGGGACGACTGGAAGAGTTGTGCCACGCGCATTAGTTTCGAAAAAAGGGCGGCAAAAGAGACGCAAAAGCCGACAGATAGAAACCACGGCACCATTTGGCACGCTACGTTCGGGTTTGGTACATAGGGCAGCAGCGCATTTGGAATCAAGGAGGACGCCATTAGAATGAGGCCAATTCCCAACATCCAGATGAAAAAAGGTTGAGCAGCACTGATAGGGAGTGCTGCTTTATGTCGTTGCATCCAAATTCCAAATCCCAATACACTCGAAACAATAACCACCACGAAAATCAAAGCAAGAGTCGTAGCCCACACTTCAATTTCCAAAACTTGCCCCTCTGAGGGTGGCAAATCCGGTGGGATGTTGGTTGTGTTGTCAGCAAAGCGAAATTGCTCGCCAGGAATCCGTTGCCACTTGGCCCCCCTGCCCGTAGGATCAAAGACGTATTCGTGGGTGTCGTAGGAAGTCAGTGTGACTTTTCCATCTTCATCCAGCGGTCCATCATTTCGGTAGTTACCAATATGGAATGTCATAGTGTCTGAACTCCGTGATCCCGTACGTGGATCAAACTGAACGCGGTTAGTAGCGCCTTTGAAATCGTTGGCGAGAAAGGAATCATGAAACTCGGTTCGTGAAAAGGTTGGCCCGAAATCGGATTCGGCCTTGCAAGCCGCTAGGGCAATGGCCATGAACGCATCGTATGCCCACAGAGTACTCCATGGCGACTCGGGAATTTCGTAGTAGAATTGTAGCAATGGCCGCAACTCGGGAGGAAACTTTTCATTCAGTATAGAAAGTGTCGTATTCGTCCGCATGTATTGATCCCAATCCTGCTGATATTCAGGGACCGCCGCTAGCAAAGCATCTTCTGCAAATTTTAACACCGCGGAACCATGACTGGCTTTCGATCTAGGGGAATCCGGATACTCCGGTTCTGGAACAAAAGTATCATCTGACCTTAGAAAGTGAGTAGAGATACCGCAGCAATTTTTCTTTTCTTGATTTTTATCAAACTTACCGAACAACCAAAAGCCCGTTCCAGGGCCAGCTAGGCCACGCTCATAGGCCTTTGGAGTTATGGATAGATATTGTTCTGTCGACAGGATCGCATAGACATATTTGAAGCCACTCGCTTGCAAGGCATCCAAGGCCTTGTCAATGTCCGCTTCCAGACAATCTACCGCGCATTCCGCATCAAGACTGGCAGACGCCGTGACGATTCCTAATTCGCTGGCCCGTTTGTCAAAGGCATTGTAAAAGTCAATTCCAAACACATCTCGTACATATATACAAAAGACATGCGTCGCGCCCAGAACATCGTAGAAAAAGTCTGTAGAAGCAATTGCGATTCCTCCTACTCCCACAATGGTTCGTCCAAAGAATGGGTACCGCCCTTTATCATCCAACTGATCCGACGCCGACCCAAAGGAAATCTGTGTAATATTGTAAAGCCCAGTGATAATCGCTAGGTGTGCCGATACGGCAGATCGATAGGCGCCCATGACTGCAGTCGGATAATACAAGGCATCCAGGGTGGATGCTTGCGGCAGGCCTCGGGGTACCACTTCATTCAACATGTAACGTGCCGTCGTCATGGATGATCGTTCCGTGTCTGCCACTTCCCATGTAAAACGAATGTTGCAATGATCCAAATCAGCAATTTCCGGAACAATTTTGGATATTCGATTGTTGAAATGATCCATAGCCTGGAATGGTATCAGTGACGGGAATGATGAGAACCCCTTCGCCATGTTATCGACCATTTTACGTCCACATTATGATCCACCTACCATGAGAATTGCCACCAGATTGTCCACCCCAATACCAGCGTACAACTCTCCTCGACTCGTAAGAGGCGAAAATACGGTAATGTGTCGAAACGTTATCTCTTTTTGCAGCGGATCGTCGGGGTCAATGATTCGAGTAACACCGGGTTCCACAACTTCAAAAGCTCCCTTTTCTACTTGTGATTTGAACACATTCTCATAGTAACCGAGGGGTTTCCGATTCTCGCCGTCTTCCCAGGAAACAACGTCGTCTCCCAACCCTCCTGACCATCCATCGGGTCCGATCATTCGACGTCGACGACGGTTCACCTTGTTCTTCTCCCAAATCTTTGCCTCTGAAATGTGCTCCATTGTTTGTAGGCGATAGCGCAACAGTCTCAATGAACGTTGCACCGGTGAGGAGCTAAAGACAAAGGCTGCGGGTTTTGCTGAATATTGCTAGAGTGCTTTCATCACCAAACAAATGCATGGATCCCGGAAAGGGCAGAATGATGATGCTCTCTCTTGAAAAGCAAGTGAAATGGACCAAAAGCAATTGATGTGTAAAAAAACGCGCGGTAGAGACTACGGTATTTTATTAGCGTTATTTGGGTGGCCATAGGCGTGAATCTTCGGATTATTAGCGTTTGCGAAATCTAATTAATGTTCAGGAATATTGAGAATTGCCCATTCGCGATGGGCAATTTTTGGGGCATATTTACTGGCGGAAGCGGGGTCTGGTCTTGGGTTCGCCGTCTTTATGCATTGACCTGGACGTCATCCGTGGAAGCCGTCTTCGCCTGCCCGCCGCCCGCGAGCAGTTCTTTTCCCGCGCATTTTGGCGAAAAGAGATGATAAGTTCGTTATCGATCGCTCGACGACCTTCGACGGTAGCGATTTGTTCGATCGGCTTCATTCGTCGAACATGCCGCTTTAGGAAGATTGTTTACACGACGGCAATCGACACACTGGCTGTGGTCCTGCCCAAACCTGTCCACACCTTTTGGAGCCCAAGACCTTCCATCCCCTTCACTGGATTACAGCTCTGATTCGTGGCTACTTTTTCCTTCGTGGATTCATTCACTTCTCCCTCCAGTCGAATAATCATCCGCCATCAGCCAGTGAAAGGTTCCTGACCCATCCAATCTACCTTTTACTTCCCTCGAAGCGAAGCAAAGCAGGAGGCACATCACCAGGCCAAGATTATTTTGCACTTTGAATGGACAATCTTTTGTGTTGTATCAGCGAATCATCCCATCCTTTGGAATCCCCCACCAGTAACAGCACCATGGCCTACGAACCCTTGTCAGTGACTTGCACAGATGCCATTGTTTTGAAAGGCCGTCGGTACTCCACTAGCAATGTGGGCCAAGCAACGATTTGTCATCGAATAATTTGCTTGCATGGATGGATGGACAATTGTCGGACGTTTTGGAAATTGGCACCTGCCTTGATGGAGGGCTTGTCGTCGTCGTCGGGGGCATCCGTGGAGTTGATAGCACTCGATTTGCCGGGACATGGCCATTCGTCGCATAAAAGTTTGGACGGCCCATCGATGGTGCTGATGGATTATGTTTATTATTTGCATGAGACGTTGCAGTCATTACAATGGGAACCGGAAACTGTAACGTTGATTGGACATTCCATGGGTGGTGCCGTCTCCCTCATGTATAGCGCTGCCTTTCCCACCCAGAGACTGATCATGTTGGATAGTTTGGGCCCACATGTCCTGAAGGATGACGGAGGTGCGCCGAAACACTTGCGCACTCACATCAAAGCGCGACTACGGGGAAAGGCCCCGTCGAGCGTCTACGAATCCCTGGAGAAGGCGGTCGAAGTACGCATGTTGACCGCCACGACGTACCCCGGGAATCAATACATTTCCAAAGAGGCGGCGAAAGAGTTAGTTCAAGGTGCCAGCCGAATCTTAGAAGATGGTCAACTGGAGTTTTTGCACGATCAGAGATTGAAACTGCCCAGCATATTGTACTTGACGCAAGAGCAAGTAGACGAAATGTACAAGGCCGTTGCTGCGTCGTCGACACGAGTGTGTTTGTTACTGGCGCAAGACGGTATGCCCTTTCCGGCTGCCATGATTACACATGCCCGAGAAACCATCAATGCGGAAACTGTGGAAGTCATACGGGGCAGTCACCACTTTCATGCTGATCCCGATTCGGCGGCAGAAGTGGCCAATACCATTCTCACCTTTTTGCGGTAGTTCTTTAGTATAGTACTAGTAGTAACTACGCTCAAGGCACTTCTTTTAGAAACTTTTGTTCACATTTCACCTAGTATACATTGCTATTCATAGCTTCACGTTTGCCGTCAGGATTCCATTTTGGTTTAAATTGCGTCGTATCATTGCGGAATGAATTCTGCCGTCGTTACTCTTGGTTGTCTTAAAAAGTGACTTAGTCTCAACTCTTTGTCGCTCATAGTTTGGGAGATGGCCTGCCATGCCTTTTGCTCCCATCATATTTTATGCAATTGTGGAATTACAATCACATGCGCCTCATCGTGTAGCTCCTAGCTAACAAAACACACTCTAAGCCCGCAGTTTCGACGACGAGGCGTGGTTGGGATCATACGGCTTGGGCTTGGGCGGAAACGTCCCTTGTTGCATCTTTTCCAAGGTTCCCGGCATCCCAAATACAACTTCCTTGCTTCCTTCTCGCAACTGAATTAATTCTAAACCTTGTGGTGCTCCATTCTCAATGGCCAAATCCCGCAATACATGGTAGGCTTCTTCCAAGGAATCATGGAACTTTTTGGTATTGACCTTGACTCGAACCACTGTATGATCTTCGAGCAATTGACGCAACGAATTGCCATGAGAATGAGTAGCCCCTTTGGAGCCAATTCTCAAGAGTGGCTTTTTGGCATGACGCCATACTTTTTCAGTGACATCCAAATCGTCATAAAAATGAGATACGTGTTCTTCGTCGCCGTTGTTTTGAAACAAAAAGGCCACATCTTCATCTTCTTCATCATCTTCGGCTCCGTCATAATCTTGATGATCTTTCAAAGTCGTTACTTCGGTACTAGTCAAACGCGACACCACTCCTCGAGCGGGGCAACGAAGAGTATCGACCAGGTGTCGTCGTTGGCCATGAATCAGTGTGGCAGGCACAAAGGCTTGAATAGTGCTGCTAGCACAGATCAAGAACAGCAGGACGGATGCCACCACCATTATCATTATTGAAACTTGTCGCAACATGGTGCTACTAGTAGTAATAGAAAGAAGGATAGAGTGAATTGAACTCACACAACTTCGGGTTCTGCTGTGTGTTCGTTTCCGAAGAAATTTGGCGGCGTGATTGAACTGGGGCGGAAGGTGGTCTTTGACAAAGATTTGTTTTCTTGTTACTCTGGCAGCGTGTTTCGAAGAAAAACTGCACGATGAATAGGATTGGCTGACCTGCTGCTGCGAAGTGATGGTGTCAGTGCTGAATCGATAGAGGTAGACGATAGGGATGTGCAAAAAGAATTCTTGGATGAAGAGGTTGTGATAGAATAGAATGGAGGACCGTGATTGCAGTGAGTGCGTGGCAGCCATTCATTTGCTGGTTGGCCGAAATGTCCGTGATACCAGCCAGACATCTTCCACGTGGAGCACAATCGATCGACTAAAATGACTTTGACCCGTGTTCCTCCGTCCGTCACGGACGGACGGTCGGTTGTTTCCGTCTGCCATCCAGCCGTCCATGGTGTGGACTATTTCGACTCAATCTACACCTCATATCCACTTTCCCCGCCAACGATGGGCAATCTGTTCGACCCAGCCATGTGAAGAGAAGACGGTAGAGACGCAGATCTTAGGAATAGCTTCGACGACCTTCGACGACTACACTACCAGACTAAAAGAAAGACTAAAAGATGAAAGTCACTTCTTCTGCTGCCCTAGCCACTTTGACGGCGCCCAAAGACTTGGACGATCCGACCCTTCAATTTGTCCTGGCCGTGGCCAGCAAGCTCCAAGTCACCTTAAAGCAGCCCGCCAAGGCATCGCTGAGTTTGGAGCTCCCCGATGGGACGGTACTCAGTCAACGCAATGCCATTTTGAGATGCTTGGCGGGCATGGGTTTGCACAATGCCCTGGATGATGTTTTGTCGGGTGGACACTCCAAAGCTGCCAAGGCGTCACCAGCCCATGCCATGGCATTGGCGAGTTTGTCGAGTTGGATGAGTGTGGCGGATCATTATCGGAATTCCGCCCCCAACACCATGGGAGAGCTCTTGGGGCAACTCGAGAATCACTTGGAGACGAGGGCATTTTTGATTCCTAGTGCGGTACCCACCTTGGCGGATATCGATGTCGCCACAGTCGTGGCACAAAAGGGATCTTTGGACGGTCTCGCCGAATCGTTTCCGAATGTTCATCGTTGGCTATCTACGGTTGGTGCCTTGTTGCAAGAAAAGGCTGGTATTGCTTTGATTGCTGACAAATTCCCAGTGTCTAGGCCAGGACCGCCCATGTTTTTCTTTGGAGACGAGGAAGGTGTGGAATTGCCCACCAAACCAAAGAAAAAGGCCGCACCGAAAAAGGAAGAAGCCAAGGGAGCCGCCGAAAAGAAGGAACCAGACCAACAACAGCAAGGCAAGGGCAAAAAGGGTGGCGGTGGTGGTGCCAAACCGCAACAGCAACAGCCTCAAGAGGCCGCGTCGTTTGATATTTCGGCCTTGGATATTCGTGTGGGCAAAATTCTCAAGATTTGGCCGCACCCTGAAGCCGAAAAGTTGTATTGCGAAGAAATTGATGTCGGAGAAGAAGCACCCCGACAGATTGCTTCTGGGTTGCGCCCATTTTATGCATCGCCCGACGATTTGGTAGGCAAACACGTCATGGTCTTGTGCAACTTGAAATCCCGCAAATTAGTTGGATTCACCTCGCATGGCATGGTCCTGTGTGCGAGCAATGCGGATCATACGGCCGTGGAAACGATGGAACCGCCTGCGGATGCCAAGATTGGAGAACGCGTCCTGTTTGAAGGATATGAAAATGGAGAACCAGAGCCAGAAGCCAAAGTGGCCAAGAAAAAGATTTTGGAAGCTGTCTCGCCCGATTTGAAAACCAACGCCGAAGGTATCTGTGTATGGAAGGGAGCACTGTCCAAGACTTCGGGTGGACCTGTCAAGGCTAGCAAGGGTATGGCGAATGCACACGTGGCCTAGAGTAGACAAATGCCCTCTAGTAGTAGCTACACTGGAATGAAGTTATTGCTACTCTGTTACAAGAACACGACGATAGTTACATGGTAATACTTTACTACTAACGATGATCGCTAGATGTCGGGAAACCGAACGAATCCTGGGAGTAGGGGGAATGGTGCACCAGGGGTCACCAGAGGGCACCAGGGGTCAGCGGGGGGCATCTGAGTGTTTTCGGGGGAAATTGTCAGCGAATGCGTCGGCAGCCAAGCACACAACGAGAAGACTCGTGGTTATTTAAGGGGTCGCGCAACTGTTGGGCAAGTGCTTTGAATGTTAACTTCCGCGATACTGAGGGTGGTCGCCGCAACTTGCGCCGCTTGGAGGACGCGAAAGGCGAAGAACAAAAGGCATCCGTTGTTGCCGAAGTTCAAATGATTTCCGACAAGAACTCCGGCTCGTACCAATTCAAGATTTTGGGCTTTTACTCTGTCAGTACCGTTGCTGGAGCTGCTGCAGCTCTTCTCCTTTAACGGTGAATCCTTATCATCTGGTGGACCATACTGGTGGTCCGCCTGGAGATCTAAACGTTGTGCTACACGGAAAAACAAGATACAAGATCGATGTACAATAAAGTCATAAAAGAAAAAGAATATAGATTCATTTGAAACGATAGAAAGATATTGTATTTGCATCTGCAGACGGCCCTTCACCTAATCTACTTATGCCAACGAATAATAAAGTCAAATAGTGAAACCATGGAGGAGACTTTCTCCCGACTGTATTAGATATGTTTATCATACTTGCGTTCAACAATGCTTTGGTTGATAATGGTCATTTGCGGTATGGTCTCGCTGAAGTGGACGTGACCAAAGCTCTGAAAATCATGCGGGAAAGAAGTGTGGCTGCTGAGCAGGAACAACCAAATGCTGCTTCCAGTGAAGAGCAGCCGAAGAAACCCATTAATCTCTCCTTCACGGCATATCTGGTGGCGTGCCTAGCCAGGGCAGTGGAACAAGAACCCAGAGTCCAAGGATACAAAGTCGGATGGAATAAGCAAGTCAATTTCCACGACGTTCACGTATCGACCATGATTGAAGCCAAGAATGACAAAGGCGGGGTCGCCATTCCCCATGTGATTCGCAACGCCAACAAAAGAACAGTTCAAGATATCAGTGAAGAGATTCATAACATCAAAAATAACCCTGAACAAAGCGAACAAAAGAGCGGCAACTTTGTGAAACTCGCCACCAAGATTCCGCGATGGGTTCGTATGCTCTTTTTCCGTTGGATGATGAGTAGCCCCGAGAATATCCAAAAGAACTGCGGAACCATCATGCTAACATCGGTAGGAATGATGCTCGGTAAGGGTCACGGCGGCTGGTGCATAGCGCATTTGCCGATTCACACCACTGGTGTCACTGTCGGAGGGATCCACAAAAAGCCAGCCGTTCTTGAGGACGGAGAAAGCATTGGTGTTCGAGAATTTGTATGCATCACCGTGGCTTTTGATCATGATATTGTCGATGGGGCACCAGCGGCTCGATTTGCTAGTCACTTTGTTGAGTTGATTGAAAAGGGAAGTCTTCTCGTCGAAGAATAGAAGAAATTTCAAGCACAGCAACGAAACGCAAAACCGAACTCCCCGTGAGCAAGAAGTTCAGAAAGTGGTGTGACGATGTTCGGACCGGCCGGCGTGGATAGTATGAGCAACGCGACCTCATCGAACTACATAATCTGCCACGTACGATAAATACTAGGTATTTTACTTACCGTCGGATTTTAAAGCCGGTACGCATACCTGGCACTCTAGCGGTTGCTAGTAGAGTAGTAGTAGATAGTCGGCTCATCTACTAGCAGATGCTTCTTTCCGTCCGAAGTGTTAGACTGTTGCTTCTAACCGAACTCCACCTCTACCACAATCGAGAAGCTACGTGTATCGTAGTCATACTACGGGTAGTAGTAATACTGTAAAAATATTCCTCGTCAGCAGAAGCAAGAACAACAACAAGAAGAAGAAGACCGTATGTTTAAACAGCACGAGCTCAACTACTAGTACGAACCCAAGCGTGACCATAGGTATTTTCTGATGGTCCTATCACACCCCTTTGTATCTTTCCTATCGCAAATGACCACTATCAACCAAAGCATTGTTGAACGAAAGTATGATCAGCATAGTATCGGAGATAATCGACCCCGGGAATCGTGCAGTCTCAACCAGCATGGCTTCAATACTCGACGTTATTCGTTGGCAAAGTATAGTAGGTGAAAGGCCGCCTGCAGATGAAAATGCAATATCTTTCTAATTGTTGACGAAGCAAGCGTTTCAAATGAATCTATATTCTTATTCTTTTTATGACTTTATTGTACATCGATCTTGTATCTTGTATTTCCGTGTAGCATAACGTTTAGATCTCCAGGCGGACCACCAGTATGGTCCACCAGATGATAAGAATTCACCTTTAAAGGAGAAGAGCTGCAGCAGCTCCAGCAACGGTACTGACAGAGTAAAAGCCCAAAATCTTGAATTGGTACGAGCCGGAGTTCTTGTCGGAAATCATTTGAACTTCGGCAACAACGGATGCCTTTTGTTCTTCGCCTTTCGCGTCCTCCAAGCGGCGCAAGTTGCGGCGACCACCCTCAGTATCGCGGAAGTTAACATTCAAAGCAATATATATGGTGCCCATGTCATAAATGGCTTCGGGCACGGACTTCAGGGTGATAGTCACATCGTCGACAGCGTCGAGAGACTCAGCCGTGGAGGACGACGCAACAAGACTGGCGGGCCATTCGTACTTGAGGGTGCTTAAGCCAGCATCTGAAAAAACTTTGACGGATGCCGTATCACTCATCCAGACCTTGTAGTACGGCTCGGTACTGTCGGCATAAAGCACAATCGGAGCAGGAGACGAAACGGCTCCACCCTGGGCGACAAGGGAAAGACCAGTAGCTGGAGACGCCAGTGGGAACAAAGAAGTGGGTGCGGTTTGGTCTACAGCATCAAATGCATTAGTGCTGCCGCTGCCTCCTGAGTTGAGTGTCTCTGTGGCGGCTGTGCCTTTGCGTTGAACGGTAATGGTGTAACTGCGTTCATACAGAAGAACAGCAGGTAGGGAGGCGGTGTTTTTGTACATGAGCTTGGCGGCCAAAGTGAAAGTGTAGGTATCGATGCGAGGCATGTTGCCAGTACGGGACAAGGCAAATGTAACGATTCCATTGTCAATTGGAGCGACGCTGGTGCTGAATGTAGTACCGGAAGTTGAGTCGGCAACTACAGCAAAGAGATTTTCATTTTCGGTTTCCGTCCATGACCAAACCACCCAAGCGTTACCCACTGTGTCAGGAGTACCAATGCCAATGTCCGAGTCGAAAACGATTGGCACCGTAAGTGGGAGCCCGGTACCTGCCTCGTATGTAACTTGTGGGCCCGGATCCACACTGATATCTTTGAGCTATGGCATGGACGGCACCAAGAAGAAGAAAGACAAAGAATGAAACGGGGGGAGGAGGGCAAAGTGAGTCAGAGTGCGTTACTACGCCGAGATACAGTCATTTCGTAGCTAGTAGACAATGAGCTTACCTCGAATCCAACTTGGGCTTGAGCAAGCGGAATCTCGGCGATCGTACCCAACAGTACCATAGCCAAGGGGATAACCGATCTAGAGAAACAAAACTTCATGGTGGTCGTGATAGTGCAAGTTGTGTAGAACAAGAATGTAGGAACTTGATTTGCTGAGAGCTGTTTGTGTTCTTTCTAACCTTTTGGTTGGAAATTTTATGAGCCTTTGATCAGGGGAAATGTTTGTTGATTGCTGTTTCAAAAGGCCCTTTGCTTGGACGAAACAGCAACGCGATCATTCCCAGGTGTTCCCCAATGATGGAGTGGGGGAGTGCCGAAGGGCTGCTTCGGATTCAAACTATCGAAGAAGTTATAGGTCTTGTTCGGACAAGCTTCCATTTTGTAGACGCTAGAAGTAACGTGTGGCAACGACAATTATGCCAGGCGATCCCTGGAGGACCATCCCGTCAAATTGTGACGAGAGGAGGCTGCCCCCCCCCGGTCGGTTCGGCATTTGGTTTGGAGATCCCGGGGTCCCTTTCAGAAGTAATTAAGCCGCTTCGCCTCTGCATTATGCGGTGTGGATCAACATGCAGTCATGCCTTCTATGTTCCTCGGCGTGATAGTATCGGCCTTTTGGCTGACCTGGTACGGCGGAGGTTCGCCCCAACGGCTGCGAGCTGCAAATTTGGGATTGATCGGGCCCAAAGCCTCATTCAGCCGAACTTTTCCTTGAAACTCCTTCAGAATCATCTTATGGCAATCCGATAACAAGAATCGATTGGGGAATGGGCGTTTGAAATCTGCAAAGAGAATCCATCGGATCGCACACCAGTAATAGGGCTAGTAGAAGAAGAAAGCCATGACATCCTACCAGTAATCGGCCGGATTATCTTTGTTTCCCCGCTTGAAAACAATTGTCCCAAGAAGAACACGCTTCAAAAACATATGAGGCGATCTTTCTTCCTTTTTCAAACCAGAGAGCTCTGCACAACAAGCTATTACGGTAGATGAACACAACAGCAAGAACGAACCGAGGATCGCTCTCGTTGTCTGCGCTCGGAGTGATGGATCATATTCCTCTTCGCGAACCCCACCCTTCAAGTTGCTGTGCCGCGGCGGGGTCTTTCCTTTCGTTATTTCCCCGAAGGAGTGGCATGGTTTAGTCTAGTTAGTCAAGCCGGTTGTCCGTATCCCGTGCGGTAACGCCATAATATTTTTGTTGTGATGACTTTTATTATGTACTGTTGTTACGTTTTGAGTGGCTCGGCGTCACATTACAAAAATTTCATAGCACGTCTGACAGGCGCGCAAAAATAACGAGTCATCTGGCAGGCGCACTCCGCTGAACGTATACTAAAATTTGTGTAGGACTTGGATAACTGCATTTCCGACTCGTTTCCCTAAGTAGCTTTGACTAACTGTAACTTTGCACCAATTCAAGATAAGTGTTACGAGGCTTTAGATCTGTCTCTATGATAGTAAAAGGAATGCTCCCGTGGAGTCGCATAACACTTATCTCGCATTGGTGCAAAGTCGATTTTTCAGCAATTTCCCTTCGAGACTAACCAGTCACGAGCATGCACGCACGTAGGTTTATTACCAAGGCCTACTGGGACCAGGGTGCAATGGTGTTGATGCTCACTAGTCTTCACCACTTACATCCGGCGTGAAATCCTTTTGATAATCTTTTTCGTCTTCCCTTAAAGAATGGATCCCGAAAGTTACTATGCCTGAGAAGCCAAACTCAGCTCAGTAGCAACTAATTACTGACTACGTACAAATTACGCGTAAAATACTGCATCAGTGACGCGCGATGCGCCGTGTTATAGAGCACGGTCAGAAGAAGTCATGAAACTTTTGCTACAGACCGTTTCAAGTTGTGATAATGAACACACGTACTCTTTAGACGTTTAATAAGTCGCCAGTATAGTTTGTTTTGTCATCTTGCTATGGATTTGTAACGAGGCAGGGCGCCAAACTTCAATGATATTTGGTCCTTTTAGTCCAATCCGAGGTTTTGCTGCCCAATATCTCGTTGCCACTTACATTTGGCCTGAAGATCTTTTGATATCCTTTATTGCAATGCCACGAAGAATGGTTACCGAGTGATTCTACGCATGGCCCAAGCCAGAACGGGCTCAGTAGCAACTAATTACTATCTGGTGCAAATTAGATACAAATTGGTTCAGTCATTTGTGTCGGATGTTGATCGTGGAATCCAAGTTTTGTGGCGGGAACCTCGGTTCTCGGTGTTATATTTCATTCCGGATTGTATTACTTATATAAAAATTTAGAATTCCTCATTATTGCCCTCAAGAGTTGGCAATGCTAACGTTGGCGGTTATTTCAAGGGAGGGCGATGCGCGAAATGCTGAAATCCTCCATGGGGAAATTTTTGTAATGCTCAGTCGATGATTTCTCGGTTTATCAGACAGAAATGCTAATCACAATATCTGGGGAGGTTTTGACAATACCTGGCTCTTCGATTGATGAAGGGAGAGTCGGCGAAAGAGCGAAAAGATAGAGGCTCATGGTCATCAACCATGTTTCGTGTCGAGCATCGCGAAACGACGATTCAGCTGGTGTTGCTCGCCTCGGGCATGCACAGCCATCTCGCCACACGGGTGGATGCACCCACAAGCACTCTATGCTCGGAGCGCGGCAGCACGGGTTCACTCCGGCATGATATACGGCAATGAAGGTCTTGGAAACCAGAGAAACCCCTAAGTAAAATTGGCTACGTCAGATGGAACATATGCTTCCGTCTTGATGGGCATATATGAATGGTGACGTGTCACTCTATCTCTCATCCTATGAGCCAATCAGATGTCACAAATGTGAAAAGGAAATTCCAGAAGATGTGCTGCATTCCAATACCGATAGCTTGCATCTCGGCTCGATGTTTTGCCGTTCTTGCGATGATGTTTGCGTTTTCCCTCACACCGAGACCCTTGTTTCTTGACAACTTGTTGCGTTATCTTGCCTCCTTATCGTTATGATGGCTGCTGCTGCTGTTGATCCTGCTGTGCAGGAATTTGCTAATTACCTTGGCAACGTTCTTGCTTTTGATCCTGAGATTGTTGAGGCATTGGCCTGGCAGGGTTACTCGAAGTTTGATGATGTGAAAGGTATCGTTGATGAGGATGAGTTGGATGCTTTGTTTTCTGCCATCCGCCGTCCTGGCGGTACCATACTCAACAACAACAATGTGGAGATCAACAACCCCAGTACCTTCATGGGGACCAATCAGCAGAAGCGCTTTCGCCAATTGGCTTACTACATTCGTTACATGGAGATGGTCCAGAGGGAATTTGTTGTCGCCGATGCTACACTTGGTCGTTTGACCAAATTGTGGAAGTTCAAAATTGATTTGGATAGGGTGAAGAAGGACGGCAACCCTACCCTACCGGACAAGTTTACTATCGGCAAAAAGTCTAGGGAAACGATCGAAGACATTGAATCTTGGATTGGCTCTTCCTATGGAACCGAAGGGACTCCCCTGGAGTATGTCATTCGTCCCGAAGTTCAGTTGCCTGCCACTGATCCTGGTTTTGGAAATCCCACTCCACAACGATACAAAGTGCCGAAAGGACGAATTGGGCAGCGCTTCCTGTCGATGTTGGCAACCGAATTCTGTGGACTGTCCGGCATCTGTGGCCGGCCGGAGCCCGGATGGCTTTAAATGCCTACCGGCATTCGGCAATTTTGGTGCTGCGTGGACGAGATGGACACTGTGAGTTTCTTCTCTCACGGGAGGGAGTCACTCAAGGCGATCCACTCTCCATGCTATTGTATGGACTAGCCCTGGTCCCACTGGCCAGGAACATCCGAGATGCTGTGCCCGAAGCAGTGCAGCTGTGGTATGCCGACAATGGCGCCATGGCAGCCAAAGCTTCTAAAATAGGGCAGGCATTTCGGATGCTCAAAGTCCAGGGGCCACGTTGCGGCTATTTTCCGGAGGCGGAAAAATCCATTGTCCTCTGCACCAAGGCCAACGAGGGAGCTCTCAGGAGAGCTCTGCAGGATTTCAATTTCTGGTATGCCGAGGGGCATCGATATATTGGCGGATTTATCGGGACAGAGGGGCTGCGCAAGGAGTGGATATTTGACAAGGTGGTTGAGTGGGTGTACGGTGTGCATGGTGGCAAGGAAATTTCTGCAGGCAGCCTATGCCGGCCTAACAAAATCCTTGCAGTCGGAATGGACCTACCTGCAGCATGTGGTGCCGGATCTGGAGCAACATTTCGAGGCGGTGGAACGGGCAATCATGGAGGATTTTTTTCCGGCCCTGTTTGGCGAAATAGACAGCAGTGCCTTGCAGCCCCTTTGGGAGCTCTTTGCACTGCCCTGTCGCTTTGCCGGACTGGGCATCCCTCTTCCAGGGTGGCAGGCTGATTCAAATTATGAAGATTCCAAAACTGTGACCCGGCTGATCATGCAGAGTCTACTGACGAGCGCTGATTTGGCTGTGGGCACGTATTTGGTTGATCCCCCCAGAAACATGGCGACGTGGCTGCGCACGGATTCTGGACCAGAGGAATGACGACGATTTTTGATATCCGCATCACGGATACTGATGCCCGGTCATTCCGAAACAAAGACCCAAGCAAGGTGCTGGGCCAGCAGGCAAAGGCCAAGAAGGACAAGTATTTGGAGACTTGCCTTCAAAGCTGGCGCCACTTCACGCCATTGGTGTTCAGCATGGATGGGCTGCGAGAGAAGGAGACCGTTGCGGCAGGCAAGTGGCTGTCCCAACTCTTGGCCGAAAAATGGAAGCGGCCATATTCCCAGGTAGTGGGGATGGTCCGCTCCCGTCTCAGCATTGCACTGGTCAGGGCATCCAGTCGCTGCTTGAGAGAAAGCCGAGCACCCAGCAATCACACTCATGCGATTCAGTGGATTGAGGGTGCTGGGCTTCGGCTTTTCCGCTAAATGCTGAAAAGTGTCCAAGAAATCCTGGACAAAGCCGACTTGCCATTGGTACTACAAGCATGCAAAACAGGGCAAACGACCCTGATAGAATAGTTTAAACATCGGCAGCCGGAGCTCCATTTCCGGATATCACGGAGCTCGGCTACACCTTTGCAGGCTCGCGCTTCGCGCTCGCTGCAACTACTACATGTTACTAACTACTACTACTACTACTACTAGTCCTAGGAGATGCGCGTCCTCGTCGTGGTGCTTGTACTTGTTCTTTTGTTCTTGTGGCGGTGTTTGCGGTCATTGCTCGCCACATGTCACAATCGGCCAGGCAAGCACCATCATCTGGATTCTTCGGGTCTGTGATAGCTTCTTTCCGCGATGTTGTTGCTGCTTGATGAGAGTTAGAATTATCTAGTAGTAGTTTTAAGCGGCGGGGTAACAAAGAGAATCAGCTAGTAGTACCACCAGTGGCTTCTTTCTTCTTCCAGCATTATTTTAGGTTCTACGAGCCCTACTGATTTGCGATCTGATGGATTCTCCTTACAGGTTTCAAACGCCCATTCCCCAATCGATCCTTGTCATTCTTGGGTTGCCCATACCATAGTGATGGAACTGAAGAAGTTTCAAGGAAAAGTTCGGCTGAATGAGGTTTTGGGCCCGAGCAATCCCAATTTGCCACTGTC
Organism: Nitzschia sp. DOCU1; assembly: GCA_951394045.1. Taxonomy (NCBI): domain Eukaryota; phylum Bacillariophyta; class Bacillariophyceae; order Bacillariales; family Bacillariaceae; genus Nitzschia; species Nitzschia sp. DOCU1. The sequence goes on along the minus strand of OX595996.1, from coordinate 538,991 downwards.
AGCTGTTGGCGATCCTCCGCCTCCTTAAAACGTGAATTGCCGATAATGTTCCCGCCGGAGAATATTGGAAGAAGGCAATATCTCGTGTATTGATCCCGATAGCATAATCAGAAAAGTGGCTTAATTAGTGCGGAAAAGGAACCCGGGATCTCCAAAAACAAATGCCACACCGACGGGGCTTGCATCCTCGTCACGTTTTGACGGGATGGTCCTCCAGGGATCGCATGGACTTCGAAAATGGGAATTCGAAGAAGCACCCCTTCTTGGATATCTACGACTATGGCGATCACCAATCGCCGTATAGTTATTCCAGTCCCTTCTTGGGGAACTTTTGGGAAAGATTTTCAATGATGGTCCTTTTGAAACAGCAATCAACAAACATTTCCCCTGATCAAAGGCTCATAAAATTTCCAACCAAAAGGTTAGAAAGAACACAAACAGCTCTCAGCAAATCAAGTTCCTACATTCTTGTTCTACACAACTTGCACTATCACGACCACCATGAAGTTTTGTTTCTCTGGATCGGTTATCCCCTTGGCTATGGTACTGTTGGGTACGATCGCCGAGATTCCGCTTGCTCAAGCCCAAGTTGGATTCGAGGTAAGCTCATTGTCTACTGGCTACGAAATGATTGTATCTCGGCGTTCTGTGTAGTAAAGCACTCTGACTCGCTTTGCCCTCCTCCCCCCGTTTCATTCTTTGTCTTTCTTCTTCTTGGTGCCGTCCATGCCATAGCTCAAAGATATCAGTGTGGATCCGGGCCCACAAGTTACATACGAGGCAGGTACCGGGCTCCCACTTACGGTGCCAATCGTTTTCGACTCGGACATTGGCATTGGTGCTCCTGACACAGTGGGTAACGCTTGGGTGGTTTGGTCATGGACGGAAACCGAAAATGAAAATCTCTTTGCTGTAGTTGCCGACTCAACTTCCGGTACTACATTCAGCACCAGCGTCGCTCCAATTGACAATGGAATCGTTACATTTGCCTTGTCCCGTACTGGCAACATGCCTCGCATCGATACCTACACTTTCACTTTGGCCGCCAAGCTCATGTACAAAAACACCGCCTCCCTACCTGCTGTTCTTCTGTATGAACGCAGTTACACCATTACCGTTCAACGCAAAGGCACAGCCGCCACAGAGACACTCAACTCAGGAGGCAGCGGCAGCACTAATGCATTTGATGCTGTAGACCAAACCGCACCCACTTCTTTGTTCCCACTGGCGTCTCCAGCTACTGGTCTTTCCCTTGTCGCCCAGGGTGGAGCCGTTTCGTCTCCTGCTCCGATTGTGCTTTATGCCGACAGTACCGAGCCGTACTACAAGGTCTGGATGAGTGATACGGCATCCGTCAAAGTTTTTTCAGATGCTGGCTTAAGCACCCTCAAGTACGAATGGCCCGCCAGTCTTGTTGCGTCGTCCTCCACGGCTGAGTCTCTCGACGCTGTCGACGATGTGACTATCACCCTGAAGTCCGTGCCCGAAGCCATTTATGACATGGGCACCATATATATTGCTTTGAATGTTAACTTCCGCGATACTGAGGGTG